>VZRF01009392.1:223196-362370 GCA_013396875.1 Vireo altiloquus
GTAAAATTAGACAATTCCCAAAGAAAGTCTGATCAAAGTAGTTTAAAGGACTGTCACATCACACCGGGGGACCTACTTTCTCAGGGTCTCAGAGATAACTGTAGTGCCACACCAGCAGAGCAGCACTCCCAGCCTGCAGACAACACAGTACAACCAACCTCTTGTGTGGAAAAATAAATGAGAAACATAAGACATTAGTTTATATATAAGGATCTACACTTCCTCTGGAGGAAAAAAAAAAGAAAGAAAAAATTTTCTTAAATTTTTGATGTGGTTGATCATGACACAGACATCACCCTACAAGTCTTGTATTTTTCTATCTGTGTTACAGCTTGTGGGGTCCTGGCCAAGCTTCCATATTCACATTCACAATTGAAGTTGTAACCACGACCCTTATGTTGGGAACTGTTTTCTTAAATCTGCATGAACAGCTGTGAATGCATATACAATAATATGCAGTAAGGCAAATAACATTTGCAGTGACCAGCTGCCTTCCAGTTGTGAGGCAACACTGCACGTGGCTACAGCAGAATGGAGCACCCAGAGGCTTGCTGGGCTTACACAGTTGTGGTGTGGCTGAATTGGGCTGGGGATAAATGACATCATCCATGCCTGGGGGCTGCAAGTGCACTGCCCAATGGCTTGCTGCTTCCTTAGTCAACAGCCAAATCCCTGGGGCAGAAACCGAGTCATGCCTGGGAGTAATTAATTGACGCTCAGATTAGTACTGTTTAGATGTCCCTACTGAAATCAACTCAGTTCGTCCCTCAGAAGTGAGGTATATATTCTGCTTGTCTCAAAACACTTCACAGAGCAGCAGGTCATAGGTCCCAGGCAGTTTCTGAAGTTTAGCCTCGCGTAGTTATGGACAGAAAGCTGGACAGGATCCCACATGCCCCACCGGTGGGACTGCAGCCTGCAACCCAGACGTGTGCGAGCAGTCTGTGCCAAGCTGTGCTCCTACACAATAGGTCACAAGGTCTCCAGCATCATAAAACAAGATTAAAACATAAAAATTTTATTTTAAAAAAATTTAAAAATTTTATTTTCTAAAAATAGGAAAGATGAGCTGGGAGAGAGGGAGAAAACGCAACCTTGCCGAGGTTTATCAGCGGGGGAAGAGGTCCAGCACGGCAGCTGGCAACAGGCTCACCTCGGCGTGGCCCAGAAGGGGAGCATTTCCCACCTATGGAAATGAGTCCTAGGGATGAGACTTGAGCCCACTGCAGACAAAAGGTGCTCTGGTATCTTAAGAACATCACTTGCTCCTCACACTAATTTAAAGCAATAGCTTTCAAACATGTATTTTAATTAAAAACAAAAAAAAAAGGCAAAAAATTTGAAATTCAAGATATATGATTTGATAGTGCCTCATATTTTGAAACTGTCAGTGGAGAAAGGAAAAGTGAAAACAGCAGCAAGAGCCAAAAAGAGCCAAAATGAATTTATTGTGGACTTAGGGTTTCAGTATTCAACAAAGGAAATGGATATAAATGGAGACTAAATTGAAACTGAGGTAACTCTTATTCAACAAAATATATTACTAGTCAGCTACAATGTGGAAAGACAATGTAATTACTAATAAACAACTTTGAAGTTGTACTTATGTTTTAGTGTCTTAATAAAGTTGCAAAAAAAAAAAAAAAGAAGTAACAATAAAAGCGGAACCCAAGACTTGAAGTTCAAGAAAAACATTGATAACACACATATAAAATGTGTAGGGAATTTTTTCAAGTCCACTGTTCACACAAGGGAATAACAAAAGAGATCATTTGATCATTGATCATTAAAAACTATTATTTCCTTGAGAGAGAAATGCTTGTTAAAAGATTTGAGGGCTTTTCTGTTTGTTTCTTTTATGTTTACATTTCATAAAGCCACAAAAATTGCATTTACAATATTTTAAAGTTTGATTCTAGACTGTAAGCTTGTTTCTCTTTTTCCCTCTTTTGCTACTGAATACAATGGAATGAATGAGGACTTTGATTTCCCTTCTTATCTTCTGCTCCTTTAATATGGCTTTTTTTCATCTTCTCCATAAAACCTTCATCCTTATCGCCTGAGAATTATATGACTATGTTTAAACTATTGTCTTTATTCTGGAAGATGTAATTTTAAAATGAAGCAGGAATTCTTTTTTTTCCTGAAGCCTTACATTTACCTATTTTAAGCTACAAAATCTTTTTGCTTTTCTTCTTTGTCTTGCTAGTTGTTCTACTGAGGATTTGTTCCAAAAGTTTTGTTACTAAACTTGTTTTTATGAAGTTTAGCAAGTTTAAGTAGCCAAAAGGGAAGAAAGAGAGAAAAAGTAGTAAACAGATCTTTTGAAGGAGAAAAAAAAGTGTGAAAACCACTCATTTTGCTTACAAGCAATTTATTGCATTTATGATGTTCAAAATGCTAAACTTCAGCATGTGTTGCATTTCCTGGCTGGAATAAAGACAGACTTTCAGAAAACTGAGGTTTGAAATAGAAAGCCAGCAGTAAGCTCATCTGGAGCACAAGGAACCTCAGCAGAGGGGACAGAGCTTGGGAGCGCTGCCACTTGGGAGCCATGAACTGAAATAGAGAAGTCTGCCATCTTTGTTTTATTTTTAAAATATGTGAACAAAATAGAAGCTGAAAACAAGCGTTGTGTTTTGATTTTGCTGTGCCTGTGCTAGCAGCATTGCTCTCATGCCCTCCCGGTGCAGAGCACACATGCCACTCCTGCGCTCCCATCGCTTGCTCTTATGTTACTGCTCAAGTATGCATTCAGAAAAGAGCCAGCAGATACAGTAGATTTATTCTAGTTGTTGAGGTCAAGGACTCCTTTATTTTTTTGGATTCAGCTGAGAGGGAACTCTTTCCTCATAGCACCAGACAGGCTTTCTGCTTTGCAGTCTACTGTCAGTGCACACCACAGATAAAGAAACATCTGAGAGCATTTTTAATGGATTTATCAATCCAAAGCACCGGTGAGCTATGTGCTGTCTCCGGTGTCAGAGTTAGGAGGCTTTAACAAGGGACAATATCTGCACAAAGTGCAAGCCAGAGGATTCAGCTGCCGCAACCTTTTGCAAGCCATGTAAGGGGCTTTATTTTGCTGAAGCAAACTTTGTATACTCTCTTGCCTCATAAAAACTCTGAGATAATCTAAACTTGAGATTAATTTCCTACTACTAGTAACATTGCTATCCTGTTGTCCTTTTGAATAATGCATGTATGTCAGCACAATAAATAAGTATCTTACCTTGTTTCACTTGCGAGTCTTGTAAAGAGCAGAATCTGTAGCGCCTCAGGCAGGCTCTGTTTGTTTTTCTGATCGCTGCCTGTTTCTGTTCTCTGTTTGCGATCGTCACAGAGACCTTTCTGATTTCTCTGATTTCTTTGATTTCAAGGACAATGAGAAGCAGGCAGGGAAATGTAAAACTGTTCAAAAGAGCATAAAAGTAGTTTATAAAGTGTTTTCAGTGAACCCAAAAGTGGTGGGTAACCCCCATGTTGAACTTCTGGTCTTGTGGGATTTTATGTGCTTTATAGTGAGTTTTAAGGGGTCACAGGTTATGTGATGAAGAGGAACGTTAAATAACGGAAGAAATATTTTGATTGCTTTATAAAATGTAACTTTATTTTCATGTTCACATTTAAAATTTGTCACTTTCTCTATGGTTATCTGGAGCTTATGGCAGGGGATGAATCACCTTTCTGTGAGCTTCTGTGAGCTTTTAATGTCATTGAAAGTAATGAAATATTTCCTTGTTCTTTATGTAGTTCATATACTTACTGGCATCAATAGGCCAGGCAGAAAGGTGTTGAAATGCCAAATTTCTCTTCTTGTCTTTGAAATCCTCCTTGCCATTTTGATTGTTGCCAATATGTAGATATGGTAATAAATAAAAGGAAACTGTATTAGATTCACTGACCATTTACAGGTGGTACTACCCTGAGACAAAAATTTCATGCACTCAGAATTCTCAGTGTCTTCCTGTTCAGAGTGTCTCTAGTTCCTTTGCATTCCTTATTCAAAAAGCATCTGATCCCTGTGACTTTGCACATTTCACTTGCTTCACACTTTTTTCCAGTTCCCAATAACTTTTAAGAGGCCCTTTCCTCCAGACCTTCATGTCTGAAAGGTGTAAACCCAGCCCTCCAACCCTGACACATACCCAAAGGTACACAACTTTATTTATTGCAGATATGCTGCCTCAATCACCTCTTGCATCAGGTGCTCAGAGGGACGTGGATGCTGCCCTAAATACCTTACCACCTCTCCCAGCACTCCTCTTGCCCTTCATTTCCGTGGCAATGCAAGATCTGCATGGGGAGAGGGGCACTCTCCATTATTTGCATTATTTACATGCCCACGATTCTTTGAAGGCCATGGGAAGGCTCTCCTCCATGTCAGCCAGGCAGTCAGACCTGGGTCCCAAAAGAGCAAGGAAATGAACAGACCTGCAGGGCTGGGAGATGCAGTGTGCTGCTTCCAGGGATGTTGGGGAGTCACCTCCCTGAGCGAGGATGGGGAAGGGCTCTGTTGAAAGAACTTCTCAGGGTGATGAGGATCACATCTCAAGGGTGCTCTGGCAGGAGCAAGTCAGAGGTGAACGGGGCTGGTCTGAAAGTCAAAGCCCTCTGATGATGGAGGAAGAGAATGTTGCTTTTCAAGAGTGCTTGGAGAATAAGAAAAAGTTTAATTTTCAGCACAGAGATGGGTAGGAGCTGTTGTCTTTGCAATACAAAACTCTCCTATACCTAGCTGGTGCAACCACACTCCAGGGAGAAAACAGCAGTTTATTATAGTTTTTGAATTTATGTATATTCATGTGTTCTCTTGGCAAACACATCCTTTGAGTTCTAAAGCTTTCTGAACCTTTCATATAGTCCTTTGCTTTGAAGCAACAGATGTCAGCGATAAGCAGACGGTTATGGCTTTGAACATCTTTAAATACTTTGTTGCATATATTTTATGGTGAGGAATGCACTCTGTCTTACCATGCAGAACTGATGCAATAAATGAAAAGTATCCATGTCTGGATGCTTGATGTCACTTCCTAGCTCACAGACCAATAAACCACATGTTTTTCAGGATTATTTGTTATGAAATATTTTCATCTCATTATTCAGCTTGTGTTTTCAACTGTGAAATGCTCTAATCTGATGCGAGCTCAAAGAGAACAAGCAAGAAAAAGAGCCAAAGGAACTGCCCCAGTTGTGAATTGCATTTTCGCTCTGATGTATCCTGTGAGCAGGCTGAAATCTTCCCCTTGCACAATTTCCCAGAGGAAATAATGCAGTGCCTATGGAAACAACTGAACAAAATCTTTTGATCTTTCTTACTCTAAACCTTCATTTTCAGGAGGTACAGCTATGAAATTTGATGAGTGGAGACTCTAAGAACATAAGATCTTAAATCAGGAATAAATTTGGGAAAACAAATGGAAAGAAGATATGTGAAATAAGAAAATAGCTCTCATTTTCTCTCAAGGAAAAGGAATCATACAAACAGATTTAATCCAAATATTTTGCTATTGGATATTAATTTTTCTGCTCTAAAAAAGTTATTTTCTCCCTCTCTGCCTGATTTTCTGTCCTGAAAAGTTTGTTTTTTAAAGAAATCACTTGAGATAACCTGTGATGTGTGAACTATTTAAACTTTATTTAGCTGATCTTAAGAATGGATTATTGCACATATAGTCGAAGGCTTATTAATTATAATGACATAAGAGATGTTATTGCATGGACTTGGTGCTTATACAAGGCACCAGCCTGACTCGAAAGAGAAGTGCCTTGTTTCAACCAAGTTTTGGAGTTTTGCCTCCATGTTTAAGAAGGAATGGTGCTGTTGAAGCGTTCATGGTGCTGAAGGGGTGCTAGAAGATCTCAGTGGTGATGCAGGACCTGCTCTTTCCCTCTCTTTTTCCCTCTTTCTCCAATTCTTCTTGTAACCTTTTCCTTTCTCACTTCTTCAGAATACAGAATCTTCTAATGCCAGGCTCTTCCAGAACACAGGTTTTCCTCAAATCAGCTTCTCCCTGCTTCACAGCACCATGATTACTGTTCAGCCTTTCTGGAGCAGAGGAGGCTTGGGATGGAGATGGGGCCTGATGGGGACAGAATGCCCCAGCACAGCTGGTGAACCAAACTGTCCACCTGTTTGGATTTCAGTGGCCAATCCCCATCCCTGCAGGTACAAACAAAGTAGCCCACATGTAAGCAAAACATGAAGGCTTATGACCCTTGAAATCTGATGCCCAAGGCTAAGGGATATTTTAATTACTTCCTTGGATTTAATTACTGCCTAATGCTATGCATTTCCTGGTGGTTTCCACACCCAGGTATCTTCTGGGACTGGTCATTACCCAAAACAACAGTAGATTGGCAAATCCAGTAGTTTGAAAAAGAGAGCATTTCCTCCAGTTCAACTTTGAAAGTTTTAAGATCTCTTCTCTATCCAATACTGTAGAGTTTTAAAAAAAAGGAAAATTATTGAGGTGTTCTATTTTAGTATATTTTTTGACAATATCAGGTTTTCAGTTTTACAACTCTACATACCAGTGAGAAGGAGTTGAGAAAATTTCTGATTGATGGACTGTCCTTTTTTCTGATAATTCTAATTTTTTAAGGACTGCAAATATTCAAACACTTCAAAGACAGTATTTTGCTACCTGACAGCAGCGTAACTCAGAGAGTGGCTCTCCCAAATAAATCCTTGCAATATGAAGAGGTTAAAATCTGATGTGATTTAGACTTCTCTGGTGTCTGTCTCAAGACCTCTTTCTCTCTGTGTAGCCCTACTATCCATCACTGCTCTGGTACAACACTTCAGCAGATATGCCCTTATTTCGCCAAATACCACCTCTCAAGCTTACAGACATGAGGATTGAGTCAAGACCCAATGACCATAGAACTGAGATCTTACTAAAAGTCTGTGAATATGCAGAAAACTGAAGGTTGTTTTCCTGAGTCCTGGAAACATGTGTCCATCCATGGCCATTCATAGATAAATAGGTTCTTTGTAAGGAGGGAGAGAACACAGCTTTTAGTCCTTTCCATTGTGCTGTGTGTCTGCAGCTTTCCCATAGGGTCAGAGGCAGAAAAACCCCTCCAAACCTGCTAGAAAGCTCTCAGTCTAAGTGTTGGACAAGATAACCAGCAAAACTGATATCTATAAGGAGCAGAACAACCCCAGATGAGCAGTGTGGAGAGCTGAGAGCAGTTACCAGTACTGCGATGCCTGTAGTGGAAAAGCTCTTGGCAGGCCTGGAAGCAGTGCAGTGACACACCAGCCTGCAGAGGGAAAGCAAGGCTGGCAGCTGCTCTAAGTGAGCTGCTGCAGTGGAGGGTTGCAATGGGAGTGTGGACTTTTTGCTGTGAATCTGCTGGAACAAATACCATCATCCTCAACTGACAACTGATGTTTGTTAATGCAACTTACCTTTGAAAGACTCCCCATTTCTGCACTTCGGTGAAGTAACTTGCAAACTTGATATCTTAGAGGTAGCTGGGGAAAAGAGTGAAGGGGAAAGGGGGAAGGGGAGGGAAATCTGCTAGCATTCATATTCGAGAGGGAATTCTGTTGTATCTGTGGCTTTTGAGTTATTTCCTGAAATCTGCAATTACATTCATGCAAGGTCTGTTTCCAGCTTTTTCTAAAATAATGTTGAAGCAGACTAAGTGGTAACTAAAACAATTTTTTCTTTGAATGTCATTTCTGTTTTTGTTTATCAGATGATGCTCTAGCAAGTAGTTCCTGCCTTGAGGGCTGTTGATAGATAGTTGCCTGAGATAGCTCAGTATTTCAGCTACCTTATCCCTGTGAAGTCCTTTTAAAATTTCAGTGTTCACCACAAATTGATTTTGGAAGTTATTGGTAGTTCAAATCCTTGACAACTCTGTAGGTGTGTGGTGGAGCATGCAGGGAAAGGTGACAGTGCAAAGAGTCAAAAGAAAGCATGGGGACTGCTTGGGGGTTTTTGGTGGCAATTGGGAACCAGATTCAGCCTCACATGGCTGCAACAACAAGAGCATTGCCAGCATGCCCTGATCGCTGCCTCGGTGCATGAACAACCTCCCACCTACATGCACAGTCATCAGCATGTCACCTCTCCTCTCTGAGAGGAAAAAGGGAACCCTGGAGGATTACAAAAATTCTTCAGGGTACAAGAGAGCAAAAAACTGAATGTCTGAGCATCCCAGGTGGGTAGAATAATCCCCACTTACAAAGCTGAAGATTTGGACACTTATATGACTGCTGTGTTGACCATACCATGGCTGCTGTGTTCTGCTCCTTAAAGAAAGTGCTCTGTTTCATGGCCATTCCTTGTTCAGGAAGGAAAATGCTCAGATTATCTGGTCAGACTGGCCACCAAGGGTCATAGAGGGTAAGAATGGTAAGGTAAGAGGGTAAGAGGGTAAGAATCCATATTAACTGAAAATTAAGATATTTTATCATTATAATTATTGACATTCACCACATATACCTAGAACTTTGTGATCTACAAATGTGGAGTCATCCCTCTTTTATTTATACCCACTTTTGAATATTAGTTAAATTCCTGTAACTTAGGTGGAAATCAGAGGAAAAACAACCACAATTGGGGATTTCTGCTTGTATGAAAGAAGTTAGAAGATAGATACATAAATGAACACAATACCTGTGGGGTTTGACAGGTGACTCAAACACAATACTTTTTAAGAATATACATGAATTCAGCACATGGAAGCACTGTGAGGAAAAGAGTCAAAAATTAAGTTACCTTCCTAGTTGAAGAAAATTACAGTTTCAGGTCAACACCATGCAGAGAGACCTGGAAGGTGTTGACAAAGACCACCCCAACTGTGCATCTATGCTGTAAATATCACATTTGAAATTAGTCAGTAACAGCTATGTCATCTTGATTTGTATGCTAATAAGATGATGTAATGATATTCTGGAGAGATGGATGTACAATTAGCTGACAATAAATCTTTTGGTTTTTCTGAAGTTCTGAAATTTCAAAATTCTCAGGGGTGTATTTCTCTGACTTTGCACCCTGTCTCTTAAATAAAGGAAAATCCTGCTATGGCCATATTGATGATATCACCTCTTCAAGGAGAAAGGAATGTCACATGTTTCTTTCTGAAAAGAGTAGGTGCAGAAACTAAGATATGGGTAATTTTTCATAGACATTAGATATGCCAAAAATTTGCAAATTATCAGCCTTCTTGTAGAGAATAAGCCTATATTATGGTTGAGAACAAGCTGTATTTCAGGGCCTACTGGACCCTGAAACCGAGCATGAGACCCTGTTCCAGAAAAATATCAGTTCAGGGAGAACTATGAAATGCCTTCTCATTGATAAATGTTGTTCCCAAGACAATCTCTCTTCGAGCTACAGGGCCATTTCCAAAATGTGAAAGGATCCTTGCTCCTTGCAGACAAGGGAGGGATGTGAAAGACCAGAGAGGCATCTCTGCACGTGGGAGGGTGATGACTGGTGATCTCCCTCCTTATGGCAGATAAAGCAACATGTGAGTGTTTTGACATCTTTTCCCCTCAGTGTAGCCCTTCCTCACATTTTTTTTCCTCACAAAAGGACTGAAAAAAACTTCAGCATCTCATCACTGAGAGAATTTTTCAGTGCAGGATTTTATAAGTCATATCTTGCTACATTTATGGAAGTTATGAGCAGCCCTGCAGTCAGGGCTGTGGGCATATTTGCTCATACTGATTTGACTGTAATGATAGATGGTTCCCCCTCATTGTAACAAGGTCTTAAATTTTTTCCCTGTTGGTCTGAGCTGGTATTTTCCAGATCATGGGAGTACTTTCCCTAAACTAACAGTGTGTTACATATTGTAGCACTGCTACATCCTTGAGGGCTCAGTTTCCATGCAGGTGCCCAATGCCGTTCTTGAAGATGATGCTCCAGTGCAGACAGGATGTTTGGCTGATTTCTGCTTCAGATGGCTTTTACCATCTTTTCTTTGTTGCTGCCAGGGTTTTCTCTTGCTTCCCTGGGGACGCCAGATGCATCTAATGAGTCAGTTCCAGCTTCGAAGCTGAAAGAGGTCATGGACAGCAGCCATGTGTTGTTCAGATTCTTGCATGGAAGGGAATTTCCTTTTTCTCTTGCTGGACCAATTCACTCAATAAGAACTTTTTTTAGATCAAATTGGCATTGCTTTTAGCTAACTTGAACCTTTTCTAACCTTATCCTTAATTCCAAGTTTTTATTATATGCTAAAAGAGGAGAGTTGCCTTAAAAGAAAACTGGTCCCTCGCAGAGTGAACCTTGGTCCCAACTTAAGTGATAGAAAAGGACTGTTTAAACACAAAAGTCACAGGCTGTAGCTGGTGAAAAATTAGACAACAGTCAGAGGCATGCTTCTCCCCAGTGTTGCATAAGTAGATATATAACGTATAATGTACTGCAACATCACAGCAGGTCTCCCAAATTGAAAACAAAGAGGAATAAAAGACTGCCATACCTTGGCTCTTAAATCCCTGAATGTGTTGCCTGTGTTGATTAGTTACTTTGATTTGTGCTTCCCTGCACATCTCATTTTTCCCTTTAATAAGAGTTTGGCTTGTAAATTGTCACTTGCATTTGCACCAAACAGTGCAATTAGGCTGGAGTGACAGAATATATTACATTGTTTGTTTTCCATTATGTTTATTCCAGATGGTTTTTGTCACTGACTCTTTTTCTGAGCTGGGCTGTTAATAAACATAGGATAAATCTAATGAATAAATTTGCCTGCTTAGTACAGATCTGTGGTGGTGCCTGAGATGGGGTTATGCTGCTGAGTAATGGGTTCTGAGTAGAACTACAGAAATGTCAATCCTTGCTCATTTATGAGAGGCAAACTGTGGCCATGGTTAGTGAGGGGTTAAAGAAGATGTTTATGTGGGTTTTTTTTCCTTTAAAAGACATAAATTTAAAATTTAAACTGAGGTAATGATGAGTTCACAGTTGTGATCCTTTATTGCTTCTCTGAACAAAGGAAATGTTTTATGGTACAGCTACAGAGTGAGTACCTGTTCTCAAGCTTTTCATTGCCAGGAAGCTCCTCTGTGCCCTTGAGTCAGCTGTTTCAGTTTTTTCTTGGTTCCTGAAAAAATACTTCTTTTCTTCTTCAACCATCTTTTCTCTTCAAATAGAAGTGGTTTGAAGACCCTGACTAGGCTGGAGATGCAAAATCGATTTTAGAAAAATAACTGGAACATTTTGGAGAAAACATATGGTACAAAGAAGAAATGTGGATGTCTACAGGGTAGCAGGACTTGTCTTAATCTATTCACTTGCCAAAGTAGTGCTGACTGGAAAAAAAATGAAAGCTGTCACAGCAGGTCTTGGAAAAGTCATAACATTTAAGGGGTTTTCCAGTAGTGGCCTCTTAGGTTTTCCATCAGAAAGGAACAGGACAAAACCCAGCATGAAATACAACATGGTCTGTCCTACCATCTTGCAAAAGTTTTAAAAGCTGCATTAGAAGAGGTGACCGTGGTTGCTCAGCAGTGGGATCTTGGTTAAAGAGCACATTTTTTAGAAGATCAGCTAAAAGAATATTATAGTAAACAAATTTTGTTTCTGCTAACATTTCCGACTTTGTCTGAACTCTTCCAGGGAGCTTATAAGAGGAAACTGCCAGCGGTGCTGCCTTTTGTCAGTACAATGGCTTCTCACGTGTCTGTCAGCTGCTCAGCTGTGCTCTGAGCAACAAAAACAGTGTCTCTGTCTCTGAGGGTAATGCAAGGCAATGCTTCACCAAGTGAAAAAACCAAGCGATGAACACTGGAAGAATAAATTGTTCATCTGGGCTCACAAGGACCCACAAGCAGCAGGCTGGGGGCCCAGTCGGTGCCGTGAGCTGGGTGGCAGTGGGTCTCAGCCACACTGAAGAAGGGAAAGTTTCTAGGAGCAGGACTAGAAAAAGAAGGGGAAGGAGAACTAAGAGGTGTGGCAGCAATAACTCAAGAAGGCCCCAAAGGAATGGTGAGCTAAGAAAGGCTAGAAAGACATGGCTGTTTTGGTAACTGAGATACAAGGAAAATGAGGATACAGCCTGCACCCACAGCACTGGGTGCCTGGCCAGGCTGCGAGGTGTGAGAGTGTTAACCCTTCTGGAATCTATTCAGGACATTCCAGTGGTTGAATTCACACAGTAAAAATAAACCTTGTGCCAGGTTTGTTTCCTATGGGCCTTATCCTCTGCTTTTTGATTCAATTATTTAGGAATGCAAAGCTCTTCTACTGGGTCTGGGCTTTAACATCATCTCTGCTTAAGCATCTCTGCTTTGCTGTCACCAGACTGTTGCTGACAGTGGAGATGATTCGTGGTAATGAAATTCATGGCAAAAAGGTCCATGTCTCAGTCACGCTCTTTCTGTAGGGCCTGATTCACCTCTGGACTGTGCTTTGCTTTCTGTGGGTCTTACCCATCACACTCTTCCTCGGCACCCCTGCATGTCCACTTGCACAGAGGGGCAATGGCAAGTCCATCTGCTCCACAGATGCCCAATTAAGTGTTTACTGCAGAATAAGATGAATTAACAACACGTACATCAGATTCCTGAGTGTTTCACTGGTGGGGAGAAGGAGAGTTTAGCCATCCCCAGCCAGCTCTTTGTATGCAGTGTCACATTAAAATGCAGCAAGGTGCAAGATGGACAGCAGAACTTGGAGGCAGACAAATGGGGCCTGGTCAAGACAGGACTTGGTTTTTGTAATTCTGAACAACAGTTCCTACTTCAGCCACTGAATTCTTAGTTTACCCCAGTTCCTGGCCCTTGGAGGCTTCCAGTGAGTTTCTTCTCATTTCATGTCTTTCTCTATCACCCTCCTTACCTTCAAGCTGACCATGATCAGATACTTTCATGACACTTTTCTCACCCCCAGGCATTCCTTCGGGTGGCAGATGCCTTCAGATTTCAGAGTTATGCTTCCTCTGCTCCCCAGACCCACCAGTTTAATTTTTCCTAGGATCCTTAAGGTTGGCAGTACTCTGTAATTCTCATACTGAGAGGTGGTCTACTAAGAAGGTACATGAGAAAAAACATTGTGGTGTTATTTTCTGTTGTATTAACAAGTGGAGAAGATGCAGCAGGCATGATGTTCTTGTTGATTTATTTATGAGTAGTTCCTATTCAAAGGAGTGTAAGAGAGAGTCAAAGAACATGGACCAATTTCTCTTTGGTTACTTCTTGAAAAACTGGAAATGACCATGATATAGTCTGATGGCTTCCTCTGGATCTACAGTGGACAGTCCTAGTGAGGACATAGTTCAGTCCACTGATTTTACATCACATCCCAATGGACATGGACAATATATACAGTGTGTTAAAACCTATCTGAATCATTATTAGGAGTTCAATGACAATGGTTTTTACTGAGGATTATTTTAAAATGCATTTTCTTTTTTCACTACTTCCATCTGCTCTCTTTTGGTCTTCTGTGATTATTGCTGTGTTCGTTGAGCACCTTGGCCATAAAAATGGGCAGCAATTGCAGGCTTTAGTGAACTTTGTGAAGTATTTCACACTTCTCATTTTATTTGTCATGGTATTTTGCTGTCAGCTTAGACTTTCTGAGTCTTGTCTTTTTAACTCCAGAATGCATTACTGTATTTGGAAACATTTCATGTAGAGTTTTGAAAGAAAAAGAATTTATTACATCCAGAAATTATGTCATGAACCAAAATTAATTTTATCCATTTCCTCTATGAAAAGGATATTTTAGCCTGTTGTAAGAAATGTTGATAATAATTATTGGATCTCTGCATTGACCTTGTTAACACCATCCAGGATGATATTTAAAAACTGTTAAGGAAAACTGTTTCACTTAAAGATCAGCTTCATAGCAATTTTTGTAACGAACTCAAATAGAAAAATGTTCTAGGTCTATTATTAGGCTCTATCCAATTCTCCTCATGCCATTAAAGATGATTCATAAAATACTGCACATCTGATCCAAGTCAGCTTCTGTGCTTATAGCTTGCATAATCCTATAAACCACACCAGTGCCCATACATCACTTGATTCACGTCATTACCCCCATGTAGTGATGCATTGCAAAACATGCAATATACTTGAAGTTGATGACCCTTTCACCTAAAAAAAAAAAAAAAAAATTAAGAAAAGGCCTGTGCGCTCAGTCAGAGGCGTAGTAAGCAGAAGAATGACATTACAGCATGGATCTTCCACAGAGCTGGACATAACAGGAGCTACACCTTGCACTGAAAATTTCCTGAGTCTTCTCCCATTTATTTTCATCTCTGTAATATGCTAATGTGTTAGCTCTACAGAGTAGTATGCTGCCAGAGCATTGCAACAACTGCACTCAATGCCAGACGCTAAAAAAGCTTCTTTAAATATTACTAAATAAGGTATTGTGAATGTTCTTCATGGGAAAAATAAGTTCATTCCCTGAGCAGTAAGAATAAGGGAATCTTTCAAGCCTAATAGCTGTTTGTCAAGTGCTTGTGCTTCTTTACGTTGTTTTTCTTCTCTTTCATTTAATTTCTCTAATATTTCTCTAATTTCTCTAACTTTCAATACTGGCTTGATAATTTTCTTTTAAACAAAAATTATCTATAATTTACTATTGCTTTCTTATTGTTTGAGATACATCTTGATCCATTCAGAGGGGTAGCAACATAGCAAGATTTCATGATATGAGAAAATCCCAGTATCTGAAGGCTAGTTATTTGGAAGAAAATAGTGCTAAGGGCTAAAAGTTGATACTGTTCCTGGGAGTGTTACCATATTTCCTATATAAAGGATTTTGTTCAGGATAATAAAACACTTTCTGCAGGTTGCCATGATGGCTAACTGCCTCATGCAGTCTCTGGCCAGGAGGAGAGCACTGTACTCACTTGGTCAACGGGAGCAAGTCCTGGGAGGAGGGAGGGCAAGCCATGGGTCCCAAAGGATCATAATGCTAACATTCAAAGCTGGAACCCAAGATATTTATTTCCATGGCAGGGTGTTCAGCTCTGGGGATAATTAAATGGCAGCATAATAAAATGCCTGCATCAGCCTGATCACTCCTCTCCTGAAAGGACCGTGCAATAGCCCTTGAGGCAGCATCAGCCTGTTCTTGCTCCTTGTCTCCCTCTCGCCACTTCTCCTCTGTCACAGCAGGTTCCTACAGAAGACCCAAGGGCCTTCTCAGCACTCTCCTGGCATATGAGCACTGCAGAGCTATCCTACCCTGGGCTGGCAGGTTTTGCAGCACGTGCTGGGTCTGCTGACCGCACACATACACAGCAGGCACATCCCTACAGGGGACAGGGGCTGCCATGCGACCCCTGCTCGACAAAGGGTAATGAATCACAGCCAGAGGCACAGGCACAGGGGCACCGCAGCAGCAGCACAGCAAGGAAACAGCTGATGAAATATCTCCTGATCTGCTGGTCCATGTGAAGGACTCCTGAATACTCTGGAGGTTGTGCAGTGCTTGCTGTCACCTGGCCACAGCATGACTTCACAAAGAAAACAGATAAACCTCTTCTATCTGAAACATCTTCTATCTACCGCATTAGCTCTCCCACAGGTTGCCAGGATCACTTTATTTGCTGTTTAAAATCTTTAATGGAAATTGAAAAGTCTCCAAGATCATCACTAAAATGTGCAGTGGGGACAAGCAGAAAAACTAAATTTATCACTGGAAAAACAAAGACAATACTCTTGTGAGTGGTTGGAAATCAGTTTGGCACTGCAGTTACAGCACTTCAGTATCTTCTTTTTTTTTATAAAAATTGTTTTTCTCTGTTTTCTCAGTTTTCTTCAAGTCCAATCAGTAATCATTTGTTTTGCTGTATTTGTATTGGTCTGACAGTTTTCATGTCTCTCTCATTCACAGCCTGATTTCTCAGTTTGCTAAAGGACAGCTGATAACACTCAGTTTCAGATAAACCAAAAAAATGCCATAAATACCCTCTGTGATTATGGGAAGACACGGTCAGTCTCTTTTCATTGGCAGTGAAATCAGTGCATAAAGTATTCTTGAATATAATTGTTCTTTGTTTTCTCAGGGACATCATGCCAAATTCTCTTTTTTTCAGCACTGTCCTTATCTGAACCTTTAAACCCTTTCTTTCTAAATGATGAAAAGTAGTTCCCTGTACACCCTGTAAAATCCTCTGCCTCTCCTTAGGGTATCCATATCCACTACACTCAATAAAGAGAAGAGTAAAAGGAAATGTGTCATCTCATGAGCACAGCAGTCATACCAATAGCTATGGTGAGATTTTCCCAGTCGCTAATGATTTACAATGGAATCTTTATCCTTTTCACTTAGCTCCTAATAGTATTCAGAACTGTATTAGTTTATGGTCTGGGCTATCAGAAGCCATTATGATCAGGTTGCATATTTCAGTGGTAAAATCACCAAAGATCCTGAGGAGGTACAAGAGATGTTACAGAATCCAAGAAAGGGTAAGGTTGGAAGGGAGGTCCTCTAGTCTAACCCCTCTGCTTAACCTGGGTTCCCTAGAGCACATTACTCAGGATTGTGTCCAGACACCTTTAAGGAGACCCCACAACCTCTCTGGGCAACCTGTTCCAGTGTTTGGTCACCTGCACAGTACAGAAATTCTTCCTCATGTTCAGGTGGAACTTTCTGTGCATCAGTTTCTGCCATTGTTTGGCAGCACCGAGCAGAGCCTGGCTCCATCCTCCTGGCACCCTCCCTTCAGATACTGAGGGACATTGATGAGGTCCCCTTTCAGCCATCTCTTCTCAAGGCTGAACAGGCCCAGCTCTCTCAGCCTTTCCTCATAAGAGAGATGCTCCAGTCCCTTAATCATTTTTGTTTCCTTCCTCTGGACCTGATTCAGGAGCTGCATGTCTCTCTTGTACTCAGAAGTCCAGCACCAGCTCCTTTCACAGAGCTGGTTACCTTTCACAGCGGCTGCAAAGCACTCCAAGTAACTAGAAGCTTTAATTATGAATTAACAACCAAACCAGAGACTGCACCAAAGCTTCCATTCCTCAGCTGGAAGAAAGCTGGACTGGGGGTGGGGGTCAGGTCATGCAAGTCACCATCCCTCAGTATCAGTCTGTTCCTTTGACTCAGAGAGGGTTTTGGAGAGCAGCAGTGAGGCCGTTTTCACTCAACATGAAATTGCCATTATGAATTACACTGCAAACAGAACAACAACAAAGTCTACTTCTTTTACTATGTTTTAAATTCATCCATACTCTTATCATCATATTATAACCATCACAATGTCTCAGCAATAGCAGGATGGTGCAGGATGGACAGACCAGGACATTTCTTCCTTGCAAGTACTTTTGAGAGTTTTAAGTGTTTTTCTTCTCTCTGTTTGTGCTTTATGAGTATTAATTAACTCCTGTAGTACCACTGCAGGGCAGGAAATCATTGCCCTCCATATGGAAATAGAGAAATAAAGCAGACTATGCAATTTGCCCAAAGCTAAAAAGAGAATTTTTATCAGCACTAGGACAAGAACTGATGAGTTTTCTTAGTGCCTGGTCCTGTAATGCAATTAGCAGAGCAACTTCCCCTCATCCTCTGCTGTGTTACCCTCCACCTGTGAATGGCACTGACTCCAGCAGTGCTTGATATTTGAAGCTGCATTTTGCTGCTAAGATTAATTTCCACTCAACAGGATGACTCCAACCAATATATTTTTGCATCTAAGAGAAACATTAAAATGTGCCTTTGAATTAAAGGGACATAAGAATCCCCTTTAACCACAGCATGAGCCTGATGCTTAAGTAATTTTCCAGGAACAAGCTGATGCTACAGCAGCATTTTTTGTGCCATCTAGTGGTTGCAGAAAATCAGATGCCAAGCTCTGCCCCAACGTGCCACCCAGCACCAGTGCCACAGCAAATCCTGCTCCTGCTCTGACAACTCCTTCCCTACTCAGGGCTGCTTGTGCCCCTTTTTCTTTTGCTGCTCCTGTTGCTGGCATTCCACTTGGATGCCTGTGAGCTGCTAAAACTCTGGAAAGCTGCAGTAAGAAGTGGTCTGAAAAAAGAGAAAAGTAAATGGAAATTCTCAGGAGCATTCTCAGCTTGCATATATGCTGTGTTTCTTTGGAGTAGGGAACACTTTCTTCACTGCTTGGAGAGTGTCAAGGAAACTGTGGGGACTGGGGAAGCAACCAATATACACAGAATATTAGTAATTTTTTTCCTGAGGGGAAGGACACAACCAGGTGCTTTGGAAAAGGATAACTAAAGCCCAGAGAGGATCCTGGGGACGGGGCTTAGACCAGGGGTTATTTTTGGCTATCTTTTTGATTAACGTCTCAACAAACACGGAGAGGGACTGACTTCTGCATATAGCTATGATCTTTAAAAGCACAATCTAAAGAAATAATTCCCTAGCAAGAGTAGTAAGGCAGGACTGTGCCTCACATATATGCTTAATTAATAAATGCCTTTGAGAGTTAAGGAAAGCCAGACAGCACCATAAGCAACAGTGACATTTTTCCTATGTTTTAGTAGAAGTAGCATTTTGTAAGGGATTTAAGTTGCTTTTAATCTAACACATTTTAACTGACAATAGTCATGAGAATAAATATGATAGGTCCTAATGCAGAGAGTTTAAGATACCAAAAGCATGTTTATCTGTCACCATTGACCTTTGTGTTACAAAGAAAGTCCAATACCATCTGCTGAGATCGTTTTGGCCCAGTGAAGCTAAGCAGCTCACCAGGTCTGGTCAACATTGTTTCATGCTTTTCCTGTACACACATTAACATGTTTGGTAAAAATATAACAGATTGATTAGAAAAGCTTCTGTGTTTGGTTTGGACTGCCTTTGACAATCCTTCAGCACACCCATGGCCCTAGCTCAAGCCAATGCCAAGACCTTGGTAAATGAGCAGTCCAAAGACATTGAGTCTCTGCCATTCTCCAAAACTCCTTGCCCAGAGGCCACACACCATGGCCAGCAGTGGGACAAGTTCCTGCTCCCACCCCAGCATAGGAAAGCTGCAAATAGATGGTCTTCTTCAGATCCAGCTGTGCCAACCCCAGCTTGTCTCCCATGTTCCCACACTGTCCCTGGTTAGTTAGGGCTCCCCACTCCCTGACAGGTACAATGCACCACAGCAACCAGAGCTCTTACTCCCACTGGACTAATTTTGACTGAAAGAGATGAATTTGGAGCACTCAGTAGAGCTGACTGTGTGCCTAGGAGGCCAGCATGGGCAGGCAGGCAGGCAGTAACCTCTCTCGTCACCACCCCTACAGTCATGTCTGCACCCTGTTTAAGCTGAAGAGGATCAGGGATGGCTGTGCCAGCAGAGCTGCAAGGGCAATAACCTCTAGCAGTGTGGCTTGTAATCTTCATCTGGCACAGCCCTCTACAAATAGAACATCTGTCCACAGCCTAAAGAGATGTTTCAAAACTGATTTAATTAGACCAACACAAACACCCATCTGGATACTTTCAGCTCTTTGGCTCCCATTCACCTAGCAGACAACGGCAGTGGATAAAAATCTTTTTCACCTGCCTCGGCTGCAAAGTTGTCAAAAGGAAAGGATGATGTATCAGCCATGCTAGAATCCTAAACTTTTGACAAATACATCTGGTGAATGCTGATGAGGTGCTTTATTAAGTTGCCATCTCAGGTCTCCTGCCCAAGGTGGCCACATCTGCAGAAAGGGCAGTGGGGGACTGTGTGCCTGCAGCCATGCAAAGCCCAGTCAGCTCCAACAGCTGATTCCAGTGGCTCCAAATGAAGGTCAGGAATGGATTACATTGCACTGTGCCTTGGTCAGTCATTTCCTACATGGGGAGCCTGTCCTTACCCTTCTGGCTCTTTCATTCCTCTACACAACAGTACTGGATAGCAAAGAATTCAAATTATTTAATGCAGTGTCAGATGGGTTAAATAGCCTATGGAAGTGGCTAATCTACAAAGAAAGGGAGAACAGCAGAACAACAGCAACAAACTGAAGAGGGATAGTTATATTTTACATTGGTACACAGGTTTTTGCAGCAAGAGTCTGCCTATATCCTTAGTTTATATAACTCCTTATTCTAGCTTGGGCCAAATAAAAAGGAACTGACTAATTCTAGTTGAATTAAAACGTCAACTAAGGACCTGTCATTCATTTAGCAAATTATCTGAAGACAAACAAATGCATGTTTGTGCATAAGTGTTAGAAAAACATATCCTAGAGTTTAAATGAAGAAAAAAACCACCTACGACAACTGAAAGCACCATTGCTTTTTCAGCACTCTTTGTAGGCTGCAGATAACCCAGGTCTCTATTAGATTCTTTTCTGAACTGTTAATAAAAGGCTACAGTTTATATTAGTTTTAATGTACCTTATGCTTACTATCCATTACTAAAATCCTTTTTAAGAAAAAACATTGGAATTTTAACTAGTTACAGATGGTAGAGATAAAATTTGTCTTTACAAATCTGTGTTTAAAATAGGACTTTCATGGAGAGGACTGTTTACATTTGCTAATATTATCCAGTCTGTCTTCTCGTAAACAGGAGTCAAAGCTTTACAAGCTTTAGCCTGAGATAAAAGTAAATCAGAATGAGGGAAGACCATGAGCGATGGAATCCCCTGTTACACTGGAGCTGCTTTTTCCAACAGGATAAAGACCAGACAGGCCACAGCAAGGGACAAGCAATGACCTGGAGGAAACAGATGCCCTTCAAAAATTTTCTGCTGTTTTCATGGAGAGAATAGCATTGGTAACTCATCAAACGGTCAGGCTGGACTTCATGTGGTCCTGGACTTTTCCTGATAGTTAGACTAAGACCAGGATGGTAAACAGGCATGTACACAGTCAGACAGAGAGATCTCAGGATTCCTGAGCTGTCTGCTATTTCTGGGCCATGGTGAAAGTTCATGGGCAAGAGGGATGCTGCACAAGGCCTCCATCTGGCCTCTCCCCACAGTGGTTTTAGCTGCCATCGCAGGTGAGAAGGCTGAGGAGCCTCAGCCATGTCCCGCTGCTCCTTGCATGAGCCTGTCTCCTGCCCTCTCTTGGAATGTTGCCTTTCCCTGGCCTTAAAATTAAAACCAAAACACGGTTTATGGGGAAAATGGGTTTCTACCTTGGTATTTATTTCAGCATCCTTGGGTACAGCACTTCGTAATGCCCCGAAAATGCATGCACTTATAGGCCTTGCAAAATCAGCATATTTATCAATTTGATTCCCCAATGAGAGTCCCGAGTGAACCCCCCGTTCTGAGGAATCTTCCCCCTGGATGGGCCTATCTTAGTTTACAAAAACGTACTTTGGAGAGGACCTTGGTGTCTGAGGCTTCCAGACTGTTTGGTCTCCTGGTTTAACAGTACAGTGGGTCTCAGCTAAGTTACCAGACTTGGAAAGTTACAAGTATGTAGGCCAAAAGCACTAAGAATACATAAAACTATAAAAGAGTATGTCAGAGGGGTATAAAAGAAAAGGCAAAAAATCATTATGGCGTCAGGAACACAGATATTCCTTCAGGCAAGAGCACAAAGTCCCCTTTTGCCTACCCCAGGGAGACTTGCACAACCTCTTGCTACCTTATCTGGCTACATTCACTTTTCCCTCTGAGATACCAAAAGCAAGCTGAGCTACTCACCATTTGTAACCAGGAAAGAGCAGCAGCATTGTGTCTGTGCCACCCACTACACACACAAGCTCTTGGCTACCCCAGCAGCTTCCAGATCATTGTGCTTTTAGACCTCACTGCAGTGCCCCTCAACAAGGCAGAAACATGTAAGGTTTAAAAAATTGTAGAAAAAAGAAAGCCCATGGCTTACAGATCAAACTCCCAGCAAGAAAAACCTCTTTGGTTAATGGGATCCTCGTTTTTGCCACACCCACTCTGCTAATAGTCAAGGGTGAGTCATTGCTGCCCTCTCCACAGCCAAGGGTCTATGGAGAGGAGGCTATTTCGGCTGTGATTTCTTCTGTACAAGTGGCACTGCCTGCACAGCAGCTCAGTTTCCAGGGCTCAGAAGGGAGAACTCATCTTCAAAAGCCCACAGTTGAAGGGAAGGTAGCGACAGTGAGTGAGGCTTGAGGCTGTGCCCTACATCCCATGGCCTTCCCACAGGTTCTTTCTCTCTAACTGCTGGCCTGCTGCATCCCTGCCAAGGTCTGAAGACAGACTCCAAACAGGGAGAAGTGACTATGACATCTGGGCTCACCACAACTTCATCATTCTCAACAACAAACACTCTACTTCAGCCAGATTTCTGGCAAGAAAAGCAAGTTCCATGTCTGAGACTGCCATTTAAGGACTTTTCACAACCGCCTCTTAACTGAGCCAGCTATAGCATCACACAGAGGAAAGAAGCCTTCACATTGCCACCTCCCTGCCACCATGCCCCTTTTTGGAGAGGTACCCCTTTCTGTCCCACATGGACATGGAGAAATATAAGTTCTGGAGCAACAAAAGTGCACCAAGGTGGCCCTGGCTGCTCCTGGGCTTCCTTCACATGCTGCTGTACCTATGCTTTCCCTTCACCTTGATCCTTATGTCTAACAATTAAAGCAAAAAAAACAGAGGAATCCACATCCCAATAGACAGGGAACAAAGGGGAAAAGGGTCTTTTCCCACATGCCTGTTGGAGAAGAACAGAATATGACCTTTGGGCTCCTGGTGCTCATAGGAGAGCTCAGCAGTGTCAGGAGTCCAGCAAGGAGAGGGGAGCTCCATGCTGGCAAGCACAGGAGAGGGAAAGCCACCCTGACAGGGAATGGCAGTGCCACCACACTGTAACCCAGCCAGCACCATGGCTGTGACATGTGGTCACCAGTCACACTGCTGAGTACAGCTGGCTACTCCTGAGGAGCACAACAAGAGCCTGCACAATCTGACAGTCCGAGGTTAAAACAGATAAATAAACAAACTAGGTTTTGAATAATAATGAGACACATCTGTATTAAGAAATCATGATTGTTTTGTTAAAACTGTGCCAATGAAAGCAATATTTTATAGAGTATTTGAAAGACTATCCTTTGAGCTGTTTGTAGCAAGCACACAGTTTATGCAGCTTTGATGAATTCAAACGGGTTTTTTCTTCCTATAAGAGCCACTGATGTCACCTAGAAAAACATTATATATACTACTTTCCAAGTCTAGCAGAATGACAACTGCTCCAGTGGGCAGAGGCCAGATAACACAATTCAGGCAGCTGCATTTTTTGCAGCTGTACTTCTGCATTTTTGTTAGAGATGATGGGTTTATGCTGACCTGAGGACATAACATGAAAGCTGTTCTTGTGTGTCATTCAGAATCTTGCTTACTAATGTTAATGCATTCCAGGAAAACAGCTCTTACAATTTGGTGGACCATATAACAACTAGAATTTTTAATTGTAAATTTATAATATTGAACAGAGAAAATCTATGGCTATCATAATGTTACTGCCTTTCTGAGAAAGATAACATACTAATGAGCAGATTAATCACTGTCTCTTAAAGGATGAAATAGAAGGAATAGAATAAAATTGTCAGTTAAAAAAATTTAAGGGAGACAAAAAGGTTTAAGGGAGACATGCATTCTGTGCATAATTAATTTACAAATTTACCAATTATGAGAAATGTTTTGAAAAGCCAGAGTTTAAGCTCCTTCCAACTTTATGGATAAGGAGTCCAACAAGGCTAAGAAGAAAGCAAGGACTCAGAAAGTGTCTCAGTTTGGAAGACCTCAGCTGCAGAGGAAGCAGGAAGATAACCTCCTGGCAAGCATTGCTGTGCTGCCCACACCCCTGGGAGGAGTGCAAGAGCCTGCCACAGGACACTGCCCAAGACAGTGGGTGCAGGGCTAGAAGGGCTTCTGATCATACCAGAGCCCTTCATATGTAACATTAATTCCAAAACAGAGACGTAATGAAATGGCTGTTACGGATTATTTCATAATTGCCCCAAGAGAACAAGCTGGGACACCAGTTAATTTTATTGAGAAGGAACAGCAGCAAATTATGAACTTCTGCAGAGACCTAGTTTCCGGCATTAACAAAATAAGCAGAATAGATAAAAACCATAAAAGAGCAGCTATGCCAATAAAATTGCCTCCAAATGAATAGTTTTGATATTCTCTCCCATGAGCTGGTAAATTTATGAGATCTATTTTTTTACCTTTACAGTGTGTGTACAAGTGTATATATATTTGAACAGACATACATTCAAACTTTTCCAAAGACAGAGGAAAAACAGAAGCCTCATAAGAAATCACAGCATCTCACTGGTAGAAAAGGAGAATTCTAAGCAGGAAAGACATGACTCCTGAGCATAGGAGAGTTTTCAATTGCAATTATCCTGTCTTGGACAGGATAATTTAAGCAATAAACAAAAACACAAATATCAAACTAGAAGTTTCTTCAGTGCCCAATGAAGATAACTAAAACAAAGATAAAACAAACAAAACAGCTTATTACATGTCAGCTTACTGTTTATCAGCTAGAAACAAATCTAAGTACATTGTTAATTTAGGCCATCAGAGAATAGATCTGTATTAAAGAAAATTAATTCCATCAGTCAAAGTCAAATAGGAAAAAAAACCTTAATAATATATTTTACATAAAATGTATCCACCATGCTCCAGGGCATTGAAGAAAAGCTAATTGAAAATGGGACTCCTTTGGCTGGTAAATGTAAAGATATATATGTGCATGCATGCATACACACATGTACATATACACTTTTTTTTCTGTGATGAAAATATGCCCTGGCTGAGGGAAAAGTGACTGCCTGAAATTATTTGAAAGACTTAAAATTATAATAAATTTTTTCAGTTTTACATCTTGATCCCATGCCATAAAACTTAAAATAGTTTTATCACTGAAATGAAAGGTCATTTTAACCAAGGCAAGAGAAATCTTCTCCATGTTTTATGTATTTCAACTTTATTTGCAAGTCAATATGTTCTGAATCTCTGTAGGTTTCCATTAAAGTGGAAATTGCAAAACCCTTTACCCTGATGGAAATTTGAAGCTGATATGCTCTAAGCCCTGCATGACTCCTCTTCTTTATATATATTTTATTTGTATTAACAATTACATAAGGAAATTTCTGGGGGACAGATCATTAGAAGTGATTCGGGCATACTGCTTGTCTCAGACCTGCCAGAATTTCTTAAGGAATAAATTTAAATCAAGGTCACTGTTTAAAATGCAAAAAGGCTCATGGCAGTCTGCTGTCATGGAGTTGCAACTGAAAACTAACACTGAGTTTAGTGGCATCATTGGAAATTATATCCGCAGATAATTGGGATAAGCTTGAGCAGAACTCCGGACACTACAATAACAGAGAATTTTATTCACTGATGATGGAATTGTGAAGAGAGTTCTCTACCATCATTTCTCTTTGTAAGAAATATGTGTATTTTGGCATAACCCAGCACATACCCACTGTGTCACCCGTGGGTTTGACTCTGTGCTACCTGTGTGTCCTCTCTCCTCCTTCTCCAAGGGAAGCCCTGTGATGCCATGTCTGGACAAGCCAGCTGGTACCCCCTGGGCATCGCTCAGCTTGGGGTCAGCCAAAGGGACACTTCCTGGCTGTGCACACCAAGGCTGCTCAGTGTGGGTCAGATGGCTCCAGCTATGCTATTTGCTACACAGTGGCATCTCAATTAACGTGGGGAAGACCAGATGGATTGGGGACATCCTAAGGTGACTCTAACACTCTGTGATTCAAGGTTAGGTGGAACTTGTTGACAGACTAAGATCAGGGGAAATTAAAGTGAAAATGAGATTAAATTGGTTGCTAAACACTCTGTGACCTTCAGACCATCTGGGAATGCCCATTTATGTCCCATGGAGACTATGCTGAAATCAAATCCCACCACATGCAAAGTAAAGCCTGCTCCTTACCAGACAAAGGCCAGACTTTCCTACTGAAGAGTGGCATGTTGACTGACAGCTGCAGCTTTTTTGTGCTATTCCCTGGAGGAACCCAAGGAAACAAACACTTCTCAGACAGGACGGATTTCAAAAGAAACCAGTCCAATTATTGTTGCAAGAACTTAAGTGAGAAAACACCTTCTGTTTTTTGTTTCTGTCAGAAATGACCGGTTATCAGATGTTAGACCTCATCTGCACTGTAATGAAAAAACTGCAAGAATCATGCTGACTTCATCCATTCTAATCCCCCATGAGAGAATTGATTTGAAATACAAAATGGCACTTCACAATTGCTTAAGAAAAGCAAAATCTGAAAAGTGCTTTTGATATTACCTGCTTTTACATCAACAGAGCAATATTACCCCTGATATTATTGATGTTGTTGTTTTATTGGTGAAGAAATAGAATCATGTAAGATTAAATAATTGCCATGGAATAGACATTTCTGATCGAGAAATAGAAATTAGATCTCCTGAAAGAAAACTCTGTGCTCTGTTTTCTTTCTTCCTCTCTGTGAATTTGATCAAATGCCACTAATAAAAGAGAGATTTGCATTTGATTTCAGTACATACAGAAGCAGGCTGACAAATGATTATGTGTATCAAATTGAAGTTATTATATCACAAAAAAACCTGTCATTCCTCTAAGTGAATTTGTGTCAGACAAATTTGTGCCAGACAAATTTGTGTCAAACAAAAGAAGACAAAGCTCCTCTCCTCTCCTCTCCTCTCCTCTCCTCTCCTCTCCTCTCCTCTCCGAACCTCTCCGAACCTCTCCGAACCGAACCTCTCCTCTCCGAACCTCTCCTCATCTTATGCTTATTAAACTCTTTTTAAAGACTTGTTAGGACATACTGCAATTAGGACATGTAGTAGTCTATAGCAGCTAGTCAAATAGATGGATAGACTCTCCAGAGATCTATATAACAACATGAATTTTTCACTTTCAAGGTTTGTGCAAATTAGAAAACAAATACATGAGGTAATACCTCCATTTTCTTCATTAACTTTTTTACTTGAAAATATAAAACTGCCTGCCTGTATTGTCCAAATCAGAAACACAGAGCAAAAAAATTTGTCAGTGTTATTTCAACATGAAAGAGCTCTTAAAATAATTTCAGATTTTTGCAATGTGTTGTAAGAAAAATCCAAATATTTTTTTCAAATAAGCAAGCTTGACAGTTCACAGTACATGGCAATTCATGTATTCAATAAACAAATTGGACTGAGGCTCTGCAAATCCAAACAGTTCAACATAGAAATTATTCTCATCAGGAGACAGATGAAAGCAAGACAAAATTCTGAAGGACACAGGTTGTCTACGTGGCTCAGCGAATGCTTCAGTGGGGAGAGGCATAAAGACCCATATGGAAATAAACAAACCTTGGAACACCTTGTGCTGAAAACTCTTAATTCCATATGTGTAAAGTGAACTTATGTTGGCAGACCAGGATGAAAATGCTCTCTTGCTATTTGAATAAGCACAGCCTGCAACCTCACAGAGGCCTGTGGGCACTGACATCCCTGAAATCCCTGACAGCCTTTCCTGGGATGTCCCATTACCCTCCTCATGCTCCAGGACCCCATTTCAGCCCTGCTGATCCCCATCCACAAGCTGATATTCTGGTCAGGCCTTGGATGCCGGGGTTGCATCTGGGGATGGGCTCTTGCTGGTGAGATCCTACCTTGCTACCCTGTTCCCTGTGTGTTCCATCGCTCCCAGTCCCAGGGAACAGCCAGCCCTTGCCCAACACAAAAACCTCCACAAGATATGAAGTTATAGAACATCAGCCTAATCAAGTAGAAATGCAGGTCCTGAGTGAGTGCTTGCTGGGTACCAGGTGGGTGCCACAGGTACTGAGGTAGGCTTGGGAGGAGAGAGCACTCCTGGAAGTCTGCTGGGAGGAAGGATGCATTGTCCCTTCTGCTTTTCATATATTTATATTTATTTCAAATATTTATTTCAGTAAGAAAATATCAAACCATACAGAATTTAAATGGAATTTTATTTTACAGCTCCAAACTGTTTAGAGCTGTCTTTCTAATGTGCATGCCCTTCTGTCTCACAAAGAGGTCAACCTCACTGAAGATAAAAGGTCTGATTTAATCAGGAAGAAGCATACTTTAAAAACCTGTTATAACCCAAAAGCAGACATTACATAAATTTTATTCTATTTTTATATCTTCCTGGCTCCAACCTCCTGAATCTGACATTAACCATAACAATCACACATGTGACTAAACCAGGCCAAATTCTCCTTTTTCTATTCCAATATAAATATGGAAGTAATACTGTTGAAGTAATAGCTTTGAGGTAGACTCCCTCCATGAGAACAGGACTTTTCTCAGAACAGCCAGAATCAGGAAAGTATGCTAATTTTGAGGCCAGGTTTTTACTGACAAGTTGGAGCACTAAACTGGAGACCACCAGGGTTGATGTGAGGGCCTGGCAGTCCCAGAGGCTGGGGACACAGGCTAATGTTGGTGGCATTTTGAAAAGCACATGAGGCTTCAAAGCTCTCATGCCATTTCAAAATGCCTTAGGCTTTCATAATTTCAAGCCCCACTAATTTAAAGTAAAACATCAGCTTTTAAATGCATTTGCCATTTGTGCTGAGACGCAGCCACTCATACCTCTGTGAGATTCAGATTCACAGTCACAACCTCGCTCTTAAGTTTGACTTCAGTTTTTTGTTGAAGCTCTATCTTTGCTGCTCTTGAACATGCCAACATTACCCAAGGGTCTGAAGATGGAGACCTTGCAGCTACCTCTGGGCAGGGAATACTGCTGTGCCCCGTGGATGTAGTCCTGCAGGAAAGCTGCCAGCACTGACATGGCTAAAGGCTGCTCAGGCATTGAGCCCTGTCAGGCATGCACAGCCTGGGTCCCACATTGCTGTCCTGAGCATCTGTGTTGCCCAGGTAGGCAAAACTTCCAGTTTTCCTCCTGGAAAAGCTAATAGCTCGGTGCATTGCAAGTGTACCCTCTGTACACCTAAAAGTATTGCTATCTTAATTATGACTGTTTTTGAAAAAATCTACTCATGTCGAGCCATGGACAGATATAGTCTTCCATGTACAGCAGAACAGGGACAAGAGAGTGACACTCAGCTGAACAGGGCGGCTCCCCGCCCCAGGTCACAGCCTCCACTGCTCCCCTGTCAGAGAAGTTTATGGGCACCTTCTTCAACTTGCTTCAGGAAAAAACAACCAGCTTAGTCCAGTCTAAGCCTTTAAACTTCTCCTTTAGTTTTTGCCTAGTTCAATGCAGAATGTATTGTCCCTGGCTGGATGCCTACTTTTCCACATATTTCCCAGAAAGGCACAGTACCAGGGTGATATCATTTGAGGAACTTCCAGAAGAAAACAATGTGCTGGGGGAGGAGTGTTGTTCTGAGGTTCTGGAAGTTTTTTCTCTTCATGTTTTAATTCTTGTACCACTGGGTGAAGGAGAATCCCTCTTCAGAGGGGTCCATGATCTAATAAACAACATTTACCTAGAGGGCATGAGAATTAAGCCATGTCCAGGGAGTGCAGCATATTCAGTTGTATATCCAGTGAAGTTCCCAAAGCAGCTCTTTCTTGGCTGGCTGTCTGCCATCAGTCACTCCTGTGCAAAGTGATTGCTCTCACAAGGGGAACTCTCTATGGACTTCTGCTCACAAAGCCCAGGTGGGAACACAAGTGAGCACAAGTCCCCATGACTTGTGGCAAGAAACTGTGACTTTTGTTCTTATTGGTACCTTGCAGTTTGACATTTTATTTTTGCATTTTATTTTTATTTTTGTTTTTCCTCTTTCCAGGCCATCCAAAATGGTTTTCCCAGCCTGTTCTCTATTTCTCTTCTATCATCACAAGGCTGAGAAGGCAGAATGATCTAAGACAGGAGATGGAAATTTTCCTGGTAAGGGCTGGAGAGGAACCAAGAGAAAGCAGCCTGCTTGATCTGAAAGGCATTCCACAGGAGACGGGCCCATTGCTTTAGGCATCCATCCACATCTTTAGATGCCTACATGTTTCCATATGCTGTATCCCAATCCAGGTTCATAACTAATCCTTCAAATTGTAGGTCATCCCTTAAGACAGCTTCTAATTTATTGGTCCTGTCTTCCATTCTCATTTTATTTTAAGAAAATAAAGAGAAGATTTCAAATAAGCCTGTACCTGAGGTGTAGGGACACTCATATCCTGAGTCTTCCAGTGTTAAATCCTGGCCATTTTTCTCTACACTGCAAGCAAACATGTTATTGTCTCCCTGTTACTTGCCAACAGTAAGCAACTGGCCTCACTTCTTGGCTTTCTGTCAAAACAAATTCTGTCAGGTTGTATTTATTTGTGTGTTCTGGTACAGCTGGCAGTGAAACTTCTTCGCCTGCCAGCATTCTTGTTAAAATTCCCCCCAGCTGAGTCTAAGCTATCTCACCAATACACACCTTGACCAAGCTCTCAGGTATTTTTCAGAAAAGCAACCTTCGAAATAATGGGAATACCTGGAGAGGCTGTTTCAAGTCAGATGCTGAGAAATAAAATTGCTCCCACTCTTTTGATATTTTGAAAATCAAACATTAAACTTCTGGCCTTGATTACAAGCACTTGACTTTTCATGAAGGTTTGAGACCATTTGCATTCAATGTATTTATGAAGATTGTTCAAACATGACTGAGTACAAACTAAACTGCATGAAACTGTTAAATGTCAGCACTGCTAAGGAGGTCTTTAAGGATTGTTTTCTCAGAAATATTTGGCTAATGGTCCTTCCCACTGGCTGATTGAGTCCTTTGGGCACCATCAGCCATTCTGGTACTGGGAATCAGAAGTTCAGATTGCTCAAAAACTGTTGGGTCACTTTCTCCTTCTTACACAAGGGAAATAAAACAGTGCAAAACCATGTGAAGATTGCTGGATTGTGTAGCTAACTCAAGCACTGTGGTGATGGCCAGCTGTGGTCTTGATTCTTTAGAGTAAGGCATGGTCTTACAGGTGGAGCCCTAGAAGTTCAGCACAGCCCCCATAACACAAAACAAGCTGGGAGATGCATAAAGCTGTGTCCAGCTGAAGGTGGATGATCGTTGTAAAATCCATGGAAAAAAAATCCATCATTAAGACTTGTATTTTAAATGGAATAAAAATCATAGAGGAAAGAAACTGCTGAGTGTGGTGTGCCAAACCAAAAGCATCTGTTTCTAAGGCACTGTAGAAAGGTGAGTGGTGGTGGCAGATTGAATGGCAGGTTTGAACTCTTCAGGCATGTGGACACAGCTGACTTTCGTGGATCATGTTTTGTGAGGGGGAAAGACTGGCATAGCCAGTGAGATTTTAAACAAATTGTTGAAGGTCTCTCTCTGCTTCTCATCCTGACTTATTACTTCCTTACTCACCTTCTTTCTCCTCCCACAGTTCCTGCATGGGAGAGCTGGGGAAGGTCTGTGAGTCTCACAGTGAGGATTCAGAGTAGCAATGTGTGGTAGCACAGGCCTTTGCATTTGGAAAGCGAAAGGAATACAGACCATCTTGTTCTTTACCACTAATCGATTGCCAGGGCTGCAGACAGAGAGAACCCTCAAGCATCACAGCTTCTCACCTACATCTTTGTGCACAAGAAAGTTAAAACACATCTTCTCCTGCTTAAACAGCTGTGTGTGTGTATTGGAAGTGAATTCAAAGCTAGCAAGGCAAGACAAAAGTAAGAACACAGCCAGGGAAGTGTGTGACTAATAGCTACTGGCGCTTTACCCACCTTTTATTTATAATAAATTCATGGGAAATCTTCTAGGCTTGTTTCAAAACAATGCCAGTTAGTAAATTTTAGACCTAGGCCTACATAGTTGAAAAGTGAGAAAGATTAGATCATATACCAGAAAGTCTCAAAACTGGGAATTTGTTACAATCCTTTAATTTCTAAGTTTAAAAAAATGTTAATAACATAGTCTGAGTATACCAGTAATGAAATGAGATTTCCTAATGGCTTGATGATAAAGATCCTCTGCTGAGCACTTGGCTTCAATGGGGATCTAACTTACAGAGTATGTTCACAAGGGAGATCACAGAATCATGGAATAGTTGGAAGAGACTTTTAAAAATCATCTAACCAACCCCCCTGCAATCATCACGCACATTTTCAACTAGATCACTTTGCTCAGAGCCCTGTTCAACCTGGCCTTGAATGTTTTCAGGGATGGAGCATTGACCACCTCTCTAGACAACCTGTTCCAGTGTTTTGCCATCATCATTATAAAAAATAAATCCTTCGGTTTATTTCAAATCTACCTCATTTTAGTTTAAAGCCATTACCCCTTGTCCTATCACAACAGGCCCTACTAAAAGGTCTGTTGCCATCTTTCTCATAATTACCACCTTTAAGTACTGACTCTCTCAGCACGTCTTCATAGGACGTCCTCCAGACCTTGAATCATATTTGTGGCCTCCTTTGAACCTCCTCCAGCATGTCCATGTCTTTCCTGCACTGAGGACCCCAGACGTGGACACAGCATTCCAGGTGGGATCTCATGAGAGTGGAGTAGAGGAGCATAAGCACCTGCCTTGACCTGCTGGCCAAGCTGCTTTTGATTCTTTAGATCTGCTACCTTCACAGACTGCAACAAGGTCCAGAAAAGCTTTTTGAGTGTTCTTCCAATATCAAATGAATGAGATGACTTTAAGAACAGTGACGGAACAAAGGAATCTACCACTCACTTGGAAAATCTGTTTCAGAAACCATTCTGAACAACCTGGTCTATTGAAAAGTGTCCCTACCCACAGCATGGAGGCTGGAATTAGATGATCTTAAAGGTTCTTTCTAACACAGACCATCCTATGATTCTATTACTAGAACTGATCAGCATGTCCATCACATTCCAGTGAATGCTCCTGCTCTACCTAGTGGATTTGAAACCTATTGAAATGTCATTTCCTAAACTTGGAATAACATTATCCTAACCCTGTGTTTATATCATTTTCATTATTTTTGGTGATGGCTATGATAAAGATGTCTGTTATTGTTCTGAAGAAGAACATGTGCTTATTCTGGCTTTCAGTTTTTGGAAAAATACATTGAACTCCTCAAATGTTGTTTTTCCCTGGAGAAAAATCACTTGGCATACATAAATGATTTTGTTCCTATCCCGGTTTATGGACAAAAGTTTTTATCTTTGAAAAGGACAACCAGAAGCCAAGAACAAAGTGTTATTTATGATTCATATTCTGCCTCCCAGTTAACTCTCTGTGAACAAATATTTAACTGCAACGTAAGTGGCTCCTGAGAAAGTGATCTGGGAGGTCTTTTGTACTCTCTAACTTCATAAACTCCTGTGGACTGAAATCTCTTGATTTTGGCCTCATAAGTAAACCTGAAATTTCAAAAGCCACAGCCATATGTTCTTTTTTATCTTTAACGTTTCAGTGGTGCTTTTAGAGCACTCACTGGGAAACAGGGGCATGGGTTCAACACTGTACTTCCTTCCTTGGTCTGAGGAGATTCACACTTTCCAAGAGACTGCAGTAACAGACAGACACTACCCGCTCTACCCCCTTCCTTTTAAAATGACTACTACTATGCACAAAGAAATGCAAGAGTCTGAATTCAAAGGGCAAGAGAAGTCCTGATTATCTGGCTTAATGCATGGTTTCCCAAATGTCATTTTTTGGCTACCACTGTTGGAAGAAGCTTTCTGTGTTCCCCCCAAGATTAAATTCAGGCCTGTAAACATCATCACCTCAACACTATCACCATTTTCTCCCAAGCACAGCTGTTTGCCTTACTGCATTCCCACCATTCAGCTACACAGCCCCACCACTCCTTAAGACCCCCAACCCACAGATGAAAGCTCCATATACTGTCCTCTATGCCTTCTCTTTCCCAAACCGGTTCTCTAAACACAACACCCCAGCCATCTAAGGAACAACCCTATCTCGACAACCCCATTCCCCTCACCTTCCCTAAATGGCATTTTTCCCATAGTCTTTTCCGAAATACACATCCCAGACTAATTAATTTCTTGTAGGCACATGAGAAAACCAGCAGGGTAGGTCTGGGAGCAGGAGACAGCTTCACACATCAATGAGTTACTGGCTAGCCAGTGACAGGAGCAGCTGTGTGAAGGTTTTTACTCTGATTTGTAAAAGATCCTTGACACAGGCAAAACTAGCAATTGTTGAGATTGTTTTTGCTTGGCTTACATGCAACACAGTGTGGGAACATCTAGCCTACTGATTCAGACTTTCATCCGGCAAAGGGCAGGATTTTTTTCCAGTCCTTGATCCTCAGCTCAAGGTCTGCTACTTATCCATCAGCTTTGTGTAAAATGCATATGCAGCCTTAAGCATGAAGTCTCTCGAAGCTGTTCCCTCCTGGCTAAGTGTTTAAAGTTTTTCTTCTCTGCAGAGAGCTTTGTTGTCCCTGATTCAAGTCCTATGAAAATCCATGAGCTTTATTTGAGTTCGCTCAAATCAGAGCAAACGTCACTACGAAGTTTGTGCTTGTAGCTAACAACTGCCTTGGAGTTATCGTTTGCTGCTCTGCTGTAATGTTCAGCATTCATATGCTAATCCATTTATGGAGACTGCTGAGCCTGACTGTATGGCTTCATCAAACGATAGCAAAATTAATAGTTTGGCTTCTGCCAATTTGATGCAAGATGTCTAAAATGAAAAGCAGAATATACATCACTGAAAAGAATTTTGAAGCATTGTTTATTTCCCTCCAAACAGAATATTTTCATGGTTTTTTATGCATTACTACTGATACCACAGCAGTTTCTAATTTTCTACTCTGTAAAATAAGAGTCTTCATAAAGACTGTGTATGTGTACATGCATGTGTGTACATATATGCTGATCTTTTCTCTGATGAATAGATCTGACCATGCCATCCATATACCAGTTGAAATATCATGAACTGCAAATAAATATAATGGCTTGAGATTATAAATAAATCAGTTAATGCCAATCTCTATCACAGAGAGGGCATTGAGAACAATAATTTCTAGATAAAAAGGCTCTGCAGAAGGATCTGGACAGGCTGAGGCCAGTTTCATGAGATTTAATGAGGTCAAGTGCCGGGTCTTGCAACCCCCAGGCAGTGCCACAGGCTGGGGGAAGAGTAGCTGGAAAGCTGTCCAGTGGAAAAGGACCTGGGGTTACTGGTGAGAGTGGCTGAACATGAGCCAGTTGTGCTCAGGTGGCCAAGAAGGCCAAAGGCACCTGGCCTGTATGAGGAATAGTGTGGCCAGCAGGACCAGGGCAGTGATTGTCCCCCTGTACTGGGCACTGGTGAGGCCACACCTCAAATGCTATGTTCAGTTCTGAACCCTATTTCAAGAAAGACGTTGAGGTGCTGGAGCATGTCCAGAGAAGGGCAGAAGAGCTGATGAAGGGTCCAGAGCACAGGTCCTGTGAAGAACAGCTGAGGGAGCTGGGGGTATTTAGCCTGGAGGCTTGAGGGAGACCTTATCACTTGTCACAACTGCCTGAAAGGAGGTGGTAGCCAGGTGGGAGTCAGTCTCTTCTCCCAGGGAACAAGTGACAGGTTGAGAGGAAATTATGTCGAGTTGTGGCACTGGAGGTTTAGATTGGGTAGCAGGAAAACGTTTCTTCACAGAAAGGGTTGACAAGCACTGAAAGAGGTTGCCCAGGAAAGCAGCAGAGTCACTATCCCTGGAAGTGTTCAAGACACGTATGAATGTGACATGGTTTAGTGATGAACATGGCGACGTTGTTAGGTGGATGGCTGAACCTGATAATCTTATCTTAAAGGTCTTTTTCAACCTTAATGGTTCTATAAGTCTATGATTCACTGAAAAAAAAAATTGACTGCATTTCACAGATACTTTTCTCAATCACCCATTCTATTTCTTCTTTTTCTCTGCACAGAAACCAGTGGATTCTGATTTCCTCGAATGCTGTAAATTAGCTTTGAAGGAATGGACAGCTCCAACAGAAAAACCCACACAAGTTTTCTGAGAAGACAGCAAAGGAACTAGAAGAAACAGCTTGACTTGTAGGTTCTTACCTGACCCATGACTGACTCTCTGCTAATGCAACACTAATTTAAGACACCTTTGTATATCAGGTACTAAAATTACTCAGCATGTCACTGTTTGTACAGTTACTTGTCTTCAGCATCCCAGAATACAGTGGGATGGAGAAATCTATTTTCCATCCAATAGTTTATGAAAACCCCCAAATACTAGATATAAAGATTTAAACAATTTTCTTGCAGGATACTGCAACACAGTTCATTGTACGTGACAGTCCAAGCCAGGCTTAAAAAACCCAACCTGTTAGCAGCCCATTCACACTCCACCATCCCCTGCAGGGCAGGGCAGCTGCCTGGTTCCACCTGACCGATTAGGGTGAAGGGTTTATTTGTGCTGTTTCCAAGAGGCACTGAAGCTCTCTAGCTGCCATCCTTTCTGCAGCTTCAGCAAGTTTCTGCTGTGGTTACTTAAACTGGAGATTCATTTGCCACCATAAGGGTAAATTTCAAAATGAAGTGAAGGTGTAAGCTTCATCCTCACTAGAGGCACATCCCTCTAACACAGACTAACTCCCTCCAGCAAGAGGGCTTTTATCTATAAAGCTTATGTAGGGCCCAAAGACAAAATAAACTATGCAATCAAAGGTCTTTGCATTGAAAAAAATCCAGATTATTTTTTCACGTGTCAACATTTGGTCTCAAAAAGGCTGATATTAACCACTTAAACAATGTCAGTCTACAGCTACTACTTGTATGTATGAAAGACATATAGCAACATGTACAGTGCCCAGAAAAAGCTCCAACCTGACACACTTTCCTCCTTGCCTCCTACATGGATTTTGGTAATGCAGAAATTACAGGTCGAGCTCTGCACCTTTATCTGTGCATAGTGCATCACAGTGTCACACTTATTTGCATATTGAGAGCCATTTGCATGTGACTAGAGTGTCTTATTCTTTTCTATTTTTTTCCAGATCTGAGGATGTTTGTGTTGCTGTACATTACAAGTTTTGCCATCTATACAAGCGAACAACCTCTTCAAAGCCAGACCAAAGGAGAAAATTACTATACCAGATACATCTGTAGCATCCCCGGTTTGCCAGGCCCTGCAGGCCCCCCTGGAGCCAGTGGATCCCCGGGGCCACATGGACGCATTGGTCTTCCAGGAAGAGATGGCAGAGATGGCAGGAAGGGAGAAAAAGGTGAAAAAGGGAGTGCAGGTATTGAATATTTGTGTAACCTAACACAGTAGGACAAAAAAGCAAGACCTTTCATCATCACTGTTATACATACATATACATATATATGCATATATATATACACACACACATGAATGTGTGTTTGTGCCTGCGTGGGTTTAAGTGTGATGCACGTGTAAATATAGTGAGAGAAATAAAGTATGCAGATATATTTTAGATATGTCTAATATGTACATACTGATATCAGTATAAAGAAATGTAAATACACAACCTTCCTTCAGACAGATGCTAAGAAAATTTTTGGGAAGAATGAAGCATCTGTGGTGTCAAATAAATAGTCTGACCTGTGCCATTACCGAGGCATAAAAGCTTAGCAGGTACTTAGGTATGCACTAAAAATGCTCTAATTGTAGGAAATATTTAGTGCACAAGTATCACTACTGTCCTTCCCATCAGCAGTGCCTGTAGTTCAGGCAGCAGTAGACTGATTACATATAAAATACTTTGACATGTAGTCAAGACACCTGAAGAATAGTAGGAATATAGAAATAAAGGACCTGCAGGCTGTGAAGCCTGGTCATTTGTTCTGACTTGGCATTCCTTTTGCAAATTTATTAGAAAATTTTAAAAGTATTTCTAGAGTATTTTGAAATTCTGACCATGTTTTTCTTGTTTGTTCAGGCACACACAGTAGCCCACACAATCATTTACTGAGGTGATATGTGCAACGATTAACTAACTTAAAATGTTTTTGAAGGTTTAAGAGGAAAGACTGGGCCATTAGGACCAGCTGGAGAGAAAGGAGACCAAGGTCAGTCTGGTAAAAAAGGACCTGGAGGATTGATTGGTGCCAAAGGTGAAGTAGGTCCAGCTGGACCACCTGGACCTAAGGGAGATAAAGGAGACCGAGGAGAGCCAGGCACACCAGGGGTCTGTAAGTGTGGAAAGATAGTGCTGAAATCTGCCTTTTCTGTTGGCATCACCACGAGCTACCCAGAGGAAAGATTACCAATTGTATTCAATAAAGTCCTCTTCAACGAGGGGGAGCACTACAACCCATCCACAGGAAAGTTCATTTGTGCCATCCCAGGGATTTATTATTTTTCGTATGATATCACCTTAGCAAACAAGCATCTTGCAATTGGGCTGGTTCACAACGGGAAGTACCGGATCAAGACTTTTGATGCAAACACAGGCAACCACGACGTAGCATCTGGATCCACAGTGATATACCTTCAGCCAGAAGACGAAGTATGGCTTGAGATCTTCTACACTGATCAGAATGGTCTCTTTTCTGATCCAACGTGGGCAGACAGTTTGTTTTCCGGATTTCTCTTATATGTTGATACAGATTATCTTGATGCTTTATCAGATGAAGATGAGCTTTGAAGCAGGTGTCAAATGACATTCAAACTGGAGACCCCAGCACAGGAATTTATTCAGCTGTGTGGGGAACACAAAGTTGAAATGAAAAAAAGGTATCTAGGAGTTCATTCTTGTTTTGATTGGAACCATATCTGAGCTCATAAGGATGTTTCTAGAATCTAAGATGGATTTTTTAAAGAAGAGCTGGGATATCAAAATGAACTGTAATTAACAGAAGACTGCATCACTCCAGGATTGACTCTTCCCTAGAATTACGTTTTTAATACTATTTAAACAAATTTATGATACTGTACATTGGATTTTATATAAAATGTATTAAGTTGCAACTTAGAATGGATATTTTGTATATTACATTAAAGTAAAATTAAACAATAAACTGCAATATCATCTTTGGTCATTTTAAGACAGGCAATACATTAAAAACAGATTTAAAAATTGAATTTTTTGAAGGAGAGGAATAAAATAGGAATGCTTCAGGATGCCACTGCACAGGTCACAAGGACAGTCTCATCTGATATTTACACCAAGAAATAGCATTCACACCTAACCAACTGCCCAATAAGTACATTAAGATTTGTACTAGCTGAGGGCTACTCAATAGCAGCCATAAAAGACTAGAACAAAACTGTCAAACATATAAAGAAATTAAAAAACTGGAAGATCTGAAAACTTGGTGATAGATAGTATTCGATGTGGGTATTTTCAGTGTAATTCCAAGTGTCTTTGCCATTCTTTCAATGACATCTACTACCTTTATGAGACAGGGAAAAAAGGTACAAACCTATTGCTGAAGAAAATTGTGGATGCCAAAATTGACAGGACAGTAATCACTAATAAAAGTAAATTGTATGAAACAAAGTGAGTCACATCATTAAAGCAGAAGTTATACTTCAATATGGCCAAATGCAATGAAATAAATGTAGGTCACACACAAGATGAATTAACAGGAAATCAGTGAACTTGGAAAAGGTACATGGGACCTCATGGATCATCAGCTGAATAGGAGTAATTAAAGTAGACTGTTGGTACTGCCCTTTGGATGTATGATATATGGAATTAAAAGCAGACATGAATAGTAGTCACCTAGGAAGCCACTATTTCTGTCAGTGTTTCAAAAACTTGAAAGTTGCAAAAAAATGTTTATACTTCTATTCATGGGGATTATACAAGAAATGAAACAAGGTCAATTTACTTTTCTTGTCAATGAGGTTAAGAGGTGATTTAATCACCATCTGTACCCATCTGGAGACAAAACATCTGGTAGTACCTGGCACTTCCCTCTATCAGATAGGCGCACAGCAAGATCCACTGGTGAGAAACTGTATCAACCCCCACTGGAAATTAGGAAACCATTTTATCAGTGGCAGTCACCAATCATTGCAAAAATATCTAGGAACATCACGAGTTCTCTAGCATTCAACAGCAATCAAGACTGTCAGTCTTTCATTGGTTCCTCTTACTTTCCAAGAATTTACAATCTTTTATTCATTCCAGATTTACACAGACCTGCTATTTCTAACACTTACTCAGATGATGTTAAACGTTAGTCATCTGTGTTGCACAACTCTTGAACCCACTTTATTTATGACCAAGGCAGAGGGAAACTTCTAGGGTTTTTTCTGTGTATTTGACTGAATTAGGAAAGTTACAACCAGACAAAATGACACGAAAATACTGCTGAGGTTGCAGAACCAGCACGATAGTTATGTATTGAACATCAGCCTGTGCACTCTGTATCCATGCCCTCATTTCCTCCCACATTAGCATGCATGGCTTTGAGTACACGACTGCTGCTCTATGCAGTGAACAGGTGCACAAATCAAACTGGCAATGCTTGTAGACCCATTATTTATTTGACAGTGAGAGATGTCTGATAGAAGACAAAAGCAGATTATATTTCTAAGGAGACATCTAATTTATTAGTGTCATACAAGGGCTGCTTTCTGTGGAAAAATATGGAAGAGAACACTTAGACAATCAGTTTATCACCTTGCTGTACAATCATTTATACATCTGCAAATTAAGGACAATATGAGTGCAAAATGCAGTCCGATCATCATTTACAATTATGATTGATGCTGATGCTTCACAGCCACCAGTGCCTATCTGAGGCACAAAGTCCATCGGCACTGCTCAGCGCTGCCTGCACTGAACTCCACAGGACAGAACAGAGGATCACATCGAGCCCACGACCACCAGGAAGCATAATGCAATAGATGCAGGACTGGACCCAAAACATGTATCATGCAGCAAAACCAACTAATGGAAGTTTTAATTTAGATGGTTATCTTAAAAAATTTGTAAATACGTTTATGACATTTGAGTCAGTATAAAGTTTATGTTAGGAGTAACAGGTCAGTTTTATTAGAGTTAGAAAAACTGATAAACCCAGCCTTAAGAGAAGAGGATGACTGATTCTCTTCAGACTCTACAGAAATGTTTTGGTAGTTATAATACATCTGGAAATTTTTCAGAGAAAATGATCTTTTCTCAATTAAACAGAGAAAATATACAGCTTTATAGGAAATATTCCTGGTTAGAATCCTAACTATAAGCAAAACGCTCCCATGTAATAATTTGTAAAAACGAATCCAATAAAAAAGAGATATTTTAACCACACCTATATTGAAAATGACACCATGGGAATAAGTAAACCAAGAGTTACTGCTTTCCTCTTCTTAGCAATTTTAGATTTATGTTTGTGCAATGATAGAAAAGTAACTTTAGCTTCCCAAAGTTTTCCCATTTGGATTCTATACTTTTTGAACAGTTTAGTATTTTGGCATGAAGAGTTAAAAGTAAGTAATTCTGTTGAATTATTTCTATAGGTTTTGGCAAGAAGAATACTTCTACTACACATATGGACAACATATGTATATAAGTACCATGTGTCCCTGCCCCCATTATGGTCTCAAGACATTATCCTAAAGTAAATCATTGCTATTGCTAGTATATTATTTGAAAATAGATCAACTTTGATGACATGATATTGCATTTGGGGTATTTATCTGTCTAAATTTGAATTTATATGGAAAATATCTTGGGTTGATGTCTTCCCATAATTCACACCCGTACAAGGGGAAGTCTCGTTGGTTTCAAAACATTGTAGGGTAACAAAGAGCAAAAATTCTTCAGGACCAAATTTGAAGTTAATCAATGATTTTCTACACAATGTATTGGTCATTCTACATATGCCATAATGTCATATAAAATTAGGCATCCAGATCAAATTAGTCATTTAGACTTTGCCTATGGTCCACGGAGAGAAATAAGGGTCATCAGGAGAAACACCCAGGAGGAAGCATGTCTTTACGGCAGCACCAATTCTTGGGCTTCTTGATCAAGGATGCAAGAACTCATACAAACCTCAAACCATCAGGACACCTTCAAACAATATTAAGAACATCAGTGTTCCTGAGATTTTGAAATAAAAGTATATATTTACTTGGGATATATGTATGTAAAAATAAATAAGTAAAAATAAAGTTATTTGAAACAAAACAGCTCTCTACAGTCTTCTACTCTTTCAGACTTTGTTTATACTTGGTAGAGTGACATTAAGGAAGAAGTTAGTCACATGTTCCATTGCTGAATATTTTTAATCTAGATAATTAAACATTTATCTACATTTTTAAATTTTTATGAGTGTATTACATTGAATAAATACTTTCACTCTCTTGACTACTGGTATTGATGTTCATATAGTTAGGCTGTTACACAATTTTTTCAGGAGCAATAGGTCCTCAATGTTTTACAATATCGAGACAATTTAGAGGAAATAATTACTAATGGATATCAGTACTGAAGTTATCTACATTCTTTAAATATTTTTAAATCTACCTAACACCATTTATGTACTTTTAGAATAAGCAAAAATATACAAAACTGGAAGCAACTTATTAAATTTCCTACCAAGTACGTTATATTAGTTGTAGCAGTTCATTTAATACTCTATTTACCTTCCACAGGTCACCCACTAGGTTCCGCTCATATCAGTTGTCACTGACTGGTTTAGTAATTGATTTATTTAGGTAATTCATACTCAGAATAATTATACGAATGCTGTACTAAGCAGTTTGGTCAGCAGGAACTGCAGTTTTATACAGAAATGGGGCTTTCTTTTTATATGTCTTTCGGTGGCTGATGAGTCCCATCCAAGAAATAATACATTAAAGTAAATAGGAAAAAATAGAGTTGAGAAAGCAATATACCACTATATTTACCAATGAGTAATGTTTTCAAGAAGAAATTTATTCCTTTCAGTATAAACTATCTAGACTTCAGCTCAGAAAACATTTAGAGGTCATACACATTTTCCTGTCACTCCCAGCGGAGGTTATGTCAGCATTTCTGAATTTCAGAGGTATGAGTCTTCCTCCCATTCACAAGAAGAAATTTCAAAATACTGTTATGAAATTCTCAGTCACTGATACTTGGTTTTGTCATAGCTGCATACATCAGATCAATTCATGGAAGTTGCTACCTAAGGGAAAAGAAAAATTAATTAGATATATTATATGCATATCTTTTAATAGCAAATATTCACAAAGAGAAAGGTGTCTTGGATTATTTGGCTCATATTCCCCAATTCTAAGTATAATTTTGGTATAATTTTGGCAGCTATCTCCTGGAAGAGGTGTAAGGAGATTTTTCCCTAAGCAGATTGTTCTTGCAGCAGCAAGTATTAGTATAGAATTGCTCTTACCTGACTTTAATCTCTAAAAGTTCAAAGATCATTGTGTAGGTTAAATTAGTCATTGGCTCTCCTGTCATCAGTGCAAAGAAATAGGTGGGGTAAATCTCTGGTTTGGATGATACTGTATTAGAGACTTATATCAAGAAAGAGGGAATTAGGAAGTACCCGTGTCTTCATATTACCTCTAAGTCACTAACTTAGGTTAGCCTTTAACTTTGATATGGCAAAAGTTAAGTAACATGTCTGCTCTTCAAGAAAAATCTGATAAATGGAAAAATTGGCATAATTTAATTTGTCGATTTATATGCCCTAAAAGTAGAGAGAAGATGTAGATTGACGAGAACAGAGAAGTACCCTGATAATGATGGAAGTGACCTCTTGGCAGATCTTCCATAAAGTGCTGCTCAAGTTCCTTCTGGGACAACTTCAACTGAAGTAAATTGGCAGATCTGCAGAAAATTTTGCAATATATTAAGATGGGCTAGCCATCCTCTCATGCCTCCAAATTCAATACACTAAAGTATACATAAAATACTGAAATTTTTAAGGATTCTTTAATGAATCCTGGAATGATTCTACTTACACCAAAGTAAAAAATAATAAATTTGTTTCTTTTCAACTCTAAAGCACCTGTCCTAAATTCTAAATATAATGCAAAATATGAGGCAGAATTTGTAAAATCATGTCTGTGGTAGAATAACCTTGTTTATGCCATCTTAACAAAGGGACAAAAAATTCTGAATTGAAAAATATAAAAGAACCATGGTTCTCAGCGGGCTCCAAAGTGAATTTTTTGCAAGAAGAAGGTGGGATTTCTAGAAATTAGTGAATTGCATGAAGGAAATGTACCAGCAGTCATTTTTCGTTCACTACTTTCAACAAAGTTTTATCTCTAGGCTCAGAAGAAAGTGAAAAGGACTTAAAACTTTTGAGCTGAACAATAATTTCTTTCATCATCTGAAAATTTGCCTACCACTGATGCTGATTTTCCATCCATGCGCCACCTGCATTCATGCACATTTTGTCAGATATTGTGATTTGTGAACACAGACTTCTAAACTGCATGTGACAAATCACAGGATATGTTATTTGTGATTTCTGTCACATTACAGTAAGGTGCCATCAGTTTAAAAATAATTAAGATGAGGGTTGTAACCTCCCTGAAACTAGGATCACTGTAGAGTTGCACATACTACCTAAATTCCTATTCTAAGAACATATGTACTTGTATTCTGTAAATGCTGTATGTGGCTTGTAACATTTGCCATTTTCCTTCTGTCAATTTTACAAATTTTGACTTTGATTCTAAGCAGGCAATAAGAGGCATACATGGCAAAGTAAACCTTATATTACCCTCAAAGCCTGAGAAATAACTCTATTGCTCATTGTCCCCTGTTGAGTTAGGGGCCTATGATGCCACTGCCCACTCCTGGGGCATCCTGCATTGAGGGCACTGCAAGCTGCCATCTACTCTGCCTGTTCCAAAAGCCAGCATTGACCATCATTGACAAAACAGTGATTAATTGCCTAGAGTGACAGTGTCACACCTACCAATGCAGAGCAGCTCACACCATCTTATGTTGATCACTAAGTCTCCTGCCTAGTGTAATCAATGGCACTAGGCTGGCCTTTGTTTTTATAATGCTGACGGAGATAAATGAGTTGTTCTTCACCCCAGGAAACATATGTGGTTCAAATTCTGTGTGTCTCCTCGGAGCAGAGTCATTGTACTGATGTGTATTTAAGCATCTTTCCATCCTGTTAAGCAAAGATTCTTGATTGCTCCTTCAGGGTCTCATAGTAATGTTCCTTACATAAATGACGTTCCTATTTGTCCATTATTTAAACTGTTTGTACAACTGTTTCTGATACTGGAGTATATTTTTGGGACACAGATTTATTAGCAAAACAAGATGTTGAACCTGAGTCCTTGCCAAAACTTCGTATGAAGTTTCACCCACTGGATCATTTCCACAATCACATGCAGTGATTCTTAGCAGATGACAGAGATGTGTGCTGTGGATGTTACCCCAAGAAACCTGTCCTCCTATTACATATCTTTCCCAGTCTTGAAAGCAGTTGTCATGTCAGACATGATAGATATGACATTTCCTCTTTCCACAATTAAAAATGCATGCTCCTAATCTCTTTAAACTACTATGTTTACTTCCTCCCCTGGTCTCCTTCTTAGGATATGATTCAGAAATGAGAAGCAATTTATCCATCCTTTTCATGTGATTCCAACTACTAAAACTTTGAAGTAATAGACCTTCAGCTGTCATAGGGACTGTTTATGTACAGACAATTATAAATAGGTCTAATAACTCCATGTACTATTTGCAATTTTGTTTATTCTGATTATACTACAGATATTCATACACAAGTTAACCTAAGAAATTATTTTGTTAACAATTCAGCACAGCAGAAAAGACCTCTCTCCAGACTTGACAGGAAAGTTATAAATATCTTTGTAGCTACAAAAATTAGGAATGGTATATAAGATAATCCACATTTCTACAAACCATCTCACAGTGCTGACATTTCTGCCGTTTCTAGTATCAACATAAGGTGGTTGTGAGCATTTAGCAAGCATTTACCTCTGTTTCTCTAATGACAGATTCAAGAGTATGATTCTCTTCAAGCAGGCTCTAAAACAACGATCATAGCCTTCATATCCTTCTTTTTTTTTTTTTTCTGCTACAGAAGTATTAAAGTATATTGATAGCTCTATGAAGTTATGGTTTGTCTTAGTTTTTACACTGAGCATTTACTGATGCATTTTCTAATCCTGGGGTGGCAAAAAACCTGTTTTCCAGTAACAGCTTCTGAGAGATGATGTATTTTTAAACTCTGCTATGTTTCCTGTAATTTTCCACCAAATGACAAGCTAAGAAGTTTGCTGAGGCTGATGCTGTTTTGTCAAGGTCACCTGTAAAGAATAACGCATCATTGTCCCCTGATGCAGCTCCAGTAGTTACTCTGAGTACTTTAATGCATTGGAACACAGCAAGCACTAGGAAAACAACTGGTTACTAACCATTAACTTCAAGGATTTTATTCCTACATGAAGTTTTCAGGGATTTTTTCAGGGTGAAACGAAGGGTTTCTAAACTAATTTTAAAAAATATTTACTTGCAGGAATGTTGTCATATAATCTGAATTAGAGGTTTAACACCTCTCTTTATTCAAAAGAGTGAACCAGTCTCTTCCAGAAATGATTGGTATTTAGGAATCGCTGCTCTGTTTCATACAAGTCCCAAGCCGCTCCTCTATTTACTTTAGAAGAAGTACACAGAAATTAAGTGAGACAATTTAGAAAAGTTAGATACTTAAATAGGATGAATTACTATTTTATTGTATTTTAGCCTGAGATAACCATCCTTGAACCTGTTAAAATATTCTGTGGATATTTGTTTTTTAAAATCACTGCAATAACTGAAATGGGCTGGTGGAGCTGCATCCTCTCCATATTTCATTTATGATTTCCCTTTTACTGTAGATAAAATTGTTTACAAAAAGAAGTTTGCCAGAAGTGTTTTACTGGTTTAAGCAGGAAATCTGACTTTCTCTTTAAAAGCACAGCCGAGGTACTGCTTTTAGGGGGAGTATGGTGTTTGGCCCTTGTCTGTGATACAAGAGTTGCTGTATGGGAAGCAAATATTTTCCTTAAGTAAATATTAATATCCTTAAGATAGGAAGCAAATATTTTCCCTAAGCTCTGTTTCAGTGGCATTGCTTTTGGTTTACTTTCATGAATCAGACAGATTTAAGTAACACACAATCCTCAAAATTATTGTCTAAGCACTTTTGATGTAATAATTTTTTTAAAGAGCAGTGAGAGAAACTTCTCTGTGTTTCTGTTGTTAGTTTTCAGTGCTTGGAAACCACCTCTGAGCTAGTGGAAAGCTTTATAGTTCTTGCATCCAATTGTTTATTACATTTTAAACTGTCTGTTACAGTACTTAACTTCAAGAAATGCTACCAAATTGTTAAAGAAAGCTGCCATAAAGCACTTCTTCAATGTTGTCAGTGTTCTCCATTTACATGTGCCTCTAGGAAAGACTGTTTAAATTTGATACACAAAGCTTGATATGAAAAAGAGATTTATGTGCCAAGTGAGAAAAACGTTGTTGCTTCTTGCAGTGCTGTACTTTTTGTGCCATGTAGAGGGTATTTGATGAACCTTGCCAGCAGCAAGGAAATGTGGCCATTTTTAGGTACGTGACTCTTAGCCTGGTGAGAGATACTGAGCGAAGTGGTGCTGAGGCAAATGTACAGGTGGTTTGGGAGGGAGTTACATTTGTCTCAGAAAACCATTTGCTTAGGGTGAGTTCAGCTCCCTGTGCTAGTTGAGACATATCTAGAAATCTGATAATACTTGAGCACAGTACATTGGCCCTTGGGTTTTGCACTGGTGCAGCTATGCTGGCACAAGCTTTGTGCCAGGAACAAGCACAGCCATGGTCGTGTGTCCATCTGTGAAAGGCAAAGCAGGACAGGAACCTACAGTAGTAGTAGCAACAAATTGCATTGCGTAGATATAATTGCAAAAAAATTCCCCAATGCTTGTAACCAAATACAGCCTTGCACTTTCTAGTGCAAACAAAACCTTAGTAATTTGGTGGGTAGAAGTAGTTTCAGCCCAATGCTGAAAGCTGGGAAAAAAGGGAATGTGTCCTTGTGATCTGAGTATTGCAGATGGCTTTATGGATCACAGATGGGTTGATAATGTAAAAAAAAAAAAAACAAAGAGTGTTCATACAGCATGTACAGGCCCACATTATTCACTATTATATACAATAATTAAATGGATACATGTATTTTTTAATCATTCCTTTATGCAAAAAATAAGGGGGTTTTTTTACATACCAAGTCTGTATGTTAAATAGTGTAATTTAATAGTGTAATTTCCTCCTAAGTGTTTAGGGGGAAAATGTTAAATGGAATGTGTCTCATGATCATTTTGCACATAGTGAAGCATACTTCTCATGAGTAATTCCTGTGTTGCTTGTGACAGCGAGGTGTGAGGCACTGCCCAGGTGAACTGCTGTGAAGAATCCCTATGATAATGATGGAAGTTAGAGTTCAGTTCATAGAGACAAACATGGTATATGATTTTTTACTGAAAGTAATAGGAATCTTTGAAATAAGTAACCCAAGACTCCCTTTTCAGCTCTTCTCATCTGTCAATACCATTCTAGTTAATACAGATTTGCATAATTAATTTCTGTGCAAATACACTGCAACTTTAAGTACCACTGCTGGAAGTAGGCACCCTTAATGTGTTTTGAATTTGTCTTTTTTAAAATTCTATTTCATATTGATCCACACTTAGTTGATTAAATTATCTTCAAATTATTGATTAAATACATTTAGCCTTGCGTGGGTTGTAAAACCACGAGGTTATCCTGTTTCCTCATCTGCAGAACAGCTTTTTTTTCTCATCTGCAGAACAGAGGTGATTGTGTTTAAGCAGTAAAATGTCAGAAGGGGAAAAAACCCCAAACTCCTATGGTATAAGGAAATTAACAGTAAAGATAAGGCAAGATGCTTTTGGGGTATCAGTAGGCTTTAATCTTGTTAACAAACAGCAGTGTGTGCTAACTTTGGGCGGTGTGGGGACTGTAGCCTGGCAGTGCCATCAGTGGAACATATATCTATATGTGTGTATACACGGGAGATGGATATATGGATATATACAGAAGATCGATCGATCGATCGATAGATAGATAGATAGATAGACAGATCGATCCTGTATATTATACACACAGACAGAAGAAATATATATATCCCCAATATATATATTTATATACACACACAGGAGATATGTAGATATATTTATACATGCAGGTATGTATATCTAGATAGATATATACAGGAGATATACATATAGATAGCTATAGGAGATATATCCAGGAGATAAATAAGAGTATATATATCCAATATATATCTGTACGTATCTATACATAGAAANCCGGAGGCTGCGGGTCCCGCCGGGCCGCGGGCGGAGCGCAGCAGCACCATGGCGGCAGCACGGCCCAGCGACGCCCCCGACACAGTGCGCGGTGAGTGACTCGCAGCGGCGGGGCGGGCCGGGGCGGGGCGCGGCGCGGGGCTGCCGGGCTGCGGGGGTCCGCCCGACGGNTGTCCGCCCGTCGGTGCCGAGTCCCGGTCCCGCTGGCAGCCCGTCCCGGGGCCTCGGGCAGCCCGTTCCGAGGCCGCGGGCAGCCCGTTCCGGCGCTGTTCCTTGGGCTGCATCTCCTCTCCGAAGTTGCCTGCGGCGCACGAACGGCAGCGCTGCCGAGGAGGAGCGTGGTTCGCCCCGCTCTGCATCTCTCAGGGCTTCCTCAGGCCCTGCTGGCATCTGAGGGATGGACGGGTGTCTGTGTTTGTCAGTACCGAGTTAGCTCGGGATTGGAGCGGACAGGCAGCGCAGCACTAGAAAGATATGCTCCTATCGCATTTAAATATGGTTAGATTATGAAATGCCCCTACATTTTTCAGATATATTAGTGTAGACGTTCAGTATTTATGCAGCTGAACGTGAACTGGCCAGTCAGCCTTGTCTCCATCCCTGGGAAGGTGATGGAACAGATCGTTCCACAGATCATCACCAAGCACATAAAATAAAAGAAGGTCGTCTGGAGTAGTCAGTATGGATCTATTGCGCGGAAATCAATCTGATAGCTGCCTATCATGGCATAGTAGGATGGATCACTGAGGGGAGAGCAATGGGTGTTGTCTGCCTTGACTTCACACGGGTTTTGACACTGTCTCCCATGATATCCTTTCAGGTAAGCTCAGGAAATGTGGGTTAGATGAATGGACCGTGAGGTGGATCAATGTGGGAAATGCAAAGGGTGCGAAAGCTTTCAGATAGAGTGAGAAAGGTTGCAAAAATAAAGCAAAGATTTTAGCTGCAGCTGCAAAAGTCTGAAGGTAGAAGAAGATACAATTATATAGTAAGCAAAGACATTGAACAAGGATAGTGTTTCTCGATTTGGCTCAGATAAGTCTTGGGGTTGCAGAAAATATGCTCAGCAGAGATGGTTGAATTTTAAGCTTAAAAATGGAATATTGCGCATCGTTATTACAAGGCATACAAGTGAGCATTGTTTGTGGTAGGGGTGTGTGTGCTTTTTACTGATCAGTTAAAATATTTGTCTGTAAACTTCAGAAGCATCTTATCGGCTCAAAAACTTTCAAGAACGTTCTGTAACAAATCTTGGGTTGTTGGCGCAGGCGTGAGCCGTGTACCCTCTCCTGTGTAAATGAGGCTGATGCCTGAATGAAATAATAAAAAGCTCCTGGAACGTCTGCCTGAGCCCCCATCCCGTTTGCAACCTACGCCAACAGATCAAGAACTGGCTGAATGGCAGAGCTCAAAGGGTTGTGATCAGTGGAGTAGGAGACCTGTAGTCTGGCATTCCCTGGGACCCAATAGTGGGTCCAGTCTTATTCAATTTGGTTATTAACGACCTGGACAATGAGATAGAATGTACCCTCAAGTACATGTATCCAGCAAGTTTTATGGTGGCACAAAACTGGTGGAGTGGCTGATACACCTGAAGCTGTGCTGCCATTCAGTGGGACCTTGAATAGGCTGGAGAGTTGGACAGAGGAAAACTTAATGAGGTTCAACAGGGGCAAGTGTAGGGTCCTGCACCTGGGGAGGAATAACCCCAAGTACCATCATAGGCTGGAGACTCACCTACAAAAGAGCAGCTCTGCTGAAAAGGACCTGGGTGTCTTGGTTGGGTGACAAGCTGTCCATGAGACAGCAGTACTCAGGCCAAGCAGGGTTGGTGGTATCCTGGGGTGCATCAGGAATAGTGTGGTCAGCAGTTCCAGGGCGGGGATCCTCCCCCTCTGCTCAGCCCTAGTGAGGCAGCTTGTGGAGTGCTGTGTCCAGCTCTGGGCTCCTCAGTACAAAAAAGATATGGATCTACTGGAGAGGGTCCAGTGGAGGACCATGAAGATGCTGAGGGGTCTGGCGTATTTCTCCTATGGGTAGAGACTATGCCCGTTTACTCTGGAGAAGACAGAGAGAATCTCATTAATGCAGGTGCCAAGAGGATAGTGCAAGGATTTTTAGTGGTGCCCAGTGACAGGATAAGAAGCAATGGTCATAAACTAAAATAAAAGTTTCACTTCAACATGAGAAAGAACTCTTTCACATAGAGAGTGGCAGAGCACTGGAAAATGCTGCCCAGGGATGTCTTGGAGTCTTCTGCTTTGGAAATATTCAAAACCCACCAGGCTACATTCTTGTGTAAGCTCCTCTAGATGACCCTACCCTGCCAAGGGGTTTGGACTGGATGATCTCTAGAAGAGCCTTCCAACCCTAACAATACTATGAACCTCATAACTTGTGCTTGAAGTGTTTCTCATGGATATGAAGATGTATAGATTTATTGACGTACTATTTTTACTGACACACATGAAATCCTCACAAAGTAGGAGAGTGTAAGAGAGCGATGTGGTGGTGGGAAACTGCTAGAACTGCATGTCTAATCTTACTGATGGGTTTATGGTTTACCTAAATAGGGTGTGTAGAAGAGCTAATGAAGAGCATAATATTAAAAAATCAGTAGAATGAAAATCTAGTGAAGTATAAACATTCTTAGTATTTCATCAATGTCAAGTTTTACCAAAATAAAATGTATGTATTGTTCTTAAACACATTTTAACAAAATATGGTACAGACAAAATTTTTAAAGACATTTACGATTTAGGGATGTTTCCAGCTCTTCAAGGTCTGTGTACTTTTCTTCTGAATGTTTTTTGAGTCTCACTGTGCCAGCTTGTGCTAGGAAGTGATATGCTGTTGACAGACAGAGTCCAAACAATTTTCAGAATTGATTGCATGAGGAAATCAAGAGACACCCTCTAGTGATGGTTATTTTCTTTTACAGAAGCTCATTTTCCAAGAATAAACAGAATAGCTCAGCAGTTCTCTTCAGAAGGAAACTAGCCGCTAGTTTCCCTATGTGATATTTTGTTTTCCTAAGTATTTTGTTCTGTTACGTCTTCTGCTTCTGAAATACCTGTAATTTTGTATGATCAAGTGAAAAGTACAGCGTGTGGTATTCTGGGTAGACTGTAGCATTGGTTGACCTAATTGCAGTATAATTTATCCATCTGTTTGGTTGGGCTTTTTAAAATTGCATCTCACATTTTGAGAGAGACTACGCATTCAGCCGAAGCCTTCATGTATCTATTCAAAACTTATTTCAATATCCCCCCCTCCAGGATTCAGTTTGACAGATTCATAATAATTTAAATATCCATTTTCTATATATTTATTATAGTTTTGAATATGCTGACAGTGCTGTCAGCTATTGTGTTGCCCAGTTACAAAGTAAAAGTTGATTTGAGTTCCTCACTCCTTTGTTAGAGTGATGATCTGTGTATGAATTCCTGATTATCATTTTCTTGCCCAGTGATAACTAACCATTAAAAAAAAAAAAGTAATACCCCCTGCAGTTTTCCAGGTGCCATTGAGAAGTTCCACATTGTCTGTTTGCTATCTTGTTTTGGTTTTATTTTAATGCCTATGATAGCGCATCACCTCTATTCTGAGGCTTTTTTAGTTTGTCATGCTTGTCACCATATTATGTTAAATTTGTGGTGTTAAAAGTATGCACACCCCCACACCACTTTTTTTATGAAAAGAGAACTGTATTTTAACACAAGGAGGAAGTAGATAATGGTTTTGGAATCATCAATTTGTCATGTCCTTCAAATAGGTGGTTTATTTTCTTCTAGCATGGAATGATTATCATTCTCAGCCCACTTCGGCAAGCTTGTCTTGAAACATGCCCATCAGCTTCTTCATTTAATATTCAGCATAATCTCTGTACTAGTCTTTCAAGTATTCAGTCTGTCTCTACTATTTCTTAATGCAATCTGTTAGCAGAAATTCAGTATTTTACTCTAATCCAATTATATAGATGCTTAATGCCTTTATATCTTTCTTAAATGGAATGACATGGTTTTATGTCAGTCCACTAGTCAGACTAGTAAATAAAGAGCTTCAAAAGAAGAATTGCTTTAAATAAGAAGCCCATGTCTGATAGTTAATACCTTGTGAAGCCATGACAACTGCAGTGTTGCTGTGTCTTTTCCTTCATTGTTGGGTTTGTGTCTTACTATGCACTTACGCATTTGCTGTATCCATGAAAAATACTGCAGTGTTTCTAGGATCTGTGCTGGAAGTTACCATTCCCTATTGTCATTCAAGTAACTGATGCTTGGTCACAGCATTAATCTCTCTTGTACCTGGTTTCTGCATGCTTTGAGATACCTGCAGAAGCTCTGACACTGTCAGTACAGAGAACTTTGAAGCCACATAGAGATCTAATGGGTTTGGGCCCCTCTGAGTGCTGATGAAATCAAGGGAGAACACTTTCTAGGTGACATTTTCAGGTTCTCAGGTTTAATTTCCATTTGACTATCCAACAAACTTGTTAGATCTGTCTGATGTAAAATACGTAGTCACTGTAGGATAATGACACTTCCAATGTAAAACATGGTGTGGATTTTTTTCATACGGGCTTGTAACAGTGATCTTGCAAAGTAATGTTTTAATGGATATCAGTTTTAGTTAGTTCACTTCACAAATATATTTTGAAGTTAGGCACAACTTAGTTGTCTGTTGAGTCCATTCACATAAGCAGAGTAAAGGTTTATGTCCAGAGAAATAAAGTAACAAAACCTTTTTTTTTAATGTGGTCATTTTTTTCAAAAATCTACAGTATCTCACAGTAGTTGATGCATTAAATTGTTGCAACTACCAAAGCCTTAAAATGGTTTCCATTTTATATAGAAAAGATAACAACTCTGTCATCTCAACGAACCGAATAATTCATGAAGAATTCTGCATACAGAGCATGCGTTCCAATACTTTATGAGGTGCTTAAAGTAGCAGCAGATTATTTCTGTCCTAATTTTCCATGCTTACACTGTTCACCTGGCTTGTCTCTAAATGTTTACAAACAATTGTAAAGGATTTTAGAAGATCATCTAATCTGTTGCTTTCTAGTTTTCATTTATCAGAATGGAATCAAAATGATGCATTTACTGCAATGAAATAAAATATGTTTTTCCATGCTAACTGAACAGAATAAAATGGTAGAAAAAGTTCACAAGATGAAACTCAAAAGGTAACTCTAGACCAACTTCTTCCTTGAAATATTTTTTTCTAAGTCTTGATACTTTGGTTTGTTGGGTTTTTTTTTGGTTGATTGAGTTTCTTTGAGGGTTGGGGGTTGTTGATTTGTTTGGTTTTTTAACTTAAAAGCTTGCACTAGTGAAGGTTCAATAACTGTTTAAGGAACTCAGTTCCAGTGCTAAAATACCCCAAAAGTTAATTTTTTTTCCCAGGTGTACCCATCTTTCATACTGCAATTAAAGTTCATCATTTCCATCTCCAGCAGACAGAGCCTTTCTTCTGTGTGCTACAAACTTTTGTGAGCCTGAAGTTTTAAAAGTTGAAGGTTTTTCTCCATTCCAAAAACTTTTCAAAGGCCATCTTTGAGCAAATGTGACTTTCCAAAAGTTCTTGCCTGTATGTTCTGTACACTTTTGCACCATTCAGATCATTAATAAATGATTTAAAACTGTTAGATTGAGGGAGACCCTGAAAATTCCTGCAAAATAGGGGATTTTTACTTTGTGCCTTGTTCATTCTTTTGAAAGTTTCCAGAAGCAATGAATGTTTCTTTTCTACAAATACAAGTAGTAAATTGTATAATTTGGAATTTTAGAATTCCCCCAAATCCCTTGATGATTCTGAGTAGACTCAGTAACAGTGAGGTTTATCTTAATATATATTTCTTTTCTACATGATGGTGGACTGAAAGCGTGCTTAAGCATTTCTTACAGTGGTTCATAGTATATAATGAAAGGTAAATCTATTGCAGTTTAAAGGCATTTAAGTGATACTTTGTAAGGAGTGGATTCCAAGAAATGTTCCATTCATTCAGATTTTCTCATCCAGGTTCTTTCTGTTAGAACATGGGACTCTGGTATAAATGGGTTTATTTTCCATAAATTTCTTTCAGAAAATACTTAATTTAAACATGTTATCATTTTTTTCTCTGTTTCAGAGTTGCCACCTGTTCCTTCTACATCAAGGACAAGCTTTGCTGAGCTTTCTGTCAGGCAGCGAATGAGAGAGAAACTAAAGGCAGCAAAGGTGAGAATCCTTCAGAAGTCCTGTTTGATTGACCTCTGTCTTATAGGTAACACCCACTTCATTTTACTTGCTTTGCGCTATGTGAATTTGAGTTGGGATATCTACTTATTTATATCTGAAGCCAAAAGTGTACTCAGTTCATCAGTACAGTTATGTTCTGTATTGCTTTTTTCCCCTAAAGTTTATATTTAATTTGTTTATAATAACATAAAAGGTATCATTTTTTCATAATTCAAATGATACAATCGTTACAAGTTCCTTCTGTGCTGTTTGTCAAAAAATTTCTTACACTATTTTGAAAGCAATGTTTTCTTTCTACATTTACCATACAATTTAATAAGGCGTATCAATATATGGATCTGGAAAATCACTTAAGCTGCTTTTGTAATTAAAAGATTCTGTCCTTAATTGTACTAGTTTGAAAACAAACCAGTGGGAGATCACAAGTCATAATTATAACTTAATAGGAAAATTAAAATAAATGCAACAGTACAAGAACACTGACAGGTCAGGATACAGCCTGACACCCTGTTAGTCAGGGTGGTGGTAGCAGCCCAGATGAAGTGCTTCTGTTGAAGTGGTGATCCTGTGGAAAGGTCTGGTCTTCACCTGAAGGTTCAGTAGTAACTCTTGTCCTCTGTGAACCCAGTAGGTAAGAGCTGCTTCTGCTGTTCCAAACCCCAGGTTATATCCAGGTGGGAATGCTTGACTCCTCCCCCCTGGGCAGAGCATCTCACAATGGGCTGATGTAATTCTATGAGTCATGTGGTGGGTCCTTGATGGTCCATTAACAGAGAGAGCGTCTGGAGGGAGTTATCGAGGATGAGCCGTGGTAGAAGGTAATGAACACTGCCCACCTGCTCTAACAGCTTGTGAAGATAATAGAATACATGCTATTGGTTACATCTTACATTGTAACCTAGGACAAACACAAACATAAGTGTTGAGTTCCTGGAAATTACTGTAGTTTTGATCTATTTCTATTGCAGCTAAACATTTTTTTCCATTTATTTGCTTAGACTAAAGCTGAAATTACTTTATCGCAAGAAGACGCCAGTCCACAACCAAGGCATTTAAAAGGCATCAGAGAAAGAAAACCAGAAGTCAGACTGGATAAAACGGTAAAAAAGTCCATTGCAGTCTTGCTATTCTTATAATAAGAAAGTTAATGTGAAACATGAAGAAAATCAAAGACCTCACACTCTTGAAGATGAATTTCATTTTTCAGAATTACACTACTGTTTGAATTAGTAACAGGAAGGAACTGTTCTGATCCTTGTTTTTACTGTATATATTTAACAGTAATAATTTGCTTACATTGTAGTATGGACATAGTATGAAACTTCTGTCATTTAGAGGTTCATGACTTCTGTTGCTTAAGATGCCTTGAAGTATTTAAAATTTACTGTAATAGAAAGGACCACTGTAATACAGCTTTATATAAATGTGCTCAGTGCATTTGCTAAATGCTGGATATTAACTTATGTCATTGTATTGTATTGTATTTCCTTGTTAGTATTTTGTATTGAGTTTTTTTTTGTATAAACATGTTCTTTGTTAGGAAATGAATTTTGTATTAAAAATAAAACAAGGCTCTGCCTGTGCAGAACTGGCACTCATGTTCTTCAGAATTCACAAAGAGACTGCTTGCCTGTAGAAAATATGTTCCAAAGAATGTGTTATTGCCAGGAAATAACAGCATATACCAGTAACGCCTTTATATGGAATTCCAAACAATATGATTTAGCCTGGCTAAATTGCTTGTCAAGGGGAGAATTGCCATTTCATGTACCTTGTGGGAAGATTTTTGGCAATGTTATCTTATAATAAGTAATTATTAACGTTTTCAGTTAAGTAATACTGTTTTAATTGTATTAGCAAAACGCTGGAGTGATAGTCTTATTAGAGTTGTTTATTAATTTCATATAAAGTATATGTGAAACCTTCCACATGGTGGTTTTGTTTCTTGTACTTATTTACACACACATGAGATGTTTTGTTATTAAACAAGTGGCCATCAGATTGACAGAGTTTGAGATTATCTTTTTTGGTGTTATTATTTTGAAGTGTAGGTGTAATAGAGGTAAACTTGAGAAATGTCTTCCTTTAATTTAACAGTTTAGGCCCCAAGGAGGAGGAACAGATAGAATGGTAGATGTGTTTATGTTGGCTGAGCCTGATGAAAATCACTTTGAAGCACTTAAATGAACTTGCTGAAGCAACTTCAGAGTCAGTGACCTTTACGGTGACCTATGTGTAGGGACAGATAAGGCTTCAGAGAACTGGAAGGGATAATCATGATACCTCCTTTCTTGAAAAGGCAGGGGAGTGTCACCCATGGAGTTAGAGAGTAACCTAGCAATAAATGTTTGAGAGAATAACATAAATAATCCAGTGTGTATTTCGGCACCCAAGCAATGAACACCACCTTTTCTAAACAATACCAAAGAGGGTTTTCCTGATGGCAGCAGGGGTTGTTTGAGAAGTTCCCTGATTCCCTTACCTGGGCTGCAGTCCCTGCCAGCAGCATCCCTGACTCTGCTGCCTGGCTGGGGCTGTCTGTGCGAGGGGAGGGTTTGCCATTGCTGCTTCCTTTCTCTCCCTTTGGACATCAGGATGTGATTGCTTTTGTTAGGAGTGCAGAAGCAATGATCCCATCAGCAGTGAAGACAGCTACTGTCACTTAGGCAGTGAACCATTTCTTCATACTCTACAGTCTATTTCTTGACCCAAACAAATTAAGTAATAGTCAGATGTACCCTTTTAAAATAAATATGCAATCAGTTTGTTACCACAGTGGCAATATTTCTTTTGGGGTTTTTTTCTGTAAAAATACAATATCTAATAGCTGTAGTGAACTGTTTGTATTTTTTTGTAATTGACTAAATGTATGCTAAAACTTACGTATATGTTTTTATGCAGTCTGATAATGATGAATTCAGGAAGATGCAAGAGGATGAATCACACTTACCATCAAAAGTAAAGTTTCGTGATACTGTAAAAAAGCTTAAGCAAAAGTCAACAGTAAGTACCAATTCCTCCATATTCTTCCAAATAATAACAAATATTAATTTAATTTAACCTTTTTTATGGCTTCATGATTCTGTTTGAAGAAGCAGACAGAATTCATTCTTAAGCAGTGGAGAAGGTTTTATTTAATTTACAAGTTCACAAGCAGTATATGCCAGCCAACAACTGTAGTATATAAAAGGAACCTTCATCAATATAAGAATGGCTTTGGATCATTTGATTAAAAAACCCAAAAAAACTAGTAAATCCATCTGGACACAATTACTGGAGTTTACAGGAAAAATATATCTTCTGTTTAAATCCGTTTTATTGAATGCCACCAGTTGGCAGTTAAAGCACTTTACAGACTAGTATACTGATATTTATTAGCCACAAAGTACTACTGTTAATTCTTTTCTTAGGGATTCAACCTAAAGCTAAAGGGTCCTGCGTCCTTCAGAGACAAAAGACCATTAGAAATTTATCTTCATTTCATTTACCTGGATATCTGCAGTATGGCCAGAATTTAAACGTTTGTGTTTCTGATTCACAAAGGGTTTATATTTAAAACAATAAGCATGTTAAAATTAGACCAGGTAACCTTTTAAATAAAACTTTGCAAGAAATATTCAATGAAATATATAGCAATAGAGAAAGTTTCACATACCATTTACAAATTTCAGTTAGCTTCAGCATTTGAGTGAGTTCTGTTTGAGATAATTATTATCTTGTAGCAAATGTTTATACATGCTGTTGTTTTATATTATTAATGGGAAGATTTATTCACTTACCCTAGTTTTCTTATAAATGCCATAATAAAGTATCTTTGTCTTCTTTTTTAAGTTCCAGAGTGATTTTCCTTCTGAGGAAGAAGCATATAATTTCTTTACCTTCAATTTTGATGCTGTACCAGAGAAAATGAGAGTTGGAGCCAGGAAAAGGAATGGATTAAATGAAGAAGAGGAGGTAGAAGAGGAATATGTCGAAACTCATGAACAAGAGGAGGATGAAATGGTGAGAACTATACAATAAATGTCGGTATTTTTTTTCAGTCTTCCGTTAATTGTATTAGTCTATACAAAATGGCATCTTTGGTTTCCTAAAAATTATTGAAGTGTACTTTCTGAAGAGACTTTCTTAATAAACAGACAAACTAACAGAGAGGTTTGTACTTAACCTACAGGGTGAAGACGTGCGCCTAGTTAAAGATGATGATTTATTCATAGGGCAGACAGATGAAGATCTTCTGGTAATGGAACCTGTTGATTGTGAAAACTACTCTGAGCAACTGAAAAGGGAAAAAGAATTTCTCTTCATTCCCAGCATGTTAGCAGGTATGAAGATTGTGCTTATCCATTTAGTTCTTGGATTTTTGCATAGCATGACACCCTTTAATTTGCTGAATAAATCTTGTATTGGCTGTCTCTGGCAGCAGAGATGTTTAATTGTAGCTCTCTGACACTAACCATCCAGTTGAGTCTGGATGATCTGACAGGATGGATTAGCTGGGAACATGCACACCTCAGCAGGTCATCACCTGCTACACTGGTGAGTGTGCTCAGGGCACTTCAGTTGCTCGGGGGTAACTTCCACACTGCTGGCTGTAGATAGTGCAAGGTGCTGGCCTCTCCTCTGCTGCTGTTTATGTATGCAGCAGGTTACAGGTACACACATGTAGGTACTAAGGGTGGCTCATGCACTGTACATTGTAACTTGCATTATTTATTCCCTTGGCTACATCTGCAACTTCTTCCTTGTGGCAAGGTGGTCATGCGTCATGCAACTACCATAAAGATTTTTGGGATTCAAGGGGCCATTTTTGCAAAATCTGAGTTTGTGAATTGGAAATCGTCAATATTGATCATGTCTCTGGGCTTTTTGTCTTATTCCACAGAACTACAAAGTCCTAAAAATTTGCTTTACAATATTACTTGCTATTTAATATTTAAACTGGAAGAAACAGAAACAAGTCTCTCAGTGGTATATACCAGAATGGTACCAGTACAGCTTACAGTGCAATGTCAAAATACTTGACATTGTGTGCCTTTGTTTTTTCATGTCTTGTAATTTAGTTTTGATTACTTCCTGTGTGATCCACTGTGTTCTGATTTAGGGGATAACTTTTATTGTAACTCTCAGTATAATCCCTCCCTTCTTTGAGATTGTTTCTTGGAAAATACTGAGTCCATACGCAGTGAAACAGCCTTGCAGGCTTTGAAAAGAATTCCACCTGCTGTTATTTGGCTAACATAACTCTTTATGCATGTTCTGTATTTTGTGTGAGACTAGCTTAAGCAAACTATTTATTAACAGGAGGTCTGATTAATCTGAAATTTTCACTTTCCATTGGAAAGGCTTTGAAATGCTCAGTTACTGCTCGAACTTTTTTACACTGTTGTGTAAGCAACCATTAACACTAAACTCCACTAAGTAACTTAAAGTATTTTTTGGTGAGGAAATTTTTTAATTATCAGTTTATTAGAATTGTGGCATTTTGTGACACTTTTATGAGAGATTTGTCTTGATTAAGGAAAGGACCTGTTTTAATTCTATATTCATTTCTTTTTTCCCTATGTAGAAAAATGCTTCTGACAGCATACTTAATATGCAGTGCCATTCATTTTAAGAATTAACAAACTAAAACTACAGTTACAAGATATTTTACATGGTTTTCTCTTTAATTTCTCATTAGTGCCTGCTTCTGAGAAGATGCCTAGAAATATGCAGCCCAGATACCTTGAGGATGAAGGTCTTTACACAGGAGAAAGGCCCTTTGTATCACAGTCTAATCAAAATATTTTAGAAAACAGAATACTCAGACAGGACCAAGTAAGTCACTGCTACGTTTTCAGTTATAACTTCTATCAGTATTTTACTTATCTTTATAAGTATCTTATTTTTGTTACAGTTAAGTAAGCAGATGGTCTTTCTAATATGGGACTTTCATCTTCAAAATGCTTAGCAGCATCAGATGTTGGGAAATACAGATTTTTGCAGGAGTGTGTTTTTAGTGTAACCCCATTGCCAGAACATCAGATTGGGTCTTTAAAAGCTGGTTTCTTTTCCTGGCTCTGCTTGTAGCCTGCTGGGGAACAGATCACTGATCAGTCTGTAAAGTTAATTAAATATTGGCGTAGATTATCAGAGAGATTTTAGAATCCTTTCAGATTTTTAAGAATGTCTTATGAAAAGACATGGGAAAGTGGCTTGAATATATTTTGTCCTACTGTATTATCTTCGTACACACAGTAAGGTGTGTATTGTTCAGTGTAGACTTAAACTCCTGAGCAGCAGCTGCCCTCTGTATTATATTTTTTTGTGATTCTTCATGTGATGTTGTGAATCAGATTGGAAACATTTGAATATAAAATTTTTGAATAGCCAGTTTCCACCCAGTTAGTTTTCTGCTTGACTTCATGGTGTTGCCACATCAACATTTGGCTCTACCATTGGATTAAAACAGTATGGAATTAATAGGGTAGGGCAGCATCCTTGGACAGCTGCACTGGTTTAAGCTATACATGAATCCAGGTAATGAGAACAGAGGGAGGAATTAGGACAGTGTTGAACATGTGAAGCCATGGATAGCAATTGGTGTGTAAATTACTTACCTAATCTGCTTTCATAGATGCTATTTAAATAGTTCAGGTTGTGGAATAGAAGATTTGAGAGATGCTTTGTTAAATTATTTGACCTGCCATTTAGCTCTTACGTAAAACAAGACTTACCATTCTTTCAATTTCAGTAATTTAAGAAAATTGCATTTAAATAAGTGATGTGTTGGTGGGTTTTTTTTTTTCCCTTTTAAATCCGTAACACTGAGTGAGGAAAGAAAAATGAATCAATATAATCAGAGTTTGAGCAACATCTTGATTTTTTAATTTCAAAACTTACTTCTGGTATATTTGAGGATTTTATTTTGGTGTATTAGGAAAGTTCTGGTTATTTCAGTCACAAACAATTCATAGTCACCTTTTATTCTGTGTTTTTTATAAGAATTATAATTTTGCAAGTAATTTCTTTATAAAGTAAGAAGTAATATATCATTTTGTTTTCCTTTGTAGGGGAAAGAGTGGTTTGGTGATGATGGCAAAATCTTAGCATTGCCTAATCCAATTAAACAATCTTCTACTAGGCCTCCAATATTCTCACTTGAAGAAGGCATTGCACCAGAACTTGAAACAGTGTATAGAAAGGTAGGCATATTTCATATATGTGGTTCCTGAGACCCAGTATCCCAGTTCCGCCCCAGAAACCCCAGTGACCTGAAGGGTTTTGTGCTAAGAACCATGACTGTTGGCTACTTTTTGTGATTCCACATCTCTTCTTTAAATGAGCTCCACTTTTTTAAGTTGTTTTTTTTTTTTCCTGTAAAAATGCATACAAAAGGATGAAGTGTTTAGCTGATGGTGCTGGTTGAAATAGTAGTGTCAGTCCATGACAAACACCTTCAAGTCTGTCACTAGGGTCATTGTGAGGCACTCTTGGATATTCTCATGCCAGAGTAGGGTAATTCCTATATTAGTGTATCTATGAAGTGTACTCATGTAGACAGCAGTTAATTTTGAGTTATGTAGCATCAATTCAGATATTTTTGGAAGGTTGTAAAATTTTGTTGTTGTTGTTTTTCTTGTTTGTTTTGTTTTGTTTGCAGGGTTTTTTGTGGTTATTTTTTCCTCAGTCACAGCATACCTACCCTGGCAAACAACATTTTCAATGTACAATCAGTACAAATCAAAATAAATTTCAATTAAAACCATTCCGCAAGCTTGAAGGAAACTTTAATTGTTCTGCTTGTTAGAACTCCATTACCCTCTAGGAAAAGCTGACTTTTAAGACTTTTAAATAGAGTGCTCTTTTGGGTCATGCAAGTGTTTCTGACTGTTGCTGTTGATACAGATTTAAATGTGGCCCTTTAGTTGATGCTCTTGATAAATATGCAATTTACAGGCTACATCCACAGATCCACAGACCTATCTATGCAGGGAGCTTCTGCAGGCAGGAAAAATTTACTATTGTAAAGATAGGCCAAGAGAGCTTATGTTTCAAGAACACTGTGTTTACATGGACAGTGACATAGAAATCTATAAATCACTGTGGTAAAATACTGATCTTAAGGGTCCTTTATGGGTAGAAAAATAAAGCATAAGGAATTCAAAGTTGTCATTTTTACGACAGATTGTATCTTATTAAACATTTTGATGAGAAACAGAATGTGAAAGGATCAGGTGGACTCAAGTGTGTTTCATGGCCCTTTATATCAGTCCTATAAAAGAGCTGTGCAACAGCTAAATTCCCTTCCAAATCCCTCCTCTTGCTTTTCTCAGGAAGGGACTGCAACAAACACTGCATAATGAACAACTTCATCTTCTGTGGTACCAGAATGTCTCTGATGAATCTCTTGTGAAGGATCCCACTGAGGGAGCAGGAGTAGTCAGACTGGGAGCAGTGTTAATTCTCTTCAGAGTTCAGTAACTTGAGGGTGTAAGCCAAGGATGTCTTTTGGTTGCAGAGGGTTGAAGCAGACTTTTTAAGCTTTGTTGCTGAAAGCTTTTATTGGCATTCATTAGTCTGAATTTCCCTGATGTTAGAATGGGGAAGCAAGTAATTATATTTCCTAATGTACACAATCTGTATGGTCTAAAAGGAGAGCTATTCTGTGAGAGCTGGACTGTTTATCTTAGAGCTCAGTTCTAGGAGGAAATAAAGCAATACTAAACAAATATGTCAGAAGAGAATTAGCAGGCTGTGCTTTTTCTGATCAAATGTCATTGCCTTCATTGCTAAGGAAAACCTTTAGTATAGGAAGATGACTTCTTATTTCAGCCTCATGTGGGCTATAAAAATTCTGTTTTGTAGAATATCCATGGTGGTTTTGTGCCACCCACTTGTCAATAAAGCAAGAGGTTAACACAGTTTAGGACTCAGCATTTAAACGTAGGTATTGCTAAATGGATCATTTTCTGACAAAGGAAATCTTTGAAAGATACTGTTGTCAGAGTCTGTTAATCCAGTTTATTCTTTTTTTCTTTTAGGCAACAAAAATGACATCTACTAATCAGTATTTTGTTGGACCTGGAGATTTTCAGGGTCTGTTTCAATTGGATATTGATATTTCTGGACTGATATTCACCCATCATCCCTGTTTTAGCCGTGAGCATGTGTTATCAGCTAAACTGGCTCAATTATATGATCAGTATTTAGCAAGAAAACAGAAGAATCTTACCAAACTTCTCACGGACAAGGTATTTCTGTTCTGTCTTCGTACTTTATTGAGACGATGTGACAGTTGAAAGTAAAAGCTGAATTTTTCAGAAGTTAAAAACCTAAATACTTGACTGAGGTTGCTGTGTGTTCAGTGCAGAACTGCATTTTTAAGATTAAGAATTTCTTTGAACTTCGGTTTTGAATTAACTCTGAAGTAAAATGTATACAGTAACATTTGCATAGCATTCCTTAGAGTATCTAAAATTTTTTCCAGTGAGTGACAGGTCAAACATGACAGGATTGTGTACAGCAGCTCTGATAGGGAGACACCAAAAGACATTATTTAGTGATGGAGGGAAGTTAGTGAAGTTTAGTTTCAGTTATGAAATCAAAGTGAAAGGAAGCAGTTTAATTTCACCAAATTGTACAAAAGTAGAACCCATTTCCAGGTTGTGACAGATGCTGTGTTTTAAATGCATACTGCTGCCACATTTCCTGTGTCACTCTTGTGACATGGCAAAACCCAAGGCTGGATGTATTGGCTGGCTCTGGCTCAGCAACTGGCTCTGTGTCTGACTTGCTGGCTGAGCTTGGCTGGGCTGCTCATCCTCTGTGTACCACCACTCTTCCTCCCTCTGTACACTGGAAGTAAAGGCAGTGGTCTTCTCTGGTGTAAATATGTACATGAACGTTAGGCATTGTCAGTACAATTCCGATGTCATCAGGGCACACAAGAATACTTACCTATTAAAAATTAGTTATACTATTAAGTACATATACAATCACATTTCCATAAATGAAAGGTGATGATTTTCTACATTAAATAACTATTAGAAGGGAAAAATAATCATTGTATACCAGCTCATTTTTTTATTAGTGAATGAGGGTCAGTAGGTGGTGTAGAGATACTTCTGAATTTTTATATAAAGCAATAAGTTACAGTTCTAATGGTGGACAGGTATTTCATACATTGTCTCAAAATAATTCCTTGGTATACTTTGTTCCTGTTCATACTTTGAAGGATTTGCCTTAGTGCTCTGTGAAACAGGACATTTGAGTTATCCATGTCCTCATTAGAGGAACCTATAAAACCATACAATCATTAAGGTTGGAAAAGACCTCTAAGATCATCAGGTTTAACCATTAACCCATTGCTGCCAAGTCCATCACTAACCCATGTCCCCAAGCGCCAATCTGCACATCTTTTCAATACCTCCAGGGATGGTGGATGTCCCTGCACAGCCTGTTCTAGTCCTTGACAAACCTTTCAGTTAAGAAATTTTTTCCCAAGATCCAATCTAACCTGCCTGGAACTTGAAGCCATTTTCTCTTGTCCTATCACTTGTTATTGGCAGAAGAGACCAACATCTGTCTACAGCCTCCTTTCAGGGGTGGTTTAACCTGGAGAGGAGGATGCTCATGGGACACGTTATTGTTCTCTACAACTGCCTGAAAGGAGGCTGTAGCCAGATGGGGTCAGTCTCTTCTACTAGGTAACCAGAGACAAGTCAAGAGGACATAGCCAGAAGATGTGCCAGGGAAGGTTAAACTGTATATCAGGAAGAATTTCTTCACTAAAATGGTGATTAGATACTGGAGTGGGCTGCCCGGGGAAGCAGTGGAGTCACCATCCTTGGAAGTGTTCAAGAAATTACTGGACGTGACACTTAGTGCTGTGGTTTAGTTGACAACAGTAGCATTCAGTCAAACTCACCTGATGATCTGGGAGGTCTTTTTCCAGCCTTAATGATTCTGTGATTCTGTTCTATGATTTTGGGATTTTCTGGAATTACCTTTAGTGGCCCTTCCTAGTCCCAAAAAATGCTTTTGTGAAAGGTGGGTTTTTTTGCTGACTTGAGGTCTTTTTTCACCTATGCCTTTGATTCCTGAGCTTTCAGAATACTCCCTAGATCAGTCTTTCCCCTTGATTAGATCTGTTACAGTGATCAAAGTTAGTAAATCTCCCTCATATATCCAGGAATCCTAATTAAAATGTCATGCTGAAGAATCACCTCACGGACATGGCAAAACCCTATAAATACAGAATCAGGACAGTTCAGGGTTTTCTGTCATTAGTAACTAGTTCTTTCCTGTCAAGGTGCATTACACTGGATACCTTCTTAAGCCCTCTGTTAATTACTTTTTTGTTTGTTTGTTCAAGCTGCATGCTTTAAGGAGTGCTGTGCAATACAGTACAGATGGTGGTGGTTATGGTGATGGTGTTCCTGTGGCTCAACAAAGCATACCTGAGTACAAAATGGAAATCAGGTGGGTATGAATTCATTAAATTGTTGGTTTTTAAAATTTTATTCCTTTTTTCCTTTACATGTTGGTACAGAGTACGATTCATGTCAGACTTTTAGATTCTACTATAAATAGCGCTAGAAGAATTTTGAGGATTTAAGAGTTCTCACTGATAAGTTGCATAAAACATTATGAAGAAAATACAGTTTAGGTTTAAATTTTCATTCAAAAGCAGTCTAATTTGATTACTTTTATTAATTTCTTAGTAGCTACTTACTGCTGTGTTTTGTGTAATTAAATTTAATTAAAATAAAGTTTGAGTAGACTTCAGCTGGATGCACAAAGCTCTTACAATGCAATTACATTATTTTTTGAACAGACAAAACCCCTAGATTTTTCTGTCCTCTTCCTCATTACACAAGTGTTCTTGATTTGCTTCCCATTCTTAGGTATTTTGGCCGTGTTTTTGCCAATGGGTTAATACAAATAAAGTGGTAGAATTTTGTTTTACAAGATTACAGTTATTGTTCTTGGACAAAAGCTGGGTAGTAAAAATATATTACAGTTTTTGGCTCTGTAGTGACAGTTGGTATTATTTTTGGCAGATGGACAGTGATGAACTGTCCGTATGATAAAAAAGAAGTTATTTTGGACATCCATGCTGAACAGCCTTTTAACTGATAGATAATAAAAGTCTGAAAGTTTTTCGCGATCTAAAAGTAGGCAGTAATGTATTCATTTAAAGAAACAGAAGTATAAAGTGATGTAATGGGTCACATGATAACATAATATGAAAAAAAGATGTTTTAATAACAATTCTCTTTTCAGCCTTGAAAGTTACATTTGCTAAACTTAATGCATCCACACACTCCTCTTAGATTGGGAATTATTTATTCAGATTTTCATTCTTCACATACACTGTCTTGTAATACATTGGTATCTATACTGAACATAAAGTAGTCTATAATTTATTGGTTTTTACTGAAGGACAAAGACTTCCTTCCATTGCAAATGGAATAGCTTTTATTAGTATGTTATTAACATATCTACTAGAGGACAAGGAGCAGGAGGAGTGTAGTTGCCATACAGTACCTTGGAGACAGGAGCTCTCACCAGGGAAAGCATGAGAATGGTGATGGGAAGATTCACTGTGGGAGTGAGATTCTTGGATTTTGGCGCCAATGTGGAGGCTTGCTTGATGGAAATTCCAGTTAAAAAGAATATGCTTTCTGTGTATCTGATGTGTTCTTCTAGGTCTTGAATGCTTTAGTTTCATGCTATTATGAATCTGGTGAAATGAAGCTGAAATCAGTGAGATCAGTGTTGCCTAAGTAGCATGAGATGAGTTTGGCTGGTATTATCTCAGGGCTTTTCATATCTGTAATTCTTTCTGGCTACATCTCTGTTACAGGAAGCTGTTACACGTATGAAGCTCAGATGGGCTCAGGAGTTTTTTGCTGTCATGGTATTCAGTACTAGCTTGGACCACTTATGTTGGTAAAATCATCTGACCTGCCTTATCTCTCTTTTAAATGGCATTTCACTGATGGTCAGTGTAGAACACTCATGAGAAATTACAGACATGTAGCATGGAAAATAATCTAATGTTTCCTCCACCCTCCAGTTACATAACAGATGTATACACTTTGCTTTCTGAAGATCAAAGCTGTAGTTTTCCATTGGCTTGAGGAAGAAATGTCATCTGAATGCAGAAACCTTTTGCAAATTAGTAATTTCAGCCCTACTGTCTTCATTTCCTGAAGTAGGAAGCCAACGTGTGCTCTGGATTCTGTGATTCAGGTTCTTGGGGGTGATGTATTTTAGCAGATAGGTCCTGCTTCCAAATCCAATACATTGGAAAAGTGTGATTACTGATCTGTATGTTCCTCCTGCCTTTTAAGTTTCATCTTCTAGCGCCATCTGGTAGACAAAAAAGAAAAGGTTGCTACATGGATAAGTTATATTCAAACGGCTAGTTAATGAAGTGGAGAAGTTACACATATTGCTTTCTGAAAAGTCCTCATTTATTTTTTGTTTATTGATTTCACTAAATTTGCTTACACTGTTAAATGATGTATGATGTCTCTTCTCTCAGCTCTAACTGAGCCTCTGTCTTCCACATTCTCTAGATATTACAAGTCCTAATACGTTAGTTTACTGTTTTTTTTTAATAACAGACTTTTTTTTCTACCAAGACAGTAGTGGAAACAGCCTGTGCTTGTGCTGCATGGACATTTACATTGGAAGCATCTGATGGTCATTAAACATGCTAATGAATAGCTCTTTTACTATCAGGTTAGAGGGTGGAAATGTGAAATACCAATTCTGAGACAAAAGAAAAGGCTGTGTTAATTTTGTTTGTATTAAGAATTTTGTATGTCTGTCAAAGGACTTAATACGTTACTTCATCTCTGCAAGTCCTTTTTTACTGGCACTAGAAGTGCATGAAGTTTAAAACATCTTTTATAATGTACACATGTAGTAAGCATTCCTTCATAGCAGAAGTATAGGTTTCCTGGGTTGTTGTTTATATGAATTTACTTTAAAATGTTTTTAATTATGTACAGCTGTAATAAGCATTTCCAAAAACGTCGCGATCTCTAAAGAACAGACTTAATAGTTAAGTCAGATTGTTCAAAATGAAAGACTGAAACCCCCATCACTTGGCTTTTGGTATTCCAAGTTTTCAGTCTGTTGTTCCACTGAGTTAGACAATTCCAGTTGATCATGTGCTATGTATGTGTATTTCTAGACAAACCAGAAGACTTCGAGATGCTGAACAAGAAAAAGATAGAACGTTGCTTAAGACCATTGTCAAAGTTTGGAAACAAATTAAATCCCTCCGGGACTTTCAGAAGTTTACTAACACACCCATGAAACTTTATTTGAGGAAGTATGTCTTGATAACGCTTTTTGTACTTTATTTGCTAGCAGCAGAGTTGTAATAAGATTAGTTGATTTGGAAACATAGAATTCTGATATGTAAAAGTAAGACTGAGCAGTGCTGGCACTATTGAGCCTGCCACTATTCCTTTTGAGTCTGGGGAAGAGGGAAAGTTAAAATAAGTAATTAGTGTAGCAGAAAGGAATTTCTACAGACTAATAAGTAAAGAAAGTTACTATTCAGAATTAATACAATTACTAATATCAACACTTAGGGTATCAATGCTAGTCTTTTTAAATAAAACACACTTCTGATGCAATGAAATTATTCATGGAGTAGATTTATGTTATATATTACAGACTTAATTGTAACCTTTATGTAATTTTATGCAACATGCTGATAATTGTTGTTTTGAAGGGAAGAGGTTGATCAGAAATCAGATGAAAAAGCATATGAAGCAGAAATTCAGGCTGAGATAAAGGAATTACTGGAAGAATGTATGGAAGAATATGAAAAGAAAATGGAGGAGTATAAAACTGAGCTACAAGACTGGAAATCCTGGAAGAAGACACAGGTTAGTTTAAATCATTCAATTCCACAAAAAAATAAAATTATTACTAAATGTGTCAAAAATCTGTCCTTATTATACAGAAAAAAAATTGGATACAGCAGGGTTTTATAATGTTCAGATACATTCTTTCAATTTGTTGGTCAGGTAATTGTTAGTTTCAAAATTAGAATTTATTAGGTTATTGTGAAGCATTGTTTTTCTGCTATTGATTTTCAGCACTTCAGTTCTTTCTTTCAGTATATGACTTGAATAGCATTCCTAATAAATTAATCTCTTTCTTGCAAGGAAAAAAAATTAATGAATTTTGTGCATATGAGTGGTGGAGCAAAATAATTATGGGGTGTTTCTAATGAACGAGCAGTTGCTGTCATCTCATGTAAATCTATGTTTGGGAATGCCTCACTCTGTTCAGGAATGTCTGACTGAAAGATTTAATTAATATTCTAGCCTTTCACCTCTGAAAAGCCTTATTGATAATAATGAGTACTGTAGTTAAGGTCTCAGTTGTGCTTCGAGGGGATATTGAGAAATACAGGTGCTACAGCAACAGACTGCAACAGGATGATCTCTGAAATAGATTGTGGCAAAATCAGGTTTTCTTTCATAGTTAGATGGCAATGTACTGGATACAGCAGGGTAATGGTGATTGATATTGAATATAATTATTGCCCAGCTTGAACACCCTGGGTTTTTGGATACCAAAGCAAAATAAAGCTTAAGGAAATGCTTCAAATACAGTTTTAAGAATCTAATGTGTCTACTGATACTTTTATGGAGAGTTTTTTGATGTACATGCAGCCTCTATGGAAGGCATTTAAAATATTTGGGAGGAAGATGATATGCTGGAATTGGAAATTCCTGTTATCAAAACACAAGTGGTCACATGACTCATTAGCATCATGTGGGCTCACTTGTAGGATAAGATGAATAAATGTAAACCTTGAAATGAAGGCAGGTAGTCATAAACATTGATCCTAATGCAAACTGTTCATCCACCAGTTATGCCTTCACAAATAATAGTGTGGCATCTTTTTATTGTGCTAGTCACGAACTATCTTGAGACTGAGAGGACTGTGGTTCTTTCCTTTTAGAAAAATTATCTTTCTTTCATACCCAGAAGTGCTTTATTTTATTTTACTCAAAGTACTTTTTAACTTCATCGCTGTTGTTGGTTTCTTACTAGTACAGATCACATGAATCAAAGACACTAGAGGTACATGAGATTAAATAAATTTAAAAGCAAGTACAAGAGCAAGAAAGATAACATTAAACTAGGCAAAGAAAGAATGAATATTTCATAAGAAAAATATATGAACAAGTTGTTGGGTTGCTACTTTAGTTAATGAGGAGAATTGTTTGGTTTCCTTCCTCTTCTTCTGTTTATGATGTCTTAAGTTGTGAAGTGGCTGGTGCTTCCAAGCAAGCTGTACTTCCAAGTAATCTGGAAGTCTGTGGAAGGAGGAACTGTTTTGCAGTTGTTTAAAGCTGATCATGCACGTAAACACTGGAGTTCTGCAGTTTAGGAGATGCTGAAAGGCATGTTCTGTTTATTTATTCTTGTTTGGCATGAGGACGGGAAGGGATCGTTCTGCTCATGCTAAAGATACTGCTAAGCTAAAAAAACTTGTGCTCCAAAGTTCATGGCACATGTGCATTTGTTTTGTCAGTGTACGTGCATCTCAAACAACTGTGTCTGCTGTCTGAGTAACCTTCTTTCAATCCTAACAGAATGTACATGGTAACTCAGGCAATGGAGAACTCAGCATCTAGCCAACATGTTCAAGAAACATGCTGATTTTGAAAGGTGGTAGAGAAGATTAAGTAAATGTTTTGGAGCACAGTATGATTTTGAAGCATATGAATGGAATGTATTACTGAATTCTGAATCTGATGTAGTCCTTTACAATGAGAAAAATCTTTTGTGTGTGTGTAATGCTAAAATTATATTGTCATTTTACTGTACATACACCATCTGTGTTTAGCACTTGTGAATCAAGAGAACAAGAGAAAAAATTGCCAAGATTGAAACAAGTTCAGAAAGAACATTATTGTCTTTTTATGCAGAAGTCCAAGAAGAAAAAGAAGAAAAAAGATACTCATGTAGATGAAGAATCAGAAGATTATGAGTTTGGTGAGGAACGTATAAAACCCATCCCCCCTAAAATGGCCAATAGCCTGGAAATAGAGCAGCAGGTGAGAGAAAAAGCTGACAACTGCAGAAGGAAACCTGGAGAGCCTATTCTAGTTCCTGAGCTGACCCTCTCAGGAAGCATAACTCCCACTGAGCAGTGTCCTCGGTAAGATAAATATTGGCCAAAAAATTACCTTATTTGTGATTTTCTGTTATTTATTAATTGCTTGTTTATACAACTTCAGAAGCATGAGCTCACCACTCTGTTTAGCCTAGTGATGAAACTTCTGCTTCTGAAGGTGATATAACTTAATTCATTTTCAAGTCACATATAACCTTGTACGTAGTGCACTTAAAAATCCATGTCTGCACATTCCCTTTGAACCTTCTGATACTCCTTGAGCATCTGCACAGAACAGGGGTGTAGATACAAAGAAGCTGGTTTCAGTGCAGAGTCTGAGTCAGTGCTGGCAGTTCCACTCTCACTGGCTAGTCCTTTACACTAGGTCTGTGCTGTAGTCAACAAAGGGAAAAGAAAGAAATTGTGTACTAAACCAGAGATTTCACTGTGGATAAAAGAAATAAATGTGCTTGTTTTGTATTACTTTCCACATTTGCACACACAATTTAACATACATCTGCTGGGCTTCAGTAATTTAAAAACTGCTTTGTTTTGTACTAAGTTCACAGATAGCCTTATCAGGGAATGCTGCTTGGCTATTGTACTCCCAATGACTAAAAACTTCAAAATTTTAACTCAATTTGATATAATTTGTTGTGCTTTGGAGGAAGGGAGTGGAAGGGAATTTTTTTTTTTCCCTTGATAACTTCTTTTATATGGAATTAGCTTTACTGGATCCAAAGTTTGACTTGATCATTTAAAAATAATTTTATCTTCACAAGAAGATGAAACAGCTGTTAAATAATTGTTCTAAAGTCATTCCTGTGTAGCCATCTTTATTTAGGTGGGTTCTGTCTCCTCACGAGAAGTCAGATTTTCATTAAAAATAACCAAATAATAAAAATATTATTAAAAATTATATGGCAGCTTGTTTGACGTATTTACAGAGCAGAAGTTTTGCGACGAGAAGATGTGAAGAAACGCTCAGCATTTATAAAAGTCCTTTTCAACTCTAAAGAAGTTTCAAGAACTGTTACCCGACCAATAAGTTCTGACTTTAGAGTTCACTTTGGACAGATTTTCAATTTACAAATAATCAATTGGCCAGAGAGTTTGAAACTACAGGTAGATGATGATTTATTGCAATAACTTGTAAAAAATGATATAAAATACAATTACTCATGTAATACTTGTGTTTTGCTCTATGATAATGTCATAAAGACTGAAAAACCTCTGAAACACCTTTTGTAAATCATCAGTCTTATGCTCCTTCCTTGCTTCTCCAGTCACAAACTTTTAACTTTGCTGCTATGTCTTTGATGCTTATGCTTTCTAGATATATATAGAACAAAACTATGTGTTGGATGGGAGAAATTAAATAATTGGGACTTGCGATTAAATGTGTTAGTGGATTGGCCCCTTAATTTTGGAAAAACTGATTCATGTTGCAGATCAAACTGCTAACATGACCTTCTTAAAACATTCTTTTCCACACAGTAAAATCATCATAATGTTCACTGGAGGGGAATAAGAAAAAAAATAATTCTAGGAATGTCTGTAAATGCACTTGACTTGATCACCAGTGCAGTTAAATCAAGCCACTACCACACCCCATTCCAATTATGAATTAATAAATGAGTCACATGAATACTTTTCAGATTTAATACAAAATATATTTAGGGGAAACAGAATCAGGATCCTACTTTTTCCTTTAGAAGATTCCTCTGGTTAGGTAACACTGGTAGTTCAGGGGAGGGTGTAAAAACCCCTTGTCTGCTTATTTATATAACACACAAATTGAAAAGGAGAAGGAATACCATTTGCCTGGATTAAAAACATCTGAATGGAGAAATCACTGACATCACTCTGAGCCTGCAGCTGGCTAGGAAAGAGAGAATTAACCTGCCTTTCATGGTAAGGGAGAATTAGTGTGGCAGAATCCCTCCAGAATCTTCAGCTGATCCCAGAGACTGTCACAAACAGTTGCATATTGTACAGTGATGCTTTTTAAAGCCTAGAGCTTCTCATACTCATCTCAGGTGCATTAGAAAAGTGAAGAGGATAGACTTTTGTATTCTTTAGAATGAAGAATTCAGATCAAGTAAGCTGCTGATAGCTGAAATGTCTGCTAACTGGATATTTTAGAAAGGGAATTAATACACTTGCACTAAATTATTTATTTCATACTTTAGCCATAGTAAAACCTTTTCTCTTAACATTCTGCAATATGTTTTAACTTCTCAAGAATGTACATGTAAATTTTTTATTCTGTCCATCGTCGTGGTTTTTTTCTAGATCTATGAAACGACAGGTATCAGCAGTACCACCTTGCTGGCTGAAGTGTTCTTACCTGTTCCTGAGACTGCTGTTCTGACAGGCAGCGCTCCTCTGGAAGAAATAGAGTTCAGCAGCGATCAGCGTGTGATGTTGGACCATGAAGGAGTTGGGAGTGGTAGGGACTCTTGTCTTCCTTAGTTCAGCATTTCTCATTTTGCTGAAACCATGTAGCAGTAGGAGCTTGCAGTAGGTTTCAGAGTAAATCCTGCTAAGAGCCTTTACAGCTTCTGTAACTGAGTCTTCCATCCTAGTCATGATTTTGATTACTGAAGTTTGCTATGGAATTTTTGTCTCTTACTAATTTTAAGCTCTGCATAATAAAAATGTGTCTGTTTATTATTTTTCTTGTTGTATTAGTATCAACCTAATATGACCTTTATCGACCTATCGAAGATGTTTGGGGTTTTTTGAGCATTTGAATAATCAGGCCTCTTACACTGCAGAGCAAGCAGATATCAGTCATCATAGCTCCATTGATTTTAATGTTTTAAATCACTGAAAAACTGTCTATAGAAGTGTATATGCAGAGTACTTTTTGTCGTCCTATTGGCTTTGTTGACAACCTGCACACACCTTTTCCCTGAGGCTTTAGGCTAAAGATGAAACAAGGGAGAAATAGGAAAAGGGGAAACAAGAAGAATACAGAGTAGCATATGAACTTTGAAGTTTGTGTAATGAATTTGAACAGCATTGTGAGATGACTGACTTTTATAAATTTGCTGTATATAAATACTGATAAAGCTAGAGCAGAATATATAAAAAAATAGGAGGAAAAAAACAGGGTAAAAAAATCATTACAGTGTGTATAAATGTCACTGGCTACAATGACCATATCTGCAATTGTGTGTCAAAAGCTTTAGGACTGACTTTTCAATCATACATAATTCTTTTGACTCTGAATTTCTGTTTTGTTAATAACAGTATGCTGAATCTGAAAACTACCAGAAACATTAAATGGTGTGCATCTATGGAAAAAAAGAGCCTTTGCCATAGCCTTTCCTTCCAACTCAAACAGAAAGCGTTTCTGTAGGTGTAATGGAATCTTTTCACTCATTATTGTAGAACAGAGTTCTTCCCCACAGCATGCAGCAGAATGATTGTTTCACATTAACCTTTTTATATAAAGGCACAGGTTATTTGAGTACTCATTTTCTGGAAGTATTTTTAAAAATATTAAGACATGTAGTTTGAATGCATAAATATACTACTTTGGATTTTTCCCCCTTGGTAGGTGTGTCCTTTTCATTTGAAGCTGATGGTAGCAACAAAATGAGTTTAATGACCTCTGGGAAAATATCCAATAGTGTTTCTTGGGCAGTTGGAGAAAAAGGAATCCCCTTAATTCCTCCAGTATCTCAGCAGAACACAGGCATTCCAAGGTAATAAGATAAGAATTTTCAGTGATTCATGAGAAACTGGTTATACTGTTATTTTTAAAAAATGTACTTTCATAATTTCATACTTTCAAGAATTTTCATAATATTTTTCCTTAAATTTAGATGTTTTACTTTGTGCTGTAACCCTCTGCAGATATCTTAGGGTACATATTTTTGGTAAATATATTATAGTTAATTAGAAATTTAGAAATTTTACCTTTAACATATTATTTCTAGACAGCATAAAGTTGAATTCAAGCTGATTAGTTCAATTTTATGATTTTCTAATAGAAAGTGAATATATTGTCAAGGAACCTTCCTGTAACCATTTTGCTAAGAGCAGAAACTTCAGCTCTTCCTTTTCTGAAGTGCATTTGGCTATATAATTTTCCCTGAGGCTGCAAGTTAGTTATTGTAGATTATTTGTCCATTCTATTGCTTTTATGTAATTCCATAAAGTCTGATATATAAAGTCTGCTTTTGTAATGTCTTTAGGTACCTTCACTATAAACCCTTGAGAGTTTTCCCATACTCATTAATACTGAGCAAGTATTAATACTTCTTCCAGCTGATTAGTTTGTCAGTTTTTTATTCATTTAGAGGTTAGACATTGGCTTACAAATCACTCTCTTGCTATTGTTGACCAAGCTGCAGTCATTCAAGTACTTTGCTGATCAGCATATCAGTATTCTGCTAATTTCCATGAGACTAGAATAGCATGAGATTAAAATGTAAAGATGGATTCCCAACGGCTAACTTTAAACTCTGGAAACTAATCACTGTAATAAATGGAAAAATGAAGAATTTCAGAAGGAAGTTATCTGTGAAACACTCTTCTTTGAAACACCTTCTGAAGATGAGCAGCTCTCTGTGACTTTCTATTGTCTATTGGGAAGGTCAGAGACAGGATTTTTGTGACTAATGTTAGCTTTTGCTGCCCATGAGCTTTTTAGCACAATTGTGGTTTGGTTGGCATTTGTTCAAGACTATTGCCTAAAGATACACTTGATGTTACTGCTTTATCTGCTGCTCCAGTAACTGCTGGATATTTGGCTGATTCTAACCAAGCACAAGACTGACCTGTAGGTTTTTAGAGCTTTCTTGAAAATACTCAAGTAGGTAGAGAATAAAGACTCAAACTAGCATCCCTAACAATAGAAGGGGCAACATCCACTCCTATGGTATTTGGCTAATAGCACACATGTCCTGCTGTATTGGGCTTATGTGTCAAGGTTTGAGTAGCAGTGGGCCTTCAGAGATGGCTTCTGTGAGAAGATGTCAGAAGCCTGGCGAGCAGGTCAGTGTACGAACGGCCTCCAGACTACCTGCCATACTTCCTTGCCTACTGTGAATACAAGAAAGTGAGCAGGATCATCCAGAGGACGTAGACTTGGGATTTGTAGTTACGGGAAGGACCATGAGCAGTGCTGCATCACAAGAGTGAAGACTGGAAGGGTTTTCCAAGCACAGGCAGTGTCCTCTTCAACCAGCATGCAGTCTGGACATGACAGGTAGAGCAGAGTGCTGGCAGCAGTCCCAGATGTGGTGAGGGGATGATTCAGGCCCAAGGGTCTATGAAGAAACAGAAAGGAGGGGGCAGAGGTGAGAGCTGCAATGCAGGTCTGAAAGCACCATCCAGGAGACAGGTCAAAGACAGGAGCTAAGATACAGCACTAGCGAGGACTGTATGTTTGAGAAACTCTTTGTCAAACCTTCTGTTACCTTTCACAATGTGAGGCGGTTTATCTTCTTACTTGCTGGTATGCAATGTGGAATAGTGTAGGTGTATCAGAAATATATCAATAAGCACTTTTTTACTTTGTATAAAAGTTGTCTTCCACCATTTCCTTCATATTTCTCCTTGACTTTGCCTTGCAATTGATCATTCCCTCAGTTCCATAGCTACAACTAAGAACTGTGTATTGGAATTTACTATTCAGGTTGTGGGAAGCTTTTTGGGATTTTCTAAGATTGTTTTAAATACTTTTTCTATATTGCTAAATCAAATGTGTTCTAGGTGTAAGTTCTGTCATTTCTGTCTTTTTAGCGCTTTAAAAAATGTTGATGCTATTGCCTCCATTGGCACATCGGGCTTAACTGATATGAAGAAACTAGCTAAGTGGGCAGCTGAAGCAAAACTCGATCCAAATGACCCAAACAATGCAGCTCTGATGCAGCTGATCACAGTAAGTGGTGTTTTCAGAGGTGAAGGGCTGATGGAGCTGTGAAACTCCTGGTCACCAGGATCTCCCCAGGCAATCTGCATGGGTGCCAGGGAGGTAGCATAATTTTAATTTTTGATGGACATACTTGTGTGAATGTTAAGAAGCAAAATATCTACTAAAAATATGATTTATTAATCCATTCAGTAGTGGCAAAAAATAGGTATAAGGGAATGTGCCTACAGATCAGTTAATAAATTAAAACCAAAATACAGATTTTGAGTTTGTTGTTTCCTTAAAATGAAGGGGAATTTCCAGTGTGCTTTTATGGTACTAAATAAAAAGCTGCTCATTAGTGAGGATTGCACAAAGAGATTGTGGGTGTTGTAGAAGCTTCAACTTTTCTAAACAACAAATTGAGGAGCTATTTACATAGCTGTTTAATTTACATAGCTGTTTACAAAGCTGGAGTTCTTAAATGGATCTGTAAATGGATCTCCTTAACAGTACAGCTTCCTAGGTTACTCTTGACATGTTATAGTTTTCATACTCTCTAATCTATTGTTTATGGTACAAGGAAATAGAGTTTTATTGTATTCTGCAATGTATAATCTCATATACTTTGCTCAGCAAAACCTACTATAAAATACTTGGTGTTTCAGTCTGTGTGATCCATCTTTATTGCTTTTGATTAAAGTGGACATCCTTGCAAATATGCATGTACAACTTATAAAAGCTATTTTATAGATTTTTGTCACTCTGTATGAAAAGGTTAATATTTTTGTTACTAATTTAGATTACTGCGAGCGGAGAGGCACATGTTCCTGATTTCTTCAGATTGGAGCAGTTGCAGCAAGAATTTAATTTTGTTTCTGATGAGGAGTTTAATAGATCAAAGAGATTCCGACTCTTGCAGCTCAGAAACGAGGAGGTGGCAGAGTTCCGAAACTATAAGCAAGTCCCTTTACATGAACGAGAAATCAGTGAGAAAATCTTTCAGGTAGAAAGTTATCTGAAATACTTCTTTTCTAGTTTAAATGCATATAATATTTGACTTGTGATTAAGTCAAGTGGTCCTTTAAAGAATGTTAAGGTTAGCTGACATGAAATAAAGGAGAATTTTATTCCTTCAATCTTTTCTACTGTTATTTTCGTCTGGTTGAAATAGCTTCCTTCCAAGGCAATATTTCCACAGCTGTACTGTGTTAAGAGGTAAATAAAACAGAAAAACTGCTGTAGACACAAATGTTATAAGATAGTTTTCTTTAAAGTTAAGAGACTTTTTTGAAAAGTGATTTCTGATATAGAAAGGTAATTCAGAGAGCCCTTTTTGAGGAAACTGTTAGAAGCCATAACTCTAACAAGAATTAAAGCCTTCATTTGTTTTATTAGAGCCTATGTTACAGATATTTCTGTTTTAGTACATTGCTCCAATTAGCTTATCCTGTCCTTGCTTGTTAATTACCTTGTTGGAATGCAATGTGTGCATTTTTTTTATTTGGGTTATACTTCAGTTATTTTTATCTCAACTCTCTTATTAGTATTAAGTCATGCATTTTTTTGTTCTTAGCAATTCATGTAGCTAAGGAGCATTTTAGTGTGTTCATTGCCTTAGCAGGATCAGAATCATCTCTGATTGTGGCTACTGCTATTTCATCCCTACTTCTTTTGACATAGATTTATTTGAAAATTTCCTTTCTTCCTTTCTATTGGATGAAATATTTTTTCAAAAGATATTTATTAATTCAGTCATATCTGTCTCCTTGCAATAAATATTATTATTTTTTACATTTGAGGTTAGTTTTGTATCTTTTATTTAAAGATATACCACATCTTTACTATACCTTTTTGATCCAGTTTATTTTATGGACTATTTTCATTCAATTCATGTTATCATTCAAAATTTGAAAACCATCATTTAAGAATTATTTTGATGGGTGTTGTTGTTCTTTTTCTATTAAGGTTAAATTGGATAAACCCATGATTGCCCATTTCAAGTTTATTTTCTATGCCGTGATGTTCAAAACTAAGTTTCAAGTGATTTTAAGTTTCCTAGTTGGTTTACTAGCTATTTGGCAAAAAAATCTGTAAATTCGTAGAATCATGGAAATACTATTTGGAAAATATTCTCTGGAAATCATCTGGTCCTGCTTTCTACTGAAATGGTGGTACTGCTGCCAGCACTAGATGAGGTCAGCCATTTATTTGTCTAGCCAAGTCTTGAAAACCTCTAAATGGGAGACTTCACTGCCTTTTTGGATAATCTGTTCCAGTGCTTCACTGTCCTTCCAGAGATGGTTCAAAAAAAAGAAAAAAAAAAGTTGCATCCAACCTGAGCCTTCCAAGTTGTATTTCATGGCTGCTTTCCCTTGTTGTACTGTCTGGAACTAGAGAGATAGTTTTGGTACCTTGTCCTTTGTAACTGTCCCTCAAAGAGTTGTGGTCAGATATGGCATTGCGCATTGATCTCTTCCTTACCAGACTGATGAATTTGAACACCTTACTCAGTGCAAGAAAGACTCTGAAATACTGGAGAAACTCCAGTAGAGAGCTACCAAAATATGTGCAGGGCTGAAGCACGTGACCTACAAGGAGAGGCGGAAAGGACTAAGGTGGTTTTTGCCTAAACAGGCAAAGATGAGGGAGTTTCTTACTGCATCCTTCAGGTACCCAGCAGTGCAGAGAAAACAGAATGAGATTCATCTTAGAGGTGAGATGATAATAGATACAAGTTGCTCCAAGAGACATTCCAGTTAAATATAATGAAAATATTTTTCACAAATAACGTATTCAAGTTCTAGAATGCATTGTCCATCAAGTTTGTAGAATTGCCATCTCTAGAGATACTGAAAATTCTACTGTCCAAGGCCCTGAGCATTCTGATTAAAGTCGTTCTGACTCTGAGAGTTCGGATCAGATGACCACCAAAAGTCTTTTCAAACCTAAATTATTCTAAGATATTCTGACCTGTTCTTGTAGGTCATATTCTCTGGGTCTCTGGCTGTCTTAGTAGCCCTTTAGTGGTTCTCATCGAGTGTCTCCATATGTCTCTCAAACTGGCAGCTGCAAACTGGCTGCAGTATTTCAGGTATGCCCCCTCAAGTGTCAAGCTGGAGAGTCAGGTAATTTCCCATTGTCTGTAGGACATGCTGATCCTTATGTATCCTGTGGTTTGTCTTTTGCCGAAAGAACATGTCTTCAGTTGTCATTAAACCCACATTTATTTCTATATGGCTGTTATTCTTCTCACTCCTTTCTAGTCTGTGCCAGTGCATGAAATTACTCCACCCTCAATACAGAATTTTGCCTTAATTGAGGCTTCAAATGTCACAGTCTTAAGTTATCATGAGCCCTCTGAACTATGGTTCAGTCATATTAACCACTCCTCCTAATCAAGTATCCTTGGCTAAATTGCTGGCGGTACATTGAGTTTCCTCATCCAGGTCACTTATGAAGAAACTGAATAATGCTGGCCCTTATTCAATCAAAGGCACTTTGCTATTTAGAGGACACTAACTAGACACTGAGCTGTTAATCCTTACTGTTAGAGCTCAGACCTGAAGACTAATTTTACTGAGTACTTTTACATAACTAGCTGTGGTTCTAAAGCCAGTGTGATTTGCAGGCTGCCATTAAACCTGCAGATCCTGGGAGATCCTCTTTACTTGTAAGCTCTGTTTTTTGCTTGGAAGCTCAGTGTCAGCTCTAGCCTTCTCTTAATTTGAGAGACACTTTCTTAAATTCGTGAATAAAAGTTGCATCTCTCAGTAGACCTTTCCCTGTAGTCCATCAGAATAGTAACCACAACCCTGAGAGATATCCCATCAACATACTTCTCCCCAAGAACCAAGTGCAGTTCTGCTCACCAAGTGAGTTTTATGCTCTATGAAAAATAGTTACTAATTATTTGGAAAAGTACTTTCTAGTACAAAAACAGAGCTCAGATTTCAGACCATCTTCCAAGAATACTGCATCATTTCTGCTTATAAAGGACTCTTCCTGTTGAAGCTGCAGTAAGTGAATCCACTTCCAGTTAAATGGAATTTCAGTTTATAGCAGCAGGTCAAAGTTCAGCTTTAAAGGAAGAGAGGGAAATCTTCAAGTTATTTGTTGTAATTTAAACCACATGAATCTTGTAACTGAATGGAATTCCTGTTCCTATTCATGGAAGTTTAGCATATACTATATACACTAGCATTAAAAATAGCTTTACAAACTTCTCACATCTGCTATGGTTTACTGTGGTCCATACATTATTATTAATTAAATACTTAGGATTTTTCTTATATGATAAAGCACTGAATAGATATTGAACTACGAACTGTGATAAATATCTTTAGGACTACGAGAAGAGAGTGCAAGAGAGGGATATGATTGACAGCAAAAATTACCTACATGCACACAGAGAAGTTGTTGCCAACTACCTACAGAAGGTAAGATGCTAAATGTGTGGATCCACCATGTTCCTGTAGGCCTCTGTACTTGGCTTCTTAATTTCCATGAATACTAAAACCTGATTCATCTCTAAACATGACCAACAGACATCTTTAAAATTCCAAGTTAGGCCTGACACTGGTGTAATTGAACAAATGGAGGTCTGTGTTATTTAATGCTATTGAGAAAGATGCAATATACAAAATGACCAGCCATTCTGGATATTTCTGTCAGTTCTGTAAATTCTTCTTTGCTTCGGTGCCCCAGAGATTTTTACTGTTGTGTCCCAGGAATTCAGCAATCTCCCTCTCCTCCCTGTTTTCCTTGTTGTAGGCTGTGATGCCAAGAACTTAATTATCTCCGTGAAAGCAGCCCTAATCACTTCTAAAAATCATTTAATGTAATACAGAGTGTCTTGTCCTGCAGCCTGAGGCAGAGGACATATTTTCCATCACATTTACCTTCATTGTGGTATTAGAGTAACATCTTCCCCTTACATTGATTTAATTTATTCTTCTAGTTTTCATTATATTAAGATGACATTCTCTCTAATCCTTACGGAAAAAGAAGGAAAACATTCGTCATCTAACCAAGGAAAGTTTGCAATTTCAGACTGGCAGAATAGCAAGTGCAAAACATGATTACCAGTTTCTTACCAGTTGTGTAAATATCAAAAAATTGTATCAAATTCTAGCCTGCCAGCAAAACATGAAGTATGATGATAAGGTTGAATTAAAGTAGGACAAAACAAATTGTTGGTTAGAAAGAATACTTCATTAAAGAACTGTGGAGAAAAACGTGTTTAAATCTTCCAGGCAAGTGCCAAAGTTCTGACTCAGTATAATAGTATAAAAAAATTATTTTTTGACAAAGTTGTCATGTCTTTGTCAGCCCCATATGTTTTGCATGGCATCGGACATATGGGTTTTGCAGTGCACTGACAAGTAGTGGAGTAGTACAAAATAGCATACTTTATAGTACCTTTGTTTGCCTCTTTCGTAAGTTAAATACAAATAGCCTTTTTTAAAATAGTTTTGGATATTTTGACTTTTATATATTGTCAGATGGGCTAGAAAATTAGATTGCTCAAATCAGAACTGAAATTCAGTTCACTCTGAAATGTGATCTTTATATATGTATTGCTTCTGATGTTGTACTAGCACAGCGTATAAAGACATTACTAGCATTAGTGGTAGGAAAAAAGGACAAAGGCAGTATTCTTTCAGTCTGCTTCCACACAGTTGTTAGGAGAAGAGGGAAGACTTTCATCTCTGTGCTTCACTCTATGACCTCAGCAAAGAAATGAAAGGAACTAAGAATTTTAAACATTTATTTGAAATCACAGTATTTGTTATACAGGCTTCACCAGTTCTGTGGTCCAAAGTATTTCTTTTGATCCACATAACTGGTACCATATAGATTTCTCTACAGCCTTTTTTGCAACTTCATTTAGATGTGGAAAAGAGATGTCTGTTGGTGTCATTTATTGTTGTAATTGTTTCTGATGGTGGGTTGTAAGTGGATGAAGACATAATTTTTTGATTGTATGTTGTCGTATATTCTTGGGTCAATCTAGCCAGTGTGTTTCTAGAGAAGCATTATATTGGTAAAATGAGCTACCCTTACATTCTAAAGAAATGGCTGGTGGAAAGGAACTTTTTCTTCAGCTGTGGCCCTCTTAAAATTGGGAAAAATGAAGAATTTTTATGTGGATGTTCTGTTTGTGTTTAATAGACAGAATGCAAATATTGGCAGTGATTTTGGATTAGAAATGCCCTTTTGTCTCTTTTCCCTCCCCATTCACAGGTTCGAGAATCAGTAATCAACCGTTTCCTCGTAGCAAAACACCATTTCCTTCTCTCTGACCTTGTCATTGAAGAGGAGATTCCAAGCTTGGGGTAAGACAGCTATCCTTATTTTTTCCAAATAAAAAAATTAATGTAAAACTACCGTTTTTTAGAATTTCTCTTTTGCAAAGTGTGTTGATGTGACTAAATGATGTGACTTTGTGTTTAGTATAATAGATAAAATTCCAATCACTGTGTACACCTCTGCCAGTACAGTGTATTGATAAACAAAGTGTGTAAAAACTTTTTTAAGAAAAAGTCTGCTTTTGACAGAAATAAAGTGACAGCGTGTAAATGAGATTTAACAGGATATAATGCATTTCTGATGAGCTGAGCATAGTCCAGCTGGTGCCAGATTGAATATTTCCAATTATCAGGCACGTGTCAGAGTTAGACTGGTTCTGTAGGCAGTGTTTACTTACAGCCAGTGCCTATGCCCTGCAAATAATGTGCAGTAGATTTTTAACTGTCATTTTCTTTATTTTACTTCCTGTGTACTTCTGATGGTGAATATTGACATATGGTGTTTATGTTCAAAAAAGTTACTGAGTTTGGAAATTACTGCTTTTTTCTTCTAAGATTATTGGGGTTTTTATTACTTGAGCACTTTCTTTGGACTTTTGTTTCAAATCCCATACCTGTTGATTTTTACATGTATCAGTCATCAGAGCATAGATGACTCTTAGTGTTCCTCACTTAAAATCTGTGTAAGTAGACAAGTTGTAAAAGTTATTTTTTTCTTTCATGTAGAAGTTGCTTTTGTTCACTATAAACACAGCACCCTTATAATACAGTCAAAGTGTTTTTCAAACAGCTGTATAAATCTAAACAGTCCCATCTGCTGGAGATACAGAGACTTGCTCTCTTTACAAAAGACTTCATGCTTGCTTTCAGTTGATGTTTTCACATCACGGTAGAGAAAAATCTGAACAGAACTACAATTAGCTTTTTGTTTAAAATCAGATGCTTCATTTGTATTTTCTCATCATGAATCCTTGAATTCTCATCAATCCTAATTCATATTGGATTCTATTTGCAAAGTTTTATGGTTACTGAATTCAAAATAAACTGTGGCTTGTTTAATAGTCACTTAGATATTTCAGTAACTCATGATTTTGTGTTATTTTAACAGTAATTACTGAGGGAGGATTTATTATATATAAGGAAATGCCACTGGCTATCAGTTTTTAAATGGGATTTTTGAATGTCTGCAGTTGATATCAATGATGTAAACATTACATACATCTGCATAAACAAAACATACACCTTCATTTTATTGTTTTCCTATTTGTTTTCTCTTCTCCTTTGGTTCTGCTTTGCCTTGGGCTATAAGCTCTGAGGGTCCAGGGTATGTTGTGGTGGTATATTCAATCTGCTTCCTTTCTGCAGCCTGTTGTTCAGTTCATAGCTGTGTAGTTAGATGCTTTGCCTCTTCCATACAGTCCTTATCCTCATCTGCTAGATCGCTTGTTTATAGCACTATAGTTTAGATCTATCTCGAAGCTGTGTAATTGTCTTGTTTGCATCTTACACAGTTTTGGGGGGAAAAAAACCCAAAGCAACCAAACTTTTTTGCACATTGAAGTTATAATTCCTGAAATATAAGACAGAATGGATTGTGCAGTACTAAACAATTGCAACATTTTGACATTTCAGAGACTTTTGTTTGGCACTAGCAGGAGCAAATATTTCCTTTTTATGTTAGTGCATAATTTTCATGTGTCATAGTAACAACTGGAATGCTGGTTTCTATGCAAAACTGACTAAATACCTGGTTTATGATTATTAGCATTTTGGGACTCGGCCTCTTTAAACTAGCGGAGCCAAAACGACCATTAAGGCCAAGAAGAAAAGAAAGGAAGAAGGTCACAGTACAGAATTTATCAGATGGAGACATAAAACTATTAGTGAACATCATTAGAGCCTATGATATTCCAGTGAGAAAACCAGTGATGAGGTATGTTTAAATGCTTGTTTCCAGTACAGATTCATTTTCTGGCTCCTGCTCTTTTGCGGACGGATGAAGGAACGGATGTTGGAATTCAACCATGTGTGTTGTTTTGATTCTCATGATAAAAACATACGTAAATACATGTATCTTTTTATTAATGATGATAAAGAACTGATACTTTGTGAGTTTGTAGCTTAATATAATAATTTTTCAGTAGCTGTGAAACTCAAGACATGTTTTACCAGAAACTGTCTGAAGGATAGGTTATGGCTTCGACAGCATTATAACTCTGGTAATGTCAGATGAATTATGCCTTAAGCAAGCCTCTTGATAATACTCAGGGAAATTTTAATTCATAATATCTTAATTAAACACCAAAACCAAATATTAAAAAATCCAGTTCTTCACCATGGGGTACTAAATCTGCCTCCTGAGTGTAGCATGTTGGTCTTCTCCTTGATGAACCATTTATGTTAATAGACTGAGCCTAATGTGGCTCTAATTTTAAAGGTGACCTTTACATTCAGGCACATTAGGACTATGCCTGCACTGCATGATGGTGTGTTATGCAGAGACACTGAACAGTCTGGTTCAGTTCAGAAGCAATGTATTAGTGCAGTGTTCTCTCTCTCTACCCCAAAATGAATACACCTTGCATTTAACTCAGAATTATTTCCAAGCTGGCCGGTTAGAGCATTTAGCATCATCAGCTTTTCTGTCTCTTACTGTATTAGAGGTTCTGTTGCTCCTGTAAATAAGTTGATACTGAGAAAAGCAGTTCACTGACAGGAAAAAGAAGATTAAAAATGCAATTCCAGAGTTACAAAAATAATTAAAACTCCATCTTATCTTTTTGCATTATATTATAGTTCATTTTGAGCTGCTTCTACATGAATAGTTACTCTTTTATAGTCTGTAATGTGGTGTTATCACAAAAAAAGTTATGTGGAAGTACTATAAAAATAAATGTTTTAACATTCATTTTCTTTTACTTCTTTTACTTCACTCATGGGTTGACGAATCTGTAATATTCATATGGATTCTTTTTTGCCATAGAGGCTGTGCCTGAGTACCATGAGATCTACACTGTTCATGAATTCTGCAGGGATTCAACTACTTGAACTTAAAAACCTCTAGCTCAAAGAGGTTGTGTGGGGTAGGCAAAAAAAAAGTCTGCAGTTGATAAGCTCTTCAGAAAAGAGAATCTCCAGGCACAAAGTACTCTTCTGCAACAATGCTTGTAGGAAGTACACACTCAATACCCCTTTCTGGCATTTTATTTGTCTTATTTGATCAAATAAATATCTTCCAAAGGTTAAAATTGTAACAAAACCATCCAGAGTATTTGCAGAATTCTGTATGGCTATTAGAGAATGTGAGGGATTCATATTTTATAAGGAATTCTCTGTATTACCTGGTTGTTGTCTGTTTCCTCTTGTAGCAAGCTTCAACAGCCATCGAAATCTTCAAGGTCCTTTAACGAGATGTTTGCAGCCTCTCCATCAGCTCAGAGCCCACCTAATAGCCCAGATTGGGCATTCACCCAGGTATATTTCAAAACTGACATTTTCTGTGAAGCTGTGAGCATTCCTCTTTTCCACAGACAGTAGCATTAACCCTCAGAAACTTACCTTATTGGCAAGGTTGCCTTGCCCACTCCTTGATCTCCAGAAAGAGAGTAAAGCTGCAAAAGGTTCAGAGAAGGTGATAAGGATGTCAGATACACGGAATGGCTACTGCCCAGTGCAAAATGGTGGGGCTTTCAGCCAGGACACCTGTAACTGCAAGTGGAGGCAGAGGAATATGGTAGAAAGGCACAAAATCACACATCATGTGGACACTGGACAGAGATTGACTACTTCCTGGCACTATAAGTACAAATGTGAGTGGTGGGCAAATGAAGGTGGTAGGAGTTAGATTCAAAACAAACCTTCAAAAGAAGGTTGTGGTTCTTCATTCAGCAGTTGTTCCATGCCCAGAGAAGTTGCTTACATGTATTGTGGACGAAAGAGGTTTGTTTGTGCTGAAGTGGGTATTGAACAAGTGTTTGGAAGAGTCATCCATTGGGAGTTACTTAATAGAAAAATCATTACAGACTTAGAAAAGTCTTTCATCTGAAAATGTTTGAAGTCTGGGAGAGTAATAAGAGAAAATACCATCTATGTCTGCTCAGTTCTTACTCTTCTGTATGTGTTGGCCGCTGGCTGTTTTCACAGCCTACACTTTGGGTCTAGTACATTCCTAGTCTAAACCAGCACAGCCATTCTTATGGTTTACACTGAAATTACAATTGCTTGCTATTTAGAACTAAATTCAGCATCCTTCTGAATGAAGATGAAAGACCTTCAGGGTTTCTTCCTGGTTTTCTTGTGATTTTCCTTCAAAATTACAGCTTTTTGAAATGTAGAAAAGCTTCTGCCATATGCATTTGAATGTTAATAAAGGCATTTTTAATCACATTAGGGGTTTGTTTTGTCTAAATGAAGTTGCTTATCTGTCATAGGAGCCAGTTTCAGGGACAGCCAGGATTGTAGCTGTAGGCTTCTTGGATTACAGATAAGAGGATACAAGTGCACTTTTTTCCACTGGTGTCTGGATCACATGTTCTGTTTCAGTTACTTTCTTTGATTAGATAGCCTGTAGCTTTTTCATTCTCAGGAGAAAATGTGGTTTTGTCAGTGCATATAAATACATCAAGTATTTTGAATACACATAAACCTTCGGAAATGCTAGCATATAAAATATTTTTTAAAGTTTCATAAATGCTTAGAAGCCCATGAAATGCAATATTTTAGGTGTATTAAAGTTATATCCGGGCTGAGCCAGCCTGATCACCAAAAAGTATATTTTTCTAAATACATGAATTGTGTAATTTAATGTGCTCTGATGAATTTCCACAGAAGTCTGTTTCCTTTGTTTCAATACCTGTTTATAGGTTTTGGTCCGTCCTTTTGTAGAAGTTTCTTTTCAGCGAACAGTCTGCCGGACAACAACAGCAGAAGGTCCAAGCCCCAGCTGGAATGAGGAACTTGAGCTTCCATTTAGGTATGGCAAAATGAAACCAAATTATTTCTGCTTAATAATAATTTAATTTGAGCATGTAAATTTATCCACATTTTCCTGTACTTTTCAAATCACTTTTTTGATTTATTTAACCTCTTCAGAGCTCCTAATGGTGACTACAGTACCCACAGTTTGCAGTCAGTAAAAGATGAAGTCTTCATTAATGTTTTTGATGAAGTACTTCATGATGCTATAGAGGTGAGTTCATAATTGAAGGACAGTGTACATTACAGAACATTATGAGCTTTTTGAAGCTGACAGAACAAGACTTTTCCGTGTAATAACTTTTCCCCTCCTGTGACTCTCTTTTCTCTATTTTGTCATTCCTTATGATTTTATATCTAGTCAATACTGCAAGGGTGTCAGAGGGAGAAATCTTGACAGTGTTAACCTTTGTACAAATTCAGGTTGTACCACATAAAATGATGCTAGAGTTAAATACATGTATGTAGTATACTTTACTGATACTTAATGAAATTGGAAATGAAATAAAAAAATTGAGAGGCATCCTGAATTGTAATCTGAATTCTGTTCTTAACCTTAATCAGAATTTTTTACTTCATTCCAGATGAGTGATCCAGTTCTTGTATATTTTACTATCTTGTTACGCTTTGTCTCATCTTGTTTTACAAGCAGTTGTAAATACAAGAAATAAAAAAAAACAAAACAAAACAAAAAAACATCTATTGGTTGTATGTATTAATTTTTTTGAATGAGACAAAAATTGCAAGTACTAGTAACAAGAAATTTTTGTAAGCTCTCAGTGTTGGCATAACTCCTTCCCCTGTTGAATCCAGTGAAAGTTGTCCTAGTCAATTCAGCATACACAAAAATAGCAACGCTCAAAATTCTTGAAAACATAACCCAGAAATAAATAATGCACACATTTCACTGAGAACAGAATTCTGTCCTCAAAACTGAAATGATACTTGATGAAGCAGAAGGAAGAAAGCTACACTCTTGAAACTTGGATATCATTCTAGAGATTTTTTTTTAAATAACTTCTAGGCTGGTCATACAAGATTTGGAAATCTCTGATAGGCAGTACACATGAAAAGAGTTTTTCCATTTCACAGGGTTTAGTTAGATTTTCATACAATTTTAATTTCAAAAAGCTTTTCTAAATACTAGTAAAATATTTCATTAGAAGACCAGCACTTCATTTACTTTGTCTGAGAAGACTCTTGTGGACTCCTTCTCAGAGTTTTAAGTTCTCCCTCACAGATTATACAGGACTTGAACCCTAAAGTGCAAGCACATTATATCACAGACTGTGATGTTCTTACATGTTTTCAGCATCTGGTGTACCTGAAGGGTGTGCAGAATAGTACTGCTGCACAGGTACTTACTTATTATCAGTAATGGAACTGATACTTAAAGAAATTTTTTAATACAGAATTTTTATTAATGCTTTGATTAAATTGTTGAATGAATTAAAGGGAATGAAGCTGTCTTACAAAGTATTGTGTTGGACAACTTTTTAATAGGATGATCGTGAAAGAGGAAGTGAAATTCACACTCGTATTGAGAGACACTGGCTGGGATGTGTTAAGATTCCATTTACTACCATATATTTTCAAGCAAGGGTAAGTGATTTTACTTGAAGTAAAATACAGAACTGAGAATGGAAAAGGGGCTGGAAATGGAATGTCAGATTTAATTATGTTCTTTGTAATTGTTAGTTTGTTTTTATGGAATTGTTTGAAGATGTCTTTGAAATCACTGGGATTTTTTGACAGATTTGGTGAGTATTTGCCATTAAGTTCAAGGTTTTGAAGGAAGAAGAGGTAAACAAAACATACTCAACAGTGACAGTGCAGCCTGGCTTCCTTCGGTAGCGAGGTTAAAAGCGCAGATTTTTAAGAAGTTTTCTCAGTGGCTTTTGAGGGCTCTGGTATTGCACAGCCTTGATAGATGAACTAGGAATGGAATCACCTAGGTAGGTGAGGAAATTTGACCAAACCTTTTTTTTCACACTTTTCATGAATCACCAGATTTTCACCTTTGCCTCTTCCAATCCTTTCTTTCTTCCATTTTTAGAACTTTTAAAGAGAAGCTTTCTTCAAGGAATAGCAACAGTTAGTCATGGGAGTAATAGTAAAATACGCACTTCTTCACAGAGGAAAGATTTTTTTTTGTCCAGCCACTCATCCTGGACTTAGTATAAGGAAACTAATTCTTTCTAATTGATAGTCCTATGCCATTTTAATAATGCTCTAGGACTTCCTCTGCATGGCAGGTGCTTTTATGTGTAGATCGAATCATCTTATCACAAAAGTCAGAATCTCTGTCAAGTCAGAAACTGAGACATCAGTTGTGTTCCCAACAACACATTCATTTGCTCTTCTCTGGCTGTGTGGGACACTTCTCAGAACCTTAAGAACTCGAACCTTAAGGACTTAAAGGCATACTGTGAGCCTCCCAGATTCTTTGTGTGGAGGGTAAATCTATAAGAGTCTCATTTAATTTAAGTGCAGTGCTTGGTGATCGAAGTGGTTTTCTTGGGCTGTCTGCAAGGCGTAACAGAACATAATTGTCGTGGGATTCGGGAAAGCATGGCATTCTTTTCATTGCTGAGGAATTTTGGACTTCGTATGTCTCCCAGGCTTAGTCCACTTGTTTCTGCTAGATCATTAATAATACGCTCTCTTCAGCTTGGGAGATTAATCAGTTAATTTATCTATTTGAGGGTTGTGGTTCCCTCTATAATGAAGCTTTCATTAATTTTAAAGAAGATGTAAGGAGTAAGGTCTGACCTTCTTTTCATGAGGCTTTGGCCATCCTGTGCAGACAATGTCACATAATGTGACCACCATTGCTAACATTACATTACATTACATAACATAACATTACATTGTTAACAAACAAGGAACAACAAGATCCGATGCTCATTTTTAGGGAATTTTTCCATGTTGAATGAATGAAATTCACGTATGAAGTGTATCTGCTCACAGTCCTGAGAGACTTAATGGGCAGACTTGACATTTTAAAAGACTGCTGTATTGAAGGACACAGCCACCATCCACAATCCATCTTTGAGGTTTTCCCATACTGATGTCAACCTCTGTTCTTCATACTTCTTCTTGGTCTTTCTGTTGTAGAACAAGAGTTGCTCCAGAATTCCTGTCAGATACACTTCTGACTCCTTTGAGGAGGTGTTGGAGTTTGTGAGTGCCTGAGCATAGCATGAGGGCTTGTATAGATCTTCTCAGCAGTAGAGATTCTTGGCATTTGAACAGGATTTCATATGGAATTTGAAAAAGCCTGATCAGCGCAGTGCTTATATCAAGGTGCATAGAGCAATTAAATTTCAGTAGCAAATGAAGCATTTCATCATCCTGTTCTAATACACTGCAGCAGAAATTTTGAGTGATGTAATTTAGTTTTCTCCTCATCAAAACTTAATTTTGTTCTTAAATGTTTGATGAGCCATGCCAGTGAGTCATCTGTTGATTTTCCACATCCACTGAAGATAATACAGTGGTGCCTTTCTGGTGGCAGTTGCCTTAAGTGTTTTGCCTTAACTCTGAATCAGGAGCTTAATTTTTTTGCTTTTCTCCTAAAACTGGGTACTTCCACTGTTGAAACCTGCCCAAGCAAGTGTGGGGCTTGCCATCTCTTGTCTCACTCAGACCTTATTCTCTGTTTGTGGTGGCCAGAGCAGCTGCAAAGGGCTGGTGAATCTGTCAGAACACTTCTGTGGGGAAGCTGGATAAGTGGTCCTGGTTCCAATTCCACCCAGAAGGATGAGTAGGTTCTGCATGGAAGGGGGTTCCGTCTCTGACATGCTGGAGCATTATTCCTACATCATTCATAGGCAAAGGCCCCTTGGTCTGCTGCTGCCTTGAGAAGCACAGTCCTGCAACCTGTATTTTGCCATTTTTTCATTTTACCAGGTAAATAGAGCCATGTAGAGTTTGCTGTTTGAAAGAAAAATAGTGAAAGGCTGGCACTCTTTCTTTCTCTATGAACTAGTGTGTATGATTTCCATTTTATTAAATATTAGTGTTCATAATATGCAAGAGAGGCTGAAATCAAGTTGTGATTAATATATTTAACATGATCTCGTTTTCCCCACACTTAATCAACATAAATGTCATATTCTCTCATTTTATTATTTTGTAACTTAAAATAACAATCAAAAGAAGAAAATATGTGGACACAAGTAGCAAATTTATGTGAGAGGGAACTTTTGCTTTTTTGCTTTTAATGAGAACTATTTCTCTGTATCTGTTGTAGATTGATGGTACATTTAAGGTCAATATTCCTCCAGTCCTCCTTGGCTACAGCAAAGAAAAGAACCTGGGAATGGAGAGAGGTTATGATTCTGTACGAAACCTGAGTGAGGGCTCGTATATAACACTGTTTATTACCATTGAACCACAGCTCATCCCCGGAGAGTCTGTCAGAGAGAAGGTAACTAATCAGTAATTCATCACACTCCTGCTCATTGTTTCCAGTGGTGCAGTTCTTGAGATGCATATTAATAGATCTCCTTAGTGTACCAAAGGACATGAATGCAAGTATAGGACATTCATACAAATTCAGTGGTTTATTTCAAATTTTTTATCTCAGTTCAGTTTAATTAGATGCACCATTAAGTGAGATGTGCACTTAACGCATGAGAAATAACTTTGCTCAGGTGTCTGATTTTAGTCTTAAGAGAGAGCAAATTTGCATTCACGTCTGTGAGCATGTAGTTTTTCCATGTCCTTTTGTAAACAGTAAAGCATTCATGTGAGTATTTGTGAACAGTGGACGAAAAGGAGGTGGCAGGTGCAAGGAGTATTTACTTGCTTCTGTGTTTATACTGTTCAAATGAGCATTTATTATTTATGGGTTCATGCATGCCTCCAGATCTTGAAGATAATAATTTCTAAACAGCAGCTGCTCTTTTTTTTTCAGTTTCATTAGTAACCCAGAAGTGCCTTAGACTAACAACAATAGCTGTTACAATTCTTTGCTGCAACTCTCCAGATGCAACACATACACTTATTATAGAAAGAGTTTGGCATAAAATGAAAAAATTACTAAACTTGCCATCCTTTCTTATTGTTTGTGACCTGCAGTTAAATTTGAAATGCTCGTGTAGTGTTTTAGGATGCTAAGCATAATTTTACTTTAATTTTATGATGCCTTTTTTTTTTTCTTTACTTATTTTTCTTCTCTTTCCTGCTGTCTTTCCTGAACCTCTATATAGATGAATGAAATGCTTAAGAAGGTACAATATTAATAAATCAGTTGAGATATTCCTGTTGTTCCCAATTTAAGACTTAGCTTGGGTTTGTGCCATTCAGCAACCTTTTTGTAGTTTGTGTTATTTCATCATGACATAGTAATTGTTTATTTGCCAGCAATATTTGCAGTAAATAGCTACATTTAAATTTACAACATGCCAGAGGCTGTACTTTTTTGCTGTTAATTATGGTTGAGAAGAATCACCACTGTGTGCCTTTTCTGCTAATTTGGAGGTCTAGCTGCAGGGCAGTGCCCAGCTGTTCCACCTCAAGTTAGATTGAGAAGAAGAGTAACAAATTACAAAAGTGGCTTATTTTAAGCAAAAATATAATGAAGGATGAACTTTAATTCTCAGAACCACTAGAAGTATACAAGGAATTCTAAGTAGATAATTTTGACTGATCCTAATACCTTTAAAAGTTGACATCTAAGGTAACATGACAAAATAATTGTCATTGTTATATAATTAATATGTGCTTTTGAGTCCTACATTTGCTTCTGAAAAATCTCATTTAAAAATGTCGAAATTTTAGACACCTCTGAATTATATGGATTCATCTAAAAATCACTTGAACCTTCTCTGCAAATATTTTGGCATTGAGCAGAGTTGTTGCAGTATTATTTATATAAAAATCATTGGGATTTTTTGCATAATGTCAGTTGTGGTTTTAATGGAGTGCTATGAGAATAGCTCACAGGATTAGTACCTAACCATAATTGTTTCCTTTTGACTTAATATGTGGTTGTCACATCCTTATCCCCGCAGTTTCTTGGCCATAACTTTCACATTTTTCAGTGCTTTAATAAAACCAGCTTATACATATTGATCATTATGGACATTCATAAGTAAATGCAAATTACCTGATTTTCCATTGCCTTGACCTTTCTTACATGTCTGTAAGCAAAACTTTATACTACAAGGCAAGTTCAAAATGCTATTAGGAAAGAATTTAACACTCTTTTTATTGTCCTCTAAATGGTGAAATATGGCCAAAGATAGTAAAGACTTAAGTCCAAACTATAAATAAAACTGCTTTTGTATAAATTTTACTATCTTTTGAAGTTTGATACCCAAGAAGATGAGAAACTGCTCCAGGCAGCAGAAAAATATGAAGCTGAATGTACATCAAAGTTTCCAAGCCGCCAGTGCCTAACAACTGTAATTGACCTTGATGGGAAAACAGTTTTTATTACCAGATATATCAAACCTCTGAATCCACCACAGGAGCTTCTTGATGCTGTCCCAAATAGATCTCAAACAGCAGCAGTAAGTACGTAGAAAAGATTGTAAAGTCTCTGGGATACGGATTTCAAGATGTTTGTTTGCATGTGCATGTGCACGTAAGCAAATCCCAGCTTTGTGTCTCTCCTGTACAGCTACACCTTTTGCAAAGGAAAAACTACAGATACAAAATAAAGTAGTAGTGGCTATGTGTAATACACAGTAAGTCCAACTATAATGATACTGTAAAAAGTTATTTGTCTTCTCAGGGGAAAAAAGTAAATTTATTAATGAGTATTGTCCTTTAAAAGACAAAGAATTATGCCAAACTTCAATGGCAGTAAATCATATCAGTCTTTGATTCAAGTTCTAAAATGAGCTAACTGTTACTGTAATGATTCAGTGTTTTGTCGTTGAGTGGAAACAGCAATATTCTTCACATCTAGTAATAACACCAGAGTGTTGTGAATTAAAGGGTGACTTGGCTCTGTTTTGTTTTCTTGCAGGAACTGGTGGCTCGATATGTTGCTTTGATTCCTTTTTTGCCAGATAGTGTGTCATTTGCTGGAATTTGTGATTTATGGAGTACATCAGATGTAAGCAACACATTAAACAGAAATTCTTTATCCTCTTGAATGTGATGTAACATCCTAGTGGCCACTGGTTTTGGGGGGAAGCTGTAGTAGATTAGCTCTTGAGGTCCCTTCAGACCTAAATTATTCTGTGATTCTGTTATTGTGAGGACTATTTTTCTTTGAGCTATTTATTTCAAAGAATAAGGACCAAAGCTTGAAAAAAGTTGCTCATTCTGATCTGAGCCAAAAATTTTATCTTGGATAGGTTGCAAGTAGCTAAGAATACTTTAGAGCTTTAAAGCATCTCCTGTTTTTTCTGTTATAAACCAGTCCATAATGTCACAGTCATGCACAATGAAGGGACGTTGACTGATGGAGACTTTACAACTAGAGTTAAAATGGATCATTGTCATTCCAAGGAACTACAGAAAAGATATTGTATGTATGTCAGCAATAATGGGATATTTAGCCTTCTCTGTCACATAAATCCTGTCATTTAGAGAATAACAGCAGACATCGTTAATCATAGATGAAGTTTTTATCATTTCAGAACTTTCCTGAAAAATTGTCTTTCTGAAAAAGACAAAGACCCTGGTTCTTGTGATAAAATTTCAGGTCCCTTGGATTATTTCAGGTCCCATGGAATACTCACTCTTCATCCTGTGTGTTGAAGCAGTGACCAATAAACAGTAAAGATCAGTTGCAAAGATCTGAGAGGACTCCTTGCTTCAGATGTGTTAAGAAATATTATCAAATGTTGTAAGTTGATAGCTGCCTAGAAAGACCTTTCTTTTTTTTTTTTAATACCTCAATTGGCAATTTCTTTATCTTCTGGCGGGAGATGAGGAGGAACATGCCGTGCTCTTGTGTAATTATTTTCTTGGTATGGGGAAGAAATCCTGGCTTATCATTGGAAATGCTATTCCTGAGGTAAGAGGATTCTTTCATTTGGCCTAAGTATTAACTTTTATTCTGTGAAGTCTTTGACCCCCAGCAATGGATATTTGTTTATTGCTGGGATCTTTTTCCAGAATACTACCTCAACATTAGTGCTAGGAACTGATTCTTTTTAGAGAAGCAAATAAAATGTGAAAGTATATCTTAGTATATGATTGGGGTTTTTTTTCCTGGACCTTTGTTTCCATGCTTAAACTGGTAGTAGTTGTCATCATAATACAGGAGCAAGCATCTGTAACCCTTGATTTGATTTTAGCTTGTGTAAATGGTGCATCCAGGACAAATTGATGGAGACAGTCCCTTCACAGCATCTCAGTCATGGATACACAGACTGTGACAGAGTTTGTGTGGGATTTGGTATAGGTTCAGAGGTGATAGGAGAGGGCTGGGGGCATGCCAGGGATTGTTAATGGTCACACATATCTGCTGATTCTCTCTCTGGCTGATGGCAGAGCTGCGGCAATAGCAAAGATAACTTGGTTCAGGCTGGACAAGTCCCTCTCCCTCTGCCCACTGTAATGGAGGCAGGTGAGGCAGCTGCTCTGCCTTGGGCTCAGTTGGGCTTAGACTGGCCCAGANTCTGCTCTGCCTTGGGCTGCTGGGAGCCACTGCAGCAGCAGTTGGGCTTAGACTGGCCCAGAACTGAACCACTGAGGTTGTTGTGGCCCTTGGGAGATGGCTTTGTTCTCAGGGAAGCACTCAGATTTCCAAGTAACCAATAGTGCTCTTTTCAAAAAGGTGGTAACTGTTTATAATGCAAATTTCTATGTACATGTGAAAGTTTTGCTTCGGAGAATTTTGGTAAAAATTTCTGTCCAAGCTAGTTTCTTAAGCTTTCTGAGATACTGCAGTGACAGGAACAGGTACTTAGATACATTCCTTCCTCTCAAAATCTGATGGAGATGCTAGTCATTAATACAGCATTTTGTAAGGAGGGGATTTATTCCAGGTATTTCAAGATACCTGGACAATATAGGAGATGACAAGAACATAGAAGAGCAGTTTAGGGATTCCTGACAGAGAATATAAAGAGAGTTGGGAAATTCCTTATGTGCCTGTGAGCAAGGCTGATGGCTGAAGCACAGAGTGCACTGCCCAGCTGGAAGTCCTTCAGCTCAGAGATTGCCCATGGATGAGAGCTGTGGCAGTAGCCAAGGAGGCCGCGTTGGTACTGAAGCAGCTTCTGGTAGATGTTGCTGTATGTGGAATTTCACATCTGCTTGTAGCTGAAATAAGACAACTTTCAGAATCTCTGTGTTAAGAATGGCTGTGTGTTTGACACATTATTGTGTAAGTGTTGAATCATAATAGAACCTCTAAATTCTTCCCAGCAGTTTGCCCTAAAAAGCACTATCAATCTCAATAGTAAAAATTTAGTATTCCAAAGAATACAAAACATATTGTCCTTGTAGCCAGTTTTCAAACATCTTTCTTATACTTATTTTTCCTTCCTAGGGACCAACTGCATATGTATTAACTTTGGAACAAAGTCAGTATGTAATTTGGAATCCCAGTACTGGATGTTTTTATGGGCAGTATGATACTTTCTGCCCCTTACAAAATGTGTACTGTCTGATCAGCTGTGATAATGTAAGTGTGCCCAGTCTTGTCACATTTCTATACATGTAAGGGTCAATAACTTGATTTTTTTTTAACCTTTGGCATTATTTGTTCATCATTGTAACTATATTTAGGCTGTCATTTATTAGCAATGTTATTCAATCTTAAGTAGGTTTTTCAACTACTTTAAATACTTACTATAAGAAAGATTTTTTTAATCAGCACTTAGGTGGATCAAAAGATCTGTTAATATTTTTCCTTACTGAGTTTTACTTACATGCTTCCCAGAGTGGATGGCCTAAGATTACAGCTGCTTAGGTGAGGAGTAGTCATTCCCCAAAGATCATAGTTTGCAGGTGAAATGTGACTGAAAAATGAGAAACAAAGTATAAAGGAGTCACTTGAGTTTTGCCCATGTGACACTGGGCACAGTCTGAATGGATCAATGTACATAACACAGAGCTGGCACCTCAGGGCACAAAAACAATATGGATTTTTTGCCTGATATCAAGTCCTCCCATTTATTTGGAAATACACAGGCAGTACTAGTGCATGTTCATATTATATTATTCATTGTGTGGCTGTAAACTCTCCAAGATAGTGGGGGGAGAGAGGAGAGATCATAAGAGCTGTGCTGCTCTGGGTAGGTGAAGGAGGGGCCACAGACTGAGAGCTGAGCCTGTGCTGGGAGGGTCAGAACTGTCCTGTCAGCAGCATTCCCTGACTTGGTTGGAAGCCAGACCTCACAGATTCTGGGGACACCAACAGGGACATGATAATGAGGTAAAAAGATGTGTGAAAGTCTGAAAATGAGAAAACAGAGGGCAAACTTAAAAAAAGAATTCTAGGGTTTATTTGCATGGAAGCTGGAAGTTGAGTTTAAAAGTCAGCTCCTCAGTTTTTTGGAATGCCATGCATTATGAGTTTTGTTTTGTCATTTGATCATCTGTGTTCTAAACACAGATCATGACTTTAGATTAGAATTTAATATTCTAAAGCACATTTATTTTAAAAGTAGTTCTTTCACTAAAAGCCTTCTGAGGAGTGGTAGAGTTGTTTGGTTTGGATTTTTTTTAACCTACAGTTAAGAAAACTGTAACTCAATTGTTAATTGTTGGAAGAAGCAACTAAGGATGTAGTGCTGACTTTAACTGCAGAGCACAGTTATCTTGCAAGGAAACTAATTCGTCTCAGTGAGACTGCACAGGTGTGCTGCACTGCAGCCATACCACCTCACATCCAGCTGGGGCAGAACAGCTGTCCTGCAAGGACCTACACAGAATCTCAAAGGGTCGCACACATTAATTAGCACATTTACATTGTAATTGCTGGTACATTTTGCAGCCTTAGCAATAGTTATTTAAAGGTTGTTTGAACAAGAATCCTACAGTGCCTCCGTGCTCCAGACTAGCCAGAGAGGCCAAAATGAATGTGTGTAAAGGAAAGGGAGAGCAAGACATGCATTCTGCTTCCTGACAGAATGTACACAGGAGCTGTCTTGTGTGTCTGCAATGTCCGCTTGTATTCTGCAAGGTAACACTTAAAAGACCAGTGGTGCCAGGGTGCAGCAGCTACCAGGCATCACAGCCTTGGGGTCTCTTGGAAGAATTTAATCAGAATTCAGAAAAGACTCATGTAGCACTCCAGAGAGGTGGAAATGCAGCTCAGAACAGCAGAAAAAATAGCTACAGGAGGTTAACATTATATGGTATTTTATTGCTGTGTAAGTGGAATGTGTTCCATAGGTGTGATTATATGCTGAAAGCTAAACCAAATTTGCTTTCCTGTAGATTTGGTTTAATATGCAAGAATATGATTCCCCAGGAAGGATAAATTTTGATATCAGCAAACCAAAACATTGGAAGCCTTTCTTTTCAAGAAGTTTGCCATTCCCTGGTCTCCGCAGCATTCAGGTATTGACGGATCTATTGCTAACTCAGTCTGAGGGGTTGAGACATCACAGACTTGGTAGAAAGAAGCAGATAATAAGTTCCTTGAACTTCTTTGGTAAATTCTATTTATGTAATAGCACTGTTTTTTAAAAAAAGATTTCCCACTTACTCCTTTAAAAAAATGAAAGCAGGAATACTGCAAAAAGTTGATTTTATACATAATTAATGCTTTTGCCCTCTAACTGTCCATGTAAGATTTCAGGACAACAGTGAAGTAAATGGGATAAATCTTTAACACAAATATATCTAAAGTAGTAGCTTGGTATTATAAAGAAAATGTCGACTTTTATCTCATGGCTAAGAAGGCATTTTTTCAAGCTGTATGAGCATCCTTAGTAAAAAGCCATAAATTTCTGTACAGTTACCAAAGGTGTAAGCAGTTGAAATTTAGTGGGGGGAAAAAGCCCCCAGCATTGCACATAAATATCTAGTTAAACTTTTATCATGTCTCTATTAAAGAATAGATTATTTTAACATAATTTTAAACTCCTGTGAGCATCAAGGCAGAAACTCCTGAAATTAAATTATCTGTCTAGAAGGATTGCATGTTTTAATATTTGTTTTATTTATTGCTAGCCTGAAGAATTAACTTATGAGCATTCAGATAAGGCTGCTGCACTGGAACTACAGAGCAGGTACTTCTACCTCCAAAACAAGTGCTGATACCAGAGCATTCCTAGGTATTCATGCCTAGACCTAAAAACCTGCTTTGAATGCCAGGAGAACGGCCTAAAAAATCAGAAGCTATTGTTTTAGGGCTTTTAAAATTGCCTTTCTTCGATAGAGATTGCCAAATAGAAAGAACTAATCAATCACTGCTCTACTATTTCCCAAAAAGCAAACTGATGTGGGGGGATGAGAGGAGAGAGTGTAAACTAGAAGAGGGTTGTAAGCCCATGGCCTTCCATGCAGGCACTGACAATGCAGACATTACTACACAGCTGTGCTGGCTTCTCTGCACTATTAGTGAGCAGTAAGTTTAACTGAGGTAATTTGTGGTTCTCAGAGTCTTTACTGTCTGCCATGGGAGATTAGTTCAGATGTCCAATACTAGAATTGTAATAACCAGTCTATCTTATTGCAGGATTGAAAAAATATTAAAAGATAAGATTATGGAATGGAGACCAACGCGCCCAACACGCTGGAACAGATACTGCACCTCCACCCTCCGTAACTTTTTGCCGCTGCTGGAACAAAACCAAGGCAAAGATGTAGAGGATGACCATCAGGCAGAGCTGCAAAAACAGCTGGGAGATTACAGGGTATACTTGTGGACATAAATGGCTTGTGCATAGAAGCAAGAAGTTAAATGTCTAGGATTTAGTATCGCCATTCTATGGTGTAGAAGAGTGTCCTAGGCTAGTTATTTCTTCTACTACCAAAATTCACAGGAGATTTTATACCAAAGATAAACCATTGTAATATTTATAGAGTGAAGGAGTAATGATCTGATTTATTTCATTTGTAATGTTGATTCTAGAAAGTTTCTGCTGAACATAAGAATGTAAAGTTAATTGAGTGCATTGTTGTTTTATTACTGCACAATAACCAATACATAACCATGAGTGCAGTCCCCCAGCAGCAGCTCTCAGGGTCAGTAGGAACCTGGTACTGGTGCTGAGTAGTGCTACACAGTCTGCGTGCAGGAGCCCACACAACAGGCTTTTTCTTCGGTCTTCTAGTTTCTGCTTCCCTCTCTAAAGACAGAATAGAATTGACTGATGTGTTCACTGCAGCCACTGGTGTGCCTGTGCATCCTCCCTCCATGCTGTTGAAGGGCCTCCTGCTTCCCACATGGAACACCTGTGACTGCTGGTCAGCTCCAAAATGAGTTGAGTTTTCAGTTCCCGTTGGGCAGGAGACATTTGCTCAAATACCTAGCCAGGAGAACACAGTGATTTAAAACCACCACAAGGCAAAAAAGCAATGAAGTTCTGCTATATGTGTTCATTAACAGAACTTTATTCTAGTGGATTCTAAAGAACTTCACTTTGAACTTAAACCAAAGTAAAGAGGAAAAACATCAGAAGCTTGCCTGGAGTGTGTGAAAGAGGGAGGTTTTATTAAAATATAAACATATGTTCTTCTGTTGCATCTCCTCAGGCTGGAAATAGAGAAGATATTCTGTTTTTCTCAGCATGTAAATTTTTTTAAACTATGTATTTATTCAGGTGCTTTCACCTTTTCTTCTTACGTGTTTTTTTCCTCTTTTTCCCAGGTCTCTGGATTATCTATTCATATGCCATATTCTGAATTGAGACCTTTAGTAGAAGCTCTGCACAGCACAGGAGTTCACACCATTGATGTTTCCAATGTTGAATTTGCTCTAGCCGTGTATATTCATGCTTATCCCCAAAATGTTCTCTCTATATGGATTTATGTTGCTTCACTTGTGAGAAATAGGTAGTATAGACCAGTTAGAATACTGCAAGAATTTTGCTTATATAGGTGTAAATACAAGATTTCTCTCACTGCTGAACTATTCCAAGTATTTAAAAATATGAGAACATGATTTTTAGTAGCTTTATTTGCCTAAAATCACTGAAGATACTAATTACTGCTAAGGAAGAGATGTACAGTTTAAACTTACAGTACTAATAGGTGATTTTTATATAATCTTTTATAGCTCCCTGTAGGACCTCCTACTCTTAAAAGCATTACACATGCCCACATATAAGTGACAGTACAGAGTAAAATGTTTCCTTGGCATCCCTTCAAGAGTGGTTTTAGCTAGTCAGTATATCTACAGACCTTCTTCCTCTTCAAACACACTTGAAAATAAAAAATTTTCCTGTACCTCAGTTCCTGAATTTTTAACTATGAATAAATTTTATATACCAAAGAGCCATCAGTGAAGGCCATACTTCAATTTTTAAGAGGCTGCTTCATATCCTACTCTATGTTTTATATCTGTATAATGCCAGTACCATTTAGAGGTGTAAGACATTTTCTTAAGAATTTAAAGATGAAGGATTTAATAAATATTTATACCAAACTTTAAGCAGAAGCTTACTCCTTTTTATACAAGAATTTGATTAAATCAGTTGGAGTAAGAAATGCTTGTCTGCAAGTTAGCAAACTCACAAATTCAAAATAATAGTTAACTAAAAATCAAATTCACTTACAAGTATGTAAGTAGTTGTACTATTAATACTGATAAAAATACATATCCTTTTCCTGCTGTTATCTTGCTAATCAAACTCTTCCAAGTAAAAATGACAGTGGGTTGAGCTTAGGAAGAGCATTATCAGGACCTTGTACTTGCCTTTGTTGAATTTCAGATGGGTCCTTTCTGCCCATCTCTCCAACCTGCCCAGGCCCTTCTGAAGGGCTGCACAGCAACTCAGGGGCATCAGCCCAAAACCCCTCCCAGCTTTGTGTTGTCAGTGCACTTGACCTTCATCCAAGTCACTAATGTTAAATAATAAGTGAACCCAGTATTGAACCCTAGGGGACACCACTAATGAAAGGCAACCCTCTAGGATCTGCTGTTCAGCCAGTTCTCAATTCACCTCACTGTCCACTCATCCAACCCACACTTCCTGAGTTTGCCTATAAGGACAGTGTGGGAGACACTGTTGAAAGCCTTGCTGACATCAGGGCTGACAATCTGCACTGCTCTCCCCTTGTATGGCCAGGTAGTTGTTTCATCATAGAGGGAAACAGGGTTGGTCAGTGAATCCATGCTGACCGTTCCTGATCCCTTTGTTCCCCATGGGAATAAAGATGGCCTCCAGAGTGAGATACTCCGTTACCTTCCAGGGACAGAGGTAATGACTGGCCAGTCATTCCCTGACTCCTCCTCTGAACACCGTACTGGACAGTTCACAGCTCTGTAACCAAGACAACACCCACCCACCCAACCTCTGCAGCCTTCTGGCATGGCACTTTTTACCTTAAAAGCACTGATATTCAACTGCTGCATACACTTTTTTTATTGGTGGGAATGTTTTATTTGAGTATGTCTTTCAAGCCCAAATACAAAACCAAATGCAAAAGGAAGGTGGCAATTTCCCTAATTTTGCAATATAAAGAACGACTTCAGGATGAGAGGAAAGGGGAAGAAACAAGGCTCCTAAAGATGTATAATTGTTACCCAAATGCAAACAATACAATTCAAATTCTCTGCAGAGGTTTATACTGTACTTATGGATTCAAAATTAAAAAAAGAAAAGTCACCTAACACAAAATAATTCCGTAAAGTATATTTAAGTGCCAAAATTGGAATAAAGTGGCATTAAAAAAAATCTGAAGATCCTCCCATCTTCCCCAAATTATGTAAAATAAAACCCAACACCCTTCAAGCCAAATGAGGTTGTGAGATTGTTACAACACTGTACAGTACACTCATAATTAAGATTTTGAAGTTGTGGGCAGGGTCAGGCTAGTATAACAAGTCTCACTCCAAGGATTGTTAACACAAGATGCGAACTGTAAGTAAAGTGCATGAGAGGAAGCCTGCTCAGCTAAATGAAGTAGACTGAAAGATCAGAAGTCAGCGGTCATTCGCCAGAGCGGCAGCAGGCCCGAAAACCACACTGCAAATTCTGGCATCCACTGGCGGTTTCAGCATGAGGACCTGCACAAAAACAAAAGAAATGTGAAAAGAAGAAAAGGCCACTTACTTAGATTCGTAATTCTTATAACCTGCTGATTCAAAAATGTCTCACTTTTTACAATGCACTACACTTCATTCACCAACATGAAGTACGAAATGCTGCCAGTACTATCACGGTGTAAAAACCTCACTTGGAACAGGTATTTTTCAAGAGATTTTTGCTCCAGAGCTTAGTCCCATGAAGATAACATATCCAAAATGACACAGAAGTACCATGAACAACACTAAATGAGCAACTTTAAGCTTGTCACAGCTTTCAAAACTGTTTTTGACAATGCATTTTTAATTCCCATTTTTCAAATTCAGATGATGACATCATGGCATTACCAAAGAAACCATAACCTCCAAAACTGTATCGATGAAAATACAAACAGTTTTTAAGTCTAGAAGGCTTTTTTTCTCCATGAACACTTCATGGCCAGACTCTCACATACTCTTGACTGGAAATTCAAAAACTAAAAAGAGAGAATCACCTTAGTATTGCTGCAGTCATCAGAAGCTAAAAGGCTAAAAATGAGCCATTCAGAAAGAACAAGCTGCAGGCACAGACAGTACAAACCAACACTGTAACTTGACCCACCTCCACTTACCTTCACTTACCCCTTTCATTTAAAATGTTAAAGTGACCATGAGATAATAAATGGTATTTATTCAAACAGGATTTTATTTCCTGCAGCCATATGCCTGCTTTGAGACCCATTTACACTGAGGCTGGCTGAACTCTGGCACCCAACGGAAACTGGAAGCTTGGCAACTCAAGCTGGTAAAGACCTAACCAGGACAACATAAGGGCTCCCCATTTGTATAAGAAACAAATTAACAAATATTTCAGGTGTTTTAAATGTATTTAGAAATACCAACAAAATCTCATCATGAATGAGGGCACTATGCCACGTCTGGCTTTTTTTTCCCCCTTCAACAGTAAAGTCATAATTCAATTAATTTCCAAGAACCTGGTGTCTTAAAACCAGCTTCCTCCTTCATGCCACACACCAATAAGCAATACTCTATACTATAATAAAGTTTAGATGCATGAGACTGAACAAACCTAAAACTATAATGAAGGACAACAGTTAAGAGTATAGTGAACTTTTCATTGGTCAATAAACTCGTTTTCCTTTTCAAATCTTTTTATTCATCCGAACTAAATTTTGATCCTCCACGTGTCACTTACGAGCTAGAGTTTGAAAGCTTCTTCATAAGTCCTTTAGAAAGGAGACTCGGTGCTTCTGAACAGCTGGTTTAGCAGAGCATGTTCTGTGCAGCAGCATTTTCCAAGTCGTAGCTGACCTTCCCCAGCATTGCCACAGCTACGCAGCACAGCAGCGATTCTGAAGCAACTGTTACATTTCTAGCAAAATGCTTGTTGACAAAACGTACAGAACCACAACATCCCAAGGAACGGAATACTCAGTATAATTCAGTATTGTTTTTATCATTTTCTTGCTCTTTTTAAGGATTCCTCATGCTCCTAACTGGAACATACAAACTTCTAGGTCTGACCAACGCTCCATCTAACACTACCTTCAGTGGCAACAGCAAGTGTTACCTAGGTATATGATATAAACCTATCATGCACACCTTTTGTGTTTTTCCAGCAACCCCAACTACTGCAGCAGGGACACTGAAGTCCATTTCCTTCAGTATTTGTTTATGGCTCAGTTGTGCATGAGGTTTTTTAAACCTCTTTCTAAACCTCCTGACACTAACTCCTTCCACAATTCCTGCCTACCAGCTTCATCCAGTGCCCCTGAGCTCTAACATTGCAAAATTTGGAGAATTACCACTGCACATTCACCTCATGTACTGCTTTCCCAGTTCTGTAAACAGTCATTTTATCCATCTCATTCCCAGACTGAAACATTACAGCCTTTTGTGTTTAGTTCCCTAACTTTTTAGTAGGCCTCTTCTGTATCTTCTGTAACTCCATTACATACTCTCCTCAGGATGGGGAGACCAAAGCCCCATGCAGTGCTCCACATGCGAGTGCCCCAAGGCTTCCAGGACCATGCACAGCACCCTCTATCTTGCTCTCACCACCCTGACGATGGTAACTTTGGTGGCTTTTTTGGCTGCTGCTGCAAATAGGAAAGATCTCAGAATTAGCACCAACAGCTCTCTGAAATCATTATCTCCACACTGCAACTGTCAGCTTTCAGTTTCATGCAATCACAGTTTGATCATTCCCAACCACCCAGACCTTTAAGCACACGTAAGAAGCTGTAGTGAAGCTTCTTAGCAGTCCTTCTGAAATCATCAGCATCAGTATTATTACTTGAAAGATCACACAGCAGCACTCAAAAACTTGGAAATTATTGTGTGCACTTCTTACACCACAACACAAGGGAAATGCTGAGTAAGATTGATCTCAGCCCAGAACTGTTGGGAGGGGAACAGAGAGGAAGTTGTCACCCCTCAGGTTCCTCTCCCGAACAGTGACCATTAAGCTCTTCCCTTTCTTCCTATCATTTCATTAGCTATCGGGTTTTTTAAACCACTCTTTCAGCAACTTAAGATCCCAAAAACTTGGATACCTCTAAGTAAATTGGGTCATCTGAAAAGCTTGTATGTTCATTTTCCAATTTATTAGGCACTGACTTACAAACGACATTAAACAAATGACAGTGAAATTTCACCCTTCTTCCCACACTGCATTTCCTGCCCCATGTCTACTCTTCATACCATCACTAACTTCGATTTATAGCCTGTGATAAAGAATTCTGATGAAATTAAATTTTCAGCGTTCAACCACCTCTTCTGAAATCTGCCCTCCCCTGTATTCTTTATTAGCATATATGGGCAATTCCCATAATTTGGAGGGTATTCTATGCTCTTATAACAAGGTCAAGCTAAGTGTCATTAATGGTTGTTTTAAAAGTAAGGCTGTCAGTTGATCTCCTCCATCACAGGTCATTTATCTCCTCTATAAAAGCCCTAGTGCTCCTTAATTTGTTCTTTTTTACGTTTGATACAGACAGCAAAATTCAAAAGCTTTTGACAGCCACAGACTGGGTTTGTCTCCCTGACTTTATTTAGTACCACTGACCTTTGGCTACATCTCTTTGGCTTCGTAACCTCTTTGCTACTGACCTCATTTAGACCGGACTTTGTTTTTGAACTCTGTATGTTTAAGTTTAAATGGCCTCTTTCATTCTGCCAAAAAAACACTGTCTTGCTTCCTTTGGAATCTATATACAATCTCCCAATTTCTCTCACCTCACTGATGCATTAGGTTAAGCAATATGGTACTTGCATATATTCCTTTCATATTTCAGTGTGATGGCCATTTCAACCTAACAGTGGGAATGAATCACTTCCACGGAACCACAGAATGGTCTGGGTTGAAAGAGACCTTTAAAGGTCATCTCATTCCAACCCCCTTGCAATAATCAGGGACATCTTCAGCTAGATCAGGTTGCCCGCAGCCCCTTTCAGCCTGACTCTAAAATGTGTCCAGGGAGAGGTCTTGCACCACCTTTCTGGGCGACCTGTTCCACTATCTCCCACCTTCATTTTGCCCATTATTGCTTTTGGCACAGCCCAGTTAGCAATGCACTGCATCCTGGAGGACACTGCTCCACGCAGCAATTTCACACACTGCACATGCTTTGAGGAGCAGCTGATGATTCTGACTCAACTTTGACAGTTTTGATGGGCAGGTAGAGCAAGAAACCAGTGGTTGTTTGCAGTGTCAAGTTCTGGCTTCTGTAACAAAACATCTTGACAGGGACAAGCCAGATACCATCCCTGCTGGCCTTAACAAGGTGTCCAAAATGTAGCCTTTTAAAACAACATGTGACAGAAGTGTGAGGAAGGAACAGCACATGCAGTGGATCATCCAGAGAAGCGTATTTCACAAGGGTCCCTCTGATTGTGAAGGCTAGCAGTGTCAAGTGCTAAATTAAATGTGTTTTGGGTTCACCTGGGAAAGCACAGTTAATCAGATTCTCATCTAACCTGCCGTGGTCTACGTTACTGGTTTAGTTACATCTAAACTGGATTATTGTAATGCTCTTTACATGCACATCTGATTACTCAGATGCTTAGTGGACTCAGAATAGAGGTGAGGTCTGTTTACTTGTGGTGAACGTATACACACGTTTGCTAATGTAAGAGAGGAGCAGAGCTATTTGATTACTCCATTTTCTTACATGTACTAGCAGAACAAAAATTAGTCACAATTCCCTAGGGAGAAGTTTGGCAGTCCACCAAGAACACATGACAATGCAGACCACGACTATGGTAAAAGAACCACTCCTTCAGGGCAACTGGCTGCCACCACCTTACCGTATCCTGACAGAGATTTGTGAGTACACTGGTAATCTGTAGAATTTAGACTGAGACCTAACTCTTAGAACACTGTGTTCCCACGTAAGTCTGCACACAGTAGTCCATACATCTTAAAAGAACTTGCGAAGTCTTGGCTCCACTGCTGAAAGACAGATCAACTATGACTAGTGGCACTCTAAATGCCAGAAGAGTAAATCACTAGAATCACAACTTTATTTCATTAATGCCCTATTTCTTTAATTACAGCACCTGAGGACTACATAATTAAAAAAAACCTAGAAACTGAATCATACTTAAATGTTGCAAAGAGCGACTGCTACAGAAATTAGGGAGTCCCATTTTTCTAATGCCAAAGCTGAAAGCACTCCAGGCTTTGAAACTGAGAATGCACTCAGAAGAATGGACACAGCTGGACAAAATAGCCTTAGGAAAATAAGAACTCAGTGGTAAGATGTAACTTGAACATTAAACTCTTCTTGCTCAGTTCAGTGTGATCCACAACCAAATTTGTTTCAGATAAATGAAATCAGCCATTAGAAGCAATGTATATCGACAGATTTGTTTTCAGCTGCAGTTGAGGATTATCTAACTCCATCACTGTGAAAAACATAAGAGATCCTAAACATTAGTATGCAAGCCTAAGTCGAACTAACAGTAAATAAACAGAAAACAGATCTGGAAGTATGTGCAAATTCATGGGTTTCTGGTCATAAAAACTGCACCATGTTACTGGTGTGCAATAGCAGTCAGACTCAGACCCAACTACCTCACCACAGCTGCTCTACCTTTCCAGTCTTGCTCTACTAAAAAGGTAGAACAGCAGCTGCTGAAAACATAAAAATTGCAACCAGTGTGCCTACCTATGCTGTGCAACACATGCACCAAGCCCTCCACAAAGAAACTCCAATGAAGCTGGGTTGTGTGTAAAGGGTCCCATCAGGCTTGGTGTTTATAGAAAAAAAATCTGAAAATAAGCTGCAGGTAAATGTAAAGCCCTTATTCCTTAGCAGATGACAAAGTTGTATCTTTATTATTCATAGATGGCTAAATTCCATGCTGCTGGCTCCATTTTTTTTCTGCAAGACCGACAGGTTTTCCAACCTCTGATCCCAGAATACATCTCCTTCCCCGAAAACAATCACTGATAAGCTGGTGGGCAAAGAAAATTATGAAATTATTCTGTAAATGCTTAGAGATCAGTAAACTTTGTGCAACAGTTAGTAATACAATCTAAAAATGTGCAAATAAACAGCTTCAGATACGGACTGATTTAAATGAAACGGCTATTGCTTTCCCTAGTTACTTTAGAAATGCCAAATGATACAGAAACAGCTGTTGTAGGAATCCTGCTGCCCACAGAGTGGGATAAGGCATCAATTTCACATTGAATAGCCCTATCACAATGAAGTTTGATTGAAAACACAAGGAACAAAACCCAAACAAAACTGCAGGGGATTCATTTACAAAGGCTATTTTCCATAAAGCCGTAACTTCTGAGATGACGCTATTTCTCAATGGATATAAGAAGTCAGACCATTACAGCCTCACTGTCCTCTCCATTTCTCTCTACAGCAGTAGCTGTTGATCCAAAGGCATGCATGATGCTTTAGAGAACCAAGCAGAGCTTACAGGTTCACAGATTGCAGCAGGCAGTAGAAGGAAGGAAATAAACAGGAAGAGGATTCGACAACTTTACAGAGTAACTAAAAAATATTCTGTTTAAATAATTTCTTGAGGATACTAAGAAACAGCCAAGCTTTAAAGTGGTGGACTCACACACAAATTTGGGCATCGTAAACTATATAAACACCTTATGGTGTGTTTTATAGGGACAAGATGAAAAACAGAAATGCGTCAGGACAAATTATGTCTGGTATTACTGACTGAAGAATAAACAGAGGAAAAGTAGCAAGCAATCAGATATAAAAGGAAAAGGCTTCTAACTGGTCTTTGAAGACATCTTTAAACTCAACATAATGCAGGAAAGAGAGTCAGTGAAGGATTTTAAAGAAAAAGAACCTTAAAATTTTCAAGTGGAAATGAAACACAACAGAAAATAGATTTCTAAATGCTGTAGTCTAGTGGAATGGAAAGAAGTAACAAAATGCATCAAAAGAAAAAGAAGGCAGTGTCAAAGTGCAAAAATTATAGAAACAAAGTATGATTTAATACTTTCACTTCTAATATTATGATCCAATCCAATTGCATCATCTTGTATCAATTTCAATGGATTGAATATCCAAGTATCAGTACAGATTTACTTGCAGCACCAAAGGCCTGGCATCTGGTACCCAGACTGGGGCTGCATCTCAATATGGATCCAAATTACTCAGCTGGTCATCACAAACTTCCAGGTAATACAATTTTGTTTTACACACAATTAGCTTGCCCAAACCTGTGAATTCAGTTACTATTCTCTTTTTCCCTTGTTTCTGTTGCACTTACCTGTTTTAAATTCACACATGGAATACAAGTCACACCATGGTTCCCATCTCTAATGCTAGGAATGTTTACTGGACCTAACATAATAGACTGAACTCCAGCGTGGTAAACACTGGAAAGGCTTGGACCATGAACAGATTTTATGCATTTACCCAGATCCTTCTCCAGCTTAGATCCACCCCTAAGTTACTTACTCAAGCAAAACCAGAAAAAAAACTGAATTATATTTTCCATAAGATGTGATGGTAGGATCAAAAAATATCCTATACCAAAATTAGTGCAATAGGGGGGGTTTGCATGGCAAAACACATATAATTTGTTTCCTAAAAATCCCTGCTTTGGTACCAACCTAATGAAGCCTCTGTCTGAGGTTATGACCATACAGAAAACATACAACTGCATGGTTTACAGTGGAGATATGGACAAGGCAGGACTAATGGACTAATACAGGGTGTATCAGCAGCTATATGGAGATTTACTTTCTACTCCTATTAGTTATGCTAAACTAAGTTAAGAGATACAGGCACTAAAAATGCTTTCCTACATAATACAGAACTGTACTAATGTCATGCCAAAAAAAAAACCAAAAAAAGGAGGAAAAACTGATCAACAGTTATCATTTTGTAATTAATCTGTGAAACTCAGTGGTACACAGAACTTTAAGAAAAGGTGTGGTTTTGGTGGTTCTTTTTCTTTTTAAAAGTCCTTACACCGAACATCACTCCCCAGAAAAGTATCACATCTTCATAAAAAAACATTACCGTTAATGTTGTCACAGTAGTAAAAGTGTTCATCTTTTAGAGAGGGGCATGCAGAAACCAACTCCTGCAGGCCTGCACCAGTTACAGTGAGACACCCCGAGAGGTTCAGGTGCTCCAGATGTGGCAGTCCTCCTCCCATAGCCAATGCCCTGCGGACAAGCACAAGAGACACGTTAGAGCCTGCACGGCGCGGCACTGACGAGTGCCCCACTGCATCACCCCCTCACAGACCCACTGCACCCCATACAACACACACACCTCTCATGAACCACCGAGTTTTGAACCTGGCACTTCCATACCCTCTTTTAAAGGGACATCACCCCTGAGGCCACCCAACAGACCTGGAAAATTAACAGATTACTACATAAACTATCACCTCCTGTACACAGACTTTAGTGGGAAACCACTTTTTTTATGGATGACACCAGAGATGACCAAATATTTCAAAGAACCACAAAGCCATTCTTTTTCAAAATACCACTGCAGCTCTTTTAAGGTGATGTACATTCCTCATCTCACCCAAAAACATGACACTCCCAAGTTTGGTCCATTATGCTTCCCAACATTTGACTCATTTTTTTGTTAAAACTTTTTTTTTGTTAAACATTTTTTGTTTTTAACATTTTTTGTTTTTAACATTTTTTTGTTAAATTTTGGAATCCAAATTTGTGTTCTCCTAGGACTGACAGCAGAGCTTCTTTCTGCCAACACACCATCTTATTACTCAAATGGAATTCTCTAGCTTTCTTCTGAGTGCAAGACAATTTGGCTGCTGCTGGAACAGGCACATGGATGTACCACACCACATGAGCAATTACTCCATGTGACCCTGCTCACTTCTCTGCGAGCTCAGAGCAGCCAGCCCAACTTCAAGCAGAAACAAGCTCACTCACCTGAAAAAAACCACCAGGCTTGAATCACCAAACTGCAGATTCAAGCCAGGACATAAAACTGAAGATGCCTTCAGAGCATCACTGTACAAGTTTCTCCTGTCAGCAGGCAGAAGTAGAACTGCTGGCCAGAAAACCAGCTATCAGGTAACAACTTCTGTGAAATAAACGAACTGGTATGTGTTTCTATTAGGGGGTTTCACTCACTTTCTTCAGGGACTCCTGGTTTTCTTGTGACTACAACAAGCACTTGTTGCAACACACTCTCAGCTCCTTAATACTTTCACCCAAAAAGCACTAATGGGAAGCCAGCGACACAACTAAACCTTTGCCATGACTCAGTGATGAAATCTCCCTTTGCTCCCACATTAATGAGTCACAAAAAATCAAACCAGTACTATGTAAAAATACACACAACAAAACCTCATTGGCACCTAACAAAACTTGTCAGGACAAGTCCACTGCAACACTCCAAGAGAAACAAGCACCAACACAAAGCCAGATATCTGAAGCACGCCCTGAGAAAAAAGTGTCAGAAAAACCAAAGGAGACATCTGAACAGTTGGTACTTGTGAACATCAAATGGGGACAAAATCTCAGGAGAGACAAATCAATGCCAGCAGCACCTCACACTATTTCTCAGTTTACTACAGTAAGCAGCACAGGTATGCATGAAGTATTCCCACTACAAGAAGCTTTAATCAGCCTTAATGCTGCAGCATGCCTGAGCAGGACGCTGCAAGTACCTCAGCCACACCCCATTTTCAGTGTGAAGTAGTAACTATGTTTTTCTGACAATACAAATTATCAGTGGCAAATAGCAAACACAGAAAATTCTGTAACTCATGAAGCCATATCAATGTTCATGGGTTTTTTGCCTCCTTCTTTAACTGCTATATGACGTCATATTTAACATGTTGTTCTGCACATACGTAATTATCACAGAATCATTTGGGTTCCAAGACTTGAGATCATCACATCCAAGCGTTAACTCAGCACTGCCAAATCCACAACTAAATTACATCACCAAATGTCACATCCTTTAAATACTTCCAGGTATGCTGCTTCCCACAGCAGCCTCTTCCAATGCTTGAAAATCCTCTAAGTGAAGAAATTTTTCCTAATGCCCAGTCTAAATATCCTCTGGGTGCAACTTCAGGCCATTTCCTCTAGTTACATGAAAGAAGAGACCAACCCCCACCTGGCTACAGCCTCCTTTCAGGGGGTTGTAAAGAGTGGGAAGATCCCCCCTGAGCCTCCTCTTCTCCAGGCTGAGCCTGCCCAGCTCCCTCAGCCACTCCTTATCAGATCTGTGTTCAAGACCCTTCCCCAGCTCCACTGCCCTTCTCTGGGGCATAGTCCAGCACTTCAATGTCTTTCTTGCAGTGAGGGGCCCTGAACAAAACTGAACACAGGATCTGAGGTGTGGCCTGACCAGTGCCAAGAACTGCCCTGGTCCTGCTGGCCACACTATTGCTGATACAGGCCAGGAGCCACCTGGGCACACACTGGCTCACGTACAGTCACTGTAAACTAGCACAACCAGGTCCTTTTCCACCAGGCAGTTGTCCAGACACTGTCCCCAGCCTGTAGCATGTGCCTGGGGTTGTTGTGACCAAAGGGCAGGACCTGGCACTTCATCTCATTGAACAGACAATTGGCCTTAGCCCATCGATTCAGCCTGTCCATAAATTATGTCATTATCCAGACAGGTTAATCAAGATGTTACTCCACTTGTAATAAAAGTCTCAAGCATATTGGTAAGCATTATGAAAAAACTGATGAATCAACACAATTTCTTATTAAGAAATCACTAAAGCTCAAATCTAAAAGCATTAATACTGTCCGGAACAACAAATTCACAATAATACTTGACTTCCTAAGATAGATATAAAAGATTTTATAGTTATCTCCAAAAGAAAAGCTGGAAAAAGTTTTCAAGTCTAGAACTGTAACTGTTGAAGAAGCAAAGACCACTTAAAACTTACCAAGGTTTCTACTGAAATGAGGTAGATTCATTCCAGAATGGCCCAACAAATAAAATCAGAAAAAACATCCTGTAGCAAAATAGCTTGAAAATGTCTCCTCACCTGAGAGCACGGTCTGTTATCTGGTAACAGCCTGACAGACTGAGAAACTGAAGAACTCGTGCAGTCTCTTCATCTGTTTTTTCACTCCCAGAGTACACAGAGTCTTTTTTCTCTGACTGCTGAGTCCTTATTGGTTTTTTACACAGTGCAGAGGACTCTGGAAGTGCTCGAATAGTTCTTAGTGCTGTCCCAGCACAACAAAACGAGTGACCGCAGTAAAACAAGTCAGTAGAAGCACAGTGCTGCTGCCACCCTCTAGTCCTTAACCCATAAATGTCTCTACTGTAGCACGATGCAGAACAATTAATATGGGATGTTGGTTCCATAAGACAAAAGCCTTCAACATTTCTGTGTCTCCACTCCGCAGCATCTTCAATGTCAGCTAAATCATCTGCATCTAGCATCCACACATAAGCAGAATTGAAGTTTTCTGAGCCATCAGGTTTAGTCCAGTGCTGTTCACCATTTCCTCCCTGAATGAGGTTTTCATTGCTGATTTCATGAAAACAATTATACTTCTGGTTGGATTGCAGAGTAATCTCTCTGTTTTTCCACAAAGTCTTAGCGTTCCTGTTTCTGCAGCTTTTCAGAACACCTCTGGTATGATGAGTTGATATGATACCCAGTGCTCTGGAAATCCTCTCGATAGCCACATCCGTAATTTTTTCACATCCAGACAGATCAAGGTGGCGTAGATTCTGACAATACCCAACTGAACACCAACTGAAATCAGAGGGAAAAAAAAGTGGTTTGGTTTGTTGGTGGTTCAGTTTTTTCAGTGTTTACTCAGAAATAGCTGTTAAGGCTAAATATATGAAAGAACATTTCACAAGTAAAATATTTGTATTAATTCACATAATATTCAAAGAAGCTACCCCAGACAGATTAGATTTGATATTCCAAGTGCTCTATATATGCTTAGAAAAATTATGTCTAGAGAAATGTGAAATCATTCATGAATCAATAACAATTTGTATTTCTCCATATACTGAGACTTAAAAGTCCAACTTTGCTATATACTGAACAAATGTTTTAATAACAGATCAGATTGCAAGCACCAAATACACACATAACACTTTCTAAAAGCAACTGCATTACACTCAACAGAAGCTACCAAGAGACATCTGAGTTACTAAACATCAGCGTTAACTTCTCAAAAGGTTGAAAATACTGAATTAGCAAATTTCACCCACACCCACCCCCCAAAAAACACATCAGAGCTTTAGTATTCAGTTCGAAGTATTTCAACAGTTGTAATTTCTCGTATTTTTGAGTTTCTCAAGCTTGGCAGTTTACACATACTGAAATGCTAGTGTACTTAGATCATTGGTCCTCCTGTCCTTTCTTTCAGGAATACTAGATGGATTTCTGAAACAGATCCTGTGTACAATATTAACCATTCTATCATTAATTAGAAACCAGACTTCTTTTATTTAATAAAACCTTACTCCCTCAGTCTTACCTTTTTCAAGTGAAATAGAAATTTTATCTACAGTAATATTTTTACATTAGCTATACAAGTATATAAGGGATTTAACTCAGCTTTACCTATCCATAGGTAATGTTACTATCATTTACTTTCTGTAAGTCATTTATTTATATTTAGAGCAGGACAAACTCATTTTCTCAGTTACAAACTGGAGTGCTGTAAATACAGATATATGAGGAGTGGCAAATAAGGTAAATTTTACTAGATACTGACAAAAGCTCACAAAGATTGATTTCTGAGCCCTGGAAATTCTATAAAGCTTTTATTTCAAACCTTATTGTACAAGCTGGAGAGTGCTGCTACCAGCACTCATGCTGCTAAGTTTTCTGTTCACACTCCCTGAGAGCACCACTTGATGTAAATGCAGAACACTGAAATACCCCCTGAGTTTCAGTAACACAGTAAGACCCATGGTGCAGGCTCTGCATCCACACACCATCCCACTGACATCAAGGACATTCCTGCAGGCCCTAGTAAAACTCAGGAATCCACAGTCCATACACCTAAGGCTTAGAGCTTTGCCTACCATTGGATTTGAGTGTCTGAAATAGCAGTATTCCACACCACACCAACTGTAGCAGACTAAGGAACTTCCTTAACTGAGCAACTCCATAAAAATCTATAGATAAGTTGTTAATACCAAAGCAAAACACAACTATTGTTATGGATAGCTACACATTGATAGGTAAAAAGCATCCAGTAGTGAAGACAAAGAATTTTAAATGGCCACTATGAAGTTAGATGTTTCACTTGGTATTTCAATGATTTGTTACTCTGGTTTAGTTCTTAGTCACAAGTCACATGGGAGTTCCAAATCTGATTTCTCTTTCTTTCATTATTGGTAACGGACTAAGAAATGTTTGAATGTTTCCCCTCCACTTGAAAAGATGGATTATAATTTTTTTTTTAAAGGAAACAATAATTATCTAACCTTTCAAACACAGAGTCTGAAATATCAGTTTGAGTGAGATCCAAATATTCCAGGTTTGGGCAAAGCTCCAAGATCTGTCTAACCTGAAAGAATAAAGGAAAATAATCAGTAAAGTTACAAGCCAGTAAGGTTGCACACAGTGCCTAGAGACAACATACAAATTAATATTCTTTTGCACTGCAACCCACTTACACTACCCAAGCACATCAGTTATTAATTAAAGATTGCATAGCCACAATTATTAAGTGCAAGTTTCAAATTACACACCATTTTGCTGGACACAGCAGAACTGTAGGCCAATACCAGTGTCTTCACTGAGGAGCCGACAAGCGGGAGGACATGATGAATTAGGCCATGAAGTAAACGTTTTTCCATTTGTGCTATATTAATGGCAAGTGAATCTTCAGCTGCTTCTTCTGCAAAATAAAGCCAGAGAGAAAGACTTAAAATCATTAAAGGACTTGGAAAAATATTTACTATAGATTATGTAGTGCTTAGGGCTTCCAAAGGCAGCTGTTTCCACCAACTTGTTTTAGACACCAAATACTATCTCACAGGGCATTTCATACATATATGTTTTTATATATATATACATACATATATACATATATATGTATCTGTGATATAACAGCTTAAGACAAATTTTAAATCAAGCCTAGGAGTGCATCACAATGCAAGATGATTCATCCAGACTTTCTGAAGAGATGAAGTCTAGCCTTTACCTCCAGACACATCCCCATAACTCTTGCACCTGCTTTCATGTTTGCTCTTTCCTAGACAAATTAATTCCAGTCATTAAAATCAGACACCTGCTTCTCTCCTGCCGACTTCCGTCCCCCTTTTTTTCCACTCAGCTTGTTTCTTAAAGCTATGGCAACTTTCACCAAAATAAATTTTACCTACCAGATTCATCTATGTCTGCATCTTCATCCCATTCCTGGAAAGCACGACTTTCATCTTTTCTATTTTTCACCCATTCCTCATCAGGTTCAGTCTCAGTATCTGCTGCAGGACCACTATACCAATCACCTACCCACCGTCAGCCCCCAAAAAAGAACGAAAAGAAGTTAATAAAAATTTCTTACTGCAGCAAAAACCAGCAGTGATAACTTTTCAGTATACTGTGACTTGATTTAAGAGACCTAACAGAATTTTGAATTCATCTCAACTAAGGCTGGACTAAACCTTAACACAATTCTTTCTTTGATCTTTATCCTTAAGCTTCAAAAGATTCTGCAACAGTTTCAGAACTCACAGCCTATTACACCTCTCTGAGACATGCCTGCTGTCCTTATTAGCTTAGGAGGGACCAATATAATCACAAAAATAAGAGAAACAGTCATGGAATACTTGGACTGTCTAGGTGCTCAAGTTCTTTCTGGTAAAAACCATCAGCTCTTAGTGTAACACTAGGTTGAAGACATCTCTCTTTTCCTCTGGAATATCACAAATACACAGTCAATCAATCTGGTTTTAGTCCCTGCACATGACAACTCCAAGATCACAAAACCCAAATTCCCTAAGTACCCTACTTAAAACAGCCACACAATACTTGATAACATACATATGACTCAAATCAATACACAATCAATCATTTTTAGAACATCTGGATGAATGTGAAGATTAGCAACAGCTCTGCTGTTTTAGCTGGTGGAGCACCCCCTCCCCAAGGGTTACTGCACAGGCATTAATTTACTTCTAGTTTGCTTATACTGCAGTGCTGGGCTCAAGATAAGCAGCTCTGCTGCCTCCCTTGATGTAGACATGCTGAAAAACAAATCATCTTATTCTACTATCTCACAGGAGTGAAGTCTACTCCTCCTAAAGGAAGAGAAATTCCTGCTGAGTAGTACTGAAAAGAACAAGTTTTCTTATATGAATAACACGATGACAGTGAAATCCTAACTGACTGTCAACTGTAAAGTTTTTGGTAACATCTCTCATCGTCTTTTAACTCATCTGCATATTATGTAAGAAGCCTTCTGTGTACTAGGAGGGAAAAGAAGTTAAAAATTTAACTAAGCCTACAAAAAACTACAGCTCTTTTCCCCTCCCTGTGGCAGTTAATCCCATCGAAGAAACTTCCACCCAGTTTAGAGCACTTCTGCACAAACAGCTGTAGTAGTACAAACAGTACGTCATGAGAGCAGCCTCCTGTTGTGCCAAACCAGGTTTGAGGCACTCATTTTAAGCAGTTGCCAATTCTCTTTTTGTGTGTGTGTGCGTGCACAGCAATGAATTACCAAGACAACTATGCTGCGAATGTAAATTTAAGAATTTGAACTTTGAAGCCTCTCCAGTCAGTCTCACTTCAGAAAAGCTCAGGAACCAAACTATGTTTTCAGGAAGATTTACCCAAACAAAAAAAATTCACACCAGAAAGTTATTTAATTCCTCTCTGCCTTGTATAAATTTTAGAAGCCATCAGGAAGTTTTTCATTTTTATGTATCTCTAAAGCTAAGTTATATAAACACAGCTTTCTCTCTTAAAATCTTGAAGGCATACAAAAGACTTATTAAACAGTACAGACTTTCTCCTTTTACTGAACTACACTGACATGGGAGCATTGTGAAGCCTGAAGTGTCATACTCCAGTGATTCTTTAATACTCACATAAATATGGACATAAAGCTACAAATACACTCTGATGGCTTGTACCTGGTCTCATTGGAATAGAGAGTATTTTGTCTTTTGAACAGGTACTTCTGCAAAGGTCACACTTCTCAGTAGGAAATTCTAATCAACAGGAGAGTTTGAGGGGAAAAAAAGTTACAAAAAACACTTACTGTAGTACAACTTATTGAAGTAATATACCTAAAGAATTAATACTAAAACTAAATACTGATTCCATTTTCTTTGAAGCTTGAATATAAAAAGACTAGATTGTGAGGAAACATTAGAACTCCACTTATTTTAAACTTCCTTTCTGTAGTTATGCATTTTATTTCTACCTAGTAATCTAAAAAAATAATTTTACTGATATAGGTTTAACAGCAGCATTTATAATTCAAAACTCCTTAGATTCTTAAATAAATCAGATGTTGTATTAGTAAACATAGTATTAGCATTCATACAAGAAAAAAAGGGTTTTTTTACCTCATAAAAACTAGGTAACAGTTTGGATGCAAAATCTACTCATAAGTTTCAACCAAGACAACTTCTAGTTTCTGAACTGTAGAAGATGGAAGAATGTTTTGGTAATTTTAACATTTAATCAAGTTTCAGGACACAATCCTTGTCAGAAAGGTACACCTCACATGCTCAGCTGTCAGGCTCACTGTATATGACAGCCCATACTAAAGCATTCTTTTTTACAGGCTCAAAAATTCTGGTAATTGATGTGCTTTCAAAGAAGCTAAATGTAACTTACCTCTGGCCCAGCGAACAGGATAAAGATGTTTCCACAGAGATCCAGTTTTAGCCAACTGTGACCATTCAGTGCTTACTTGACTACACTGGCATAACTCTTGGGGGTTAAGGTAACTGAAAATGGTCACCATTACTTCAGGAGGGAGATTAGTAATATTTGTGGTGTGCCCTGTTACTTCGGTTTCTGAAATACAGAAAGTGTGTGTTAAGTGAAGCACAGCCTCACAGCTTTAATAACAGTAGTGGAACTCACATTTTGACCAGAACAATGAAAAAAAAGTGTCTGAAAAAAATTTAACAACTATTAAAAACAGGTAATGGTTTAGCTTTCACTGTAACAACACCATGAACAACAACAAAAAACCAGCTCAGTTTTCCGTTTGCCACTTTCTCATCTGGCTCATTCATTCAAAAAAAATTAACACTACTCAACTACAGAAAGATGAAAGCAGTACCTGCTATAAATGAAATGCTCTAAGAAAAATGCCCTCTGTTGCAGATGGTACCTGTACCTGGTTTGCCACATTCCCAGGAACAGTACCAGGCAGGCAGAACCCACCAGCTGGGACCACTCTCACTGGAAGTGCTCAGCCTCTTGACAGGGACACAGAAAAGTTCATGTTCAACTCTTTGCAGCTGTCATGAATTTTATTTCTAGCTTTAGCGCTAGCACTGACAATTTTAACTTCTGAATGGTGATGAGCCATTCAGGTTGTAAAGTAATACTAAGTACTGGATTAGAGACTAAAATTTGACTACTGTAATTAATACTTCAATGGACAGCAGTAGAAACTATATCCAATAGCTCTCCCTGACTGCCATACTGCAAAGAGAGCTGCAAACTATATAAAATAACACATTCAGAGCTTTGGTTAGTTAGCCTTTTGCTGTTTTAAGAGATTTTTAATGTTTTGTTTCAGGACAATTTCCTTGAAAAAAGTACTTCTAAAGGCGTTTTCAGGAGTCCTTAGAAATAGGAGGTTTTACTAATAGTGGGGTTTTATTTCTAAAGTACCTAAAGTTTTCAAAGAGAGAGAAGCATCAGGTTTCTTTTTTCCAAAGAAGCTTGAAAAGTGAGCATAATGTAAACTTTACCATGTGATATGCTATTGCTACTTCAAAAAATATAATTAAATACCATTTCACTTGATGAATCAATATATTTATTTGTACAATTAGCATGTTGCTGCATAAATTACAGAGAATTTTTCACGAAAATGCAGTTAAGTCTGCAAAGGACTGCAAGCTATGTTACTTTCCTCCCTTTCTAAAAAATGAATGCAAGACACATTCTCCTCTCCTGAAGTCTAAAACACAACAATTGCAGAATTACTACTGTCCCAGAACTGTTATGCCAGCTAGATTTAACAACAAGTAATGCCACAAAGCTACGTCGGTCACATTCATCTGTTAAGACTCAAATCATTTCACAGAATGGACCATGATCTTTTCTGAAGGCTTCACCTGAAGGGCAGAAAATGATCAGCTGAGTAGTTCAGAGAAGTTTTATCCAAAAAATCTGATTACAAAGCAATTTGTCAAGTTTTTTTAATGAGAGCAGTACATCTTATCAACATCACAAACTCAGTTCATGAGAACTTGTTCTGTGCATTAGACACACCCCAGCAATTACACTTTTGGTACATTAACTTCTCTTCCTTGGGATATCTTTTTTTTTTTTTTTTTTGTTAAGAGTGAAAATTGTAAATACTGACAACTTAGGCTGACTCAGCAGTCATAAAACAAGCCTGAAGTGTACTTTAGTAGTTATCCATTTATTCTAAGTTTCACCAGAAAAGGTAGTTAGAGAAAAATGCTAAATAAATATCCACTTTCAGAACACACACTTCATGTGACTTATTCACAGGCTGCACAGATTCATTCCCTTGCATTACTCTACACTCACAGCTCCTTTCTCATTCCTGAGAGGCCCAGGAAAGTCAGGGAGTGGAGCCGGGAAGGTGAACGTTTTTAATTTGAAATATTATCACTTGGCTAACTATTCTGTGTTATTAAAACATCAACAGAAAAAGAACGCAAGGATGTCCTAAGAAGCAAGAATGAAACGTGGAGTCTGGAAACAGAAAATACCATTTCAAGGAAAGTGTGAATTTAAAAGTTAATTAAAATTTCCATCTGTTTATTGTATCAAATATTAGCATGGGAGGGAAGGGAGCAGAAGAAGGTTGAGAACAGGTAAACAGCGAAGTACTACCTACATTACAACCAGCCAAGATGCCCATATCAAACAATAAAGTTTCTGAAGTTTCAAAACTGGTTTGCAGATACGCCCATTTTCTAAGAACTGCTCTGTCTGTACATAACTTTAGGTATGTCACTGGTGTGGCTTTTTAGACAAAAACTGCATTTTGGAAGTTACTTTTAATTAAACGCTTCACCTTGATCTGCCTTCTCATCCACAGAATACTTGAAGACTTTCTGAAGCTCTTCTGCTTGATTCCACTTACTCAGACCTCTGAATTCTGCAGCCTCTTTCTGTGAGCAGTGCTGTGCAATTACTTTCTTCTTAATATCTTTCAGTTCTTCATAAGTAAAGTATTCCATCAACATTGGCTGAAAAACCTATCACAAAGGAAAAATGGAAAAAAAAAATGGAGGTGACAGAAATAGTTAATGATGCTACACAGACATACCAACACAGAACTTCCTGTTTCAAATTCTGTCTAAGTAAAACCTGTCATACAGTAAGTGAATCTAAGGATGGGACCATGGAAGTTTTGAATTCTTACCCTCTGCTTTCTAACTGATCACAGCACGGCATCAGGAAAGCTGTTTTAATTGTTTTCCCCACCAGGAAAGGGACTCAAGCTTCTTAATCTATGTAATTTATCAAGGTACTCACGTGAAAGGCAAAGTAGCAAGGAAGAAAAACATGAGAAAAGACTTCCCTTGGACAGACTTCAGAAGATGCTTCCCAATTTTTGGATGCCCATAAAACATCAGACTGGCAGTACTAGTCTGTGTTTCAAATATAGGTCAGAAGCAGTTTGGGAGTGTCAGTTTGAGTCACGAAGCACTCATTTACAGGACCTCTTTTTTCTCATTTAAGTTTTGTTACATATCCACTTAAAACACTTGATGAACACAAATCCCAGCACCAGTGGACTTTCAATTTTTTCAAGAATCAGAACTTCATCATAAACTTCCAACATATTCAGCTTCAGAACATGCCACTTTCCAGTCACAGAACTGAACAATGACACCATAGTCCTGAATACAAATTAGCATAGCAATAAAAACAGATAATTTAAAAACCAATGAACCTCTAAGCCATTTGTCCCTGTTCAGTCATTCCAAACTCCACTGGAAGATCACCATCACATCTGAAGAAAATTTCTACCTACCTCCTCTTCCTCTTTCATATGAGGAAGGAAATCCCTGGTAAAGGCTTCCAATCTCTCCTTCAGCTGTTTAGCATAGTTTAGCTGTTCATATTCATTCTGAGAAGAAAGCAAAGACTTAATGGTTACCTGATCTCATCCAGCCATTCAAGGATTGAACTGTCCAGTAAAGCAGTGGTTCAAAGGAAAGCCCATTATGCCCTTCCCATGCATGCAGCAGGTTTGCTCTATTTCATGGTGAGAATGTGTTTACTTAATGACACTGACACTCTGTACTGGCCTGTTAATAGGCACAGCAAAGTATTCCCTTCCTGACTGACTCCAACTTCTTTTCTTAGCATATATGAATTAATTTGTCTAATCCTATTTTCACTTTGGAGCAAAGACTGAAATCTGCCAATCTACAATCTCACACAAAATACTAACAGACTAATTTAAGTATTTACATGGTTTGTATATGAAATATTCTAGGATACAACAGTTCATTTTTTAACTGAATGCACTTTACCTTAATTATTTTAAAATTCTAACTTCCAAATTATAATCTGGAATTACAGTCAGACATGCTGTATAGACTTTTACTTTGGAAACTGAAAAAACTCTTAAATAAAGATGTAACTGACTTTTAAACGTTCAAGTTAGACCAACTTAATGTATCAATGTGTTAGTTTATTTTTTGAGTTAGTAATAAGAAGTTGGTTCTGAAATCTGCCCAGTAATTGCAACATACTGAAGTTCCTCCAAACTCTTACTGTAAATGTTGTTTTTCTTTTTCAAACTTCTACAACATCAAGAAACCCTGACTATTACAGAGCCAAGCTTAAGTCATCAGTTTAAATTAAATTAACCACTCCCTAAAAATAGTTAAACATTAACTAAAGTTAACATATCTAAAGAGAACTAAAGAAGTCTGGTTTTGCACACTTAAGAAATGAAGTAAGAGAATCATGCTAGCATTCCATCAGAGAAGGTATAACACAAAGCCAAGTGCTAAATTTCCCTCTTTCATTTTCCTTCATTTCTTGTTTTGTTAATGGAGAGAAGATAAATTTTAAGGTTTATTATGTATAGGGAAAAAATTATTTGTAGGGTTTCCAGGTCAAAACCAAGCTTAGATGGTAAAATGGAGTCAATCAACTAAATATTTAGTATTTTTCTTACTGAAAATAATCTGGACCACACATACTAGAAATGTAATGTGGGATGTCCAATCACTACTGGAGACTCCAGTTCTTAGGGGGCAGGAAGGGGGCGATGAGTTGGTCACCCCGAGAGAAAGACATGGAACCATTCAAGTAGAATTCTACTGAAGAAGAACTTAGATATAAGCCACTGTCAAAAAAGGCAGCTGGAGAAATAATATTGAGAGTTCTTTGATGACTGGATCATTAACAGGACTGCTGACCTACAGATTACTGGAAGGAGTACATGAGTCACAGAATAAAACAATGCTGGTTTTGTAAGTCTGGGAATCATCTCCATTTGTGACAATAATACAACACTGTGCACCACGAAAAAAAAGATCCTCAAGGTTACCTAACCAATTAAATCCCCATTATTTCTATAGGCAGAAACTTCTGACCAGTTAGCAAAACAGCCTTTATATTTGAAACTTCCGTGTTGTCTCTCCAAAACACCTCCAATTATGCAGTGCTGATTGTCACAAAACACATCTCTGAAAAGAATTTTTACTAGAAATTTAGTAATTGTGGTGAATGACAAAAGTATTCGTGTTTTGGACTAGAAAGTACAAAAAAAACCATAAATGTTTCTTCTTCCTCCTTAGTTTATTCATAGAGAATATGAAGAAGAGTCAAAGCAAACTAATATGTAATCACAGCATGTTTTCCTCAGGTCACAAATCTCTCTTACAGTCTACTTACCTTTACATTCTTTAACCCTTTCTCAAAGAGGCTAAGCATCTCTGAGAGTTTGTTGTCCGAGTGCACATTGTACACTGTTCGGCTACGCTGCTGCAGCAAACCAATGATACACTCATTTTCAATCTGCTCGTGCATTTTAAATTCCTTGAATGTGGCATAAAGAGACTGCAGCAGAGCCCGAAAGTCATTGTTGTTGGAGAAGTTGGTCTTGGAAAGCTAGGAGAAAGAAAAGTTCACAAAAATAATGAAAATCACATCAAACTCAAGTTAATCCTTAGAACAGGTATGAGCTCCAGAATTCATTGCTCTCCTTACTTATAAAAGCTAAACACCTTCAGTTTTTTACATAACATGAAGCCAGTAAAATCAAAGTTGTATTTAAGCAACATAAACCAAATCTTGTGAAACACTGAGGTAAACAAATGTAGAAAGATTTCCTGGTGAAGGCAATGCAATCTCCCCAGCCTGGCAGGTTACTGAAAGGCTTAGCCCCTTTCCCAGATCCACATTTTTGTCCAAACCAAAAAGCCATTAACATAGGCCCCATAGCCCATCTTTAGGGATGTATTATCCACAAGGAATACTGAGTCCTACCAGTGAATACAAACTGTATTAGCTGTTGGAAAAGGTTTACAATGGAGCAAAACCTAACAAATCAGGACAGCACAAAATTCTAGGTTAGATAGCAGTGCCATTTTTACATGCGCACAGTCACCACTGGCAACAATAAATTTTAAAACTGCATTTTCCTTTGGTGAACGTAGAAAACCGGGGTCTTTTCCATTCTTATGCTTTATTCCACATGCAGCTTTAAGAATCACAATCTACAGCAGTATACAAGACCGAGCGTTCTAAAAGTAGACTTCAATTCAGAAAACAAGCTACGGGTATATTCAGAAATGGTTTAGCTACAAAGACTCTGGAATCTATTGGTTTTACAAGAAATGGGAATCTGAGACATACGTATTCATACCTAATACTTAAATCAAAAACAACTACAAACTGAGATATATGTAACTTTTTTTCATTAAAAACCACCAAATGTACTTATTCATTATGACATTGCATCGCCACTTCCTGGCAGCCACCAGCAAAATGCAACTGAAACATGCTGGACACCTGCCAAGTCCTTATGCAACTCCAAGTCAGCTGTACATGCTGCACATTACATGCTGTACACTACATGCTGTACATAGGAGCAAAATGACTGTCACTATGTAAAGACAAATTTACTTAACCTCAGAAGAGACAGAAAACAGGGCAAAGTTTAAAAGGGTTTTTTAGGGTTTATTTTCCAATACACTTTAGACCAGAAGTCAGAAAAAACTGATGTCTAACACTGCCTAACACTGTTAGGATTTGAGGCATTTGTTGTTATGTATCCCTAACAGGAAAAGATCTTGGCTCCAAAGGCCATTTCTATCCTAGACTCTGTGTGCATGCAATTTAAGAACATCCGTTAGAAATGGGTTGTTATAGAGGCCACTGTAACACAAAACACTTGTATATTCACCTCTGCTACTGAGGCTTCCAGCAGATATCCAGCAGATTAGGAACTATGGAGAGCATATTGCAGCTCAGTAACAATACTTTGGCTGACCTTTTTAATACAGTAATTTCTGTACAGTACAGTTACTAGTTTAGTAATATTGTTGCCTTTCCCTGGTCTTAAAATTAAAACCAAAACACAGTTTATGGGGAAAAGGGGATTTTACCTCAGTATTTATTTAAGGATCCTTGGGTACAACACTTCCTCCAGGTGGAATGCCCCAAAATGCACACACCACCCCCCCACATACTGAAATGCACACAATTAGAGGCCTTGCAAATTAGCCTATCTATCAAAGATTCCCTAGTGGGAGGCTCAAGTGAACCCCCCCGTTCTGAGGAACCTTCCCCCTGGATGGGCCTATCTTAGTTTACTAAAACATGTTTTGGAGAGGACCTTGGTGTTTGGGACTTCCAGGATGTTTGGTCTTTTGGCCTAACAGCACAGTGGGTCTCAGCTAAGTTATCAGACTTGGAAAATTACAAGTATACAGGTTAAAAGCACTAAGAATATATAAAATTATATAAAAGGGTACATAAGAGGGGTATAAAAGAAAAGGCAAAAAATCATCCTGGCAGCAGTATAGTTACTAGTTTAGTAACTATACTATACAGAAATCACTGTATTAAAAAGGTCAGCCAAAGCTGAGAACAACTGGCTTTTGAGAGGACAGGTAGCCTAGCAACAAAGTCACTTGGTCAGATCTGTAATTTCATTACCAGGACTGATGAAGTCTCATGATAGGGGACCAAGACTATTAACAGACAGCAGCTACTCAATTCCAAGGTCCACTTTTCACCAGATCTAACAAGGAAAACTAGTGCAGGAGTTCAGTAGTGCAATAAGAAAACCACACATCCCCAAACTCAGAGAATGGCAAGGGGGAGGAAATGGACAGTATTTTGGAATTTTGTTTACTCATCAAAAATATAAAGCACAGTGCATGTGAGATCCCTGAACAGGTTTAAAATTCACCACGCTAAACCAGAGTCACCAGTGTTCAAGATACTTGAGAGCTTTCTGGGCTTCTGAAGACATTACATTTAAACAGCTGTACATTACAGTACAATTGGTTTTGTGTTTGGACTGCAAACTCTAATTGAGGAGCAGTACAACAAGAGCAACAGTTTTGGTGGCTTCTGAAATTTAAGAATTACTCATAATCCAAACAGCCTGAGCAACTGTCTAAACAGCCAGTCCTTTGTATTGAAAAGTCTGTTTGAAACATTTCAGAGACCTATGGCTGATGCAGGCATAGTCTAGAAGCAGCCAGGGAGCCTAGAGCTTAAAAGCCTAGAGCTTTTAAGTTCAATACTAGCTTTATTTATTAAACCTTTATTAAAATAAAATAAATGATGCAATTAAAGCATAGCCATGCTAGAAAAATCTTTGTAGCTCAGACAATCAACATGTCAGTTTTAGTTGAGTGGTAAACTCACTGGACTGTAAGAGACATTAACTCCGTCAAGATGAATGTATTTACTTGCAGCAAACACACATCTTTCCTTACTGAAAGACACTGTTTAATTTCTGTGCTTTAAGAACAAGATATCAATACTGGCAATATTAACAGCAACTGCTATTTAGACAGTGCCTCATGTTCATGACACTCAACTGAAATAACTCTACACTCAACTCTTCCATCTCCCTTGTGGCTTTAGAGTTTTCATTAAAGAAATTAAACTTCCTGTCTGATGAAGACAGAGACATTTCTATCCACAATGTTGTGAATAAATACGGAAGCTCAAGACTGTTAATTAAATCACCAAACAAAACATAGTTATTTAATTTGGTTTCTGGAAGTGTTTTACAGATGTGCCAATATGGAAAAATATCTTCTTAGAAGAAGAAAACTAATTTTAAAGTAATGTTAGTTTATAGTGAGTAAACTGAAACAGTTTTTTCCTACTAGCTATGCCAAAAATACATTTAATGAGTGAAAAATGTTTGCTTCTTCCTTAAAAATATCCAAGTATACTATGAACCAAGAGAAAGCAGCAAAGAGGAATAAAGAAAAAGTACACTGCCCTTATCAGATTGGCACAGCAGTAAGCAAAGTCTATGCTGTGTGCTAACTTTCCCAGTTACAACTACCTCTATTCCCAATTATAAGCTGGAAAACTACAAAAATATGAGGAAGAATAACAGGAGAGGAACTGATTTTTCTACTCTCCTCACAGCTTTCACAAATTTAAAACAGAATAATATCTCAAGGTTAAAAAGTTTAATGTAGCTACAAATTCACAAACTGTTTAATTTCAAATGAAGGTTTTCCCTTTCAGCACCTAATTCTGAACAACCACTAACCTTAAAAATTCAGTCTGGAATCTAAAAAAAACTGAAGACACTTTTTTCCTTCTGGTATTCTTGATCAGTTGTTGTTCTTTTTCATGTGTCATCACAAGATTTTTGACAGATCATTCCTCCATAATCTGCCTTTCATGTATAACCACATTAAGACTTACACAATCAGCTGGTAGCCACAGGATGTGAAATAAAAGACATAATATTTCTGATAACCAGTGTAGATTTCTAACACTAGTTAACTCAGCAGATTTAAAACTAATTTAAAAATAGTAAAATATTTTTCATTACGGAGCTGTTAGACCATTCTGATCAAAAGAAAAAAGATACCAGGATAAGTATCAGGAAAGAGTTTTTCACCCACAAGGTGGATGGGAACTGGAACAGGCTCCACAAGGAAGTGGTTACAACACCAAACCTGACAAGAGTTCAAGAAGCTTTTGGACAATGCTGTCAGGCACATGGTATGACTCTTGGGGTTGGGATTCTTGCACAGGAACAGGAGTTGGACTCGATAACCCCAGTGGGTCCCTTCTGACTCAATATATTCTATGATTCTATTCTATGACTCTATGAAATAAATCAACTGATTTTTAGAATAGAATAGCACCAGGAGAAAAAAGCAGTAGGCATTACTAGTCAGCTATATATTTTTACTGCTACATTTTTAGGTATTAGCACTCCGCATATGTAATAGCTCTAAAATTCAAAGGACAAACCTGGATTCTGTAGAGGTATTATCTCAATTTCAGGCACAGGAAAATGGAGGAACAAAGACCATAACAAGGTGTGCCTGTGTCAACATCAAGAGCATGCAGCTTCTTGTTATACTTAAGCTCCTGCAAATTGGGGCGTGGGGATGGAAGAGGAAACAGAGAAGGAGCAGCCCTGCCTCTGACTGTACATTCCTGCTGCTTCCCTGGAATATGTGGCAAGCAATCATGCGGCTGCAAGATGAACCCATCTGGTGTATTAATCCAGGGAGGAGCTGTGCCCTTCATGTTTTACCTGGCTGGAGCACTAAGAATACCCAGTTATAAGTCATGTCTTACTCAGGAACCCACAAGAAGTTCAGTTTCTATTGTCCCCAAGGAAGAACTCTGGTGGCAAAGTAGCCTAGCCAAGAGAATGACCATCCTCAGTGTCACCTCTCCTTGGCTCACTCTAGTGTTACAGTATACGAGGTGAGCATTAAGGGAATTAGCTAAACTGCTTCACACTCCCACCTGTTCATGTGTATGAAGTCTAAATCATGGGAGAAATCAGTTTTCTACCCTGGGCACTTTTCTTGGCAATGGGTCAACCCAAAATAATAGCAATTAGTTAGGCAGGAAGGACAGCATGTGGCAGAACTCAACATGAAATCCAAAGCTTTCAAATGCCCTTCTTTCAGTTGTAGTCTTCTCTATGCAACCCTGTCCTCTGCGTAATCTTCTCAGTTGTTTTGCAGCATCACTAAAATCTTGAAATAGCTTTTCAAAAAACCCAACTAGTCAAACAAAAATGCAAAACAAACAAAAAACCCCACAAACCAACCAATAAACACTACATTAACTCAAAGATTCAAGCACACAAAATTAAAAAAATATTTTGTTTTCACAGAACACCAGCACAGGGAACGTAAAACCTCATATTCTATTTTCAAAGGCTAAGATCAAGCTAATAAATGCCAAGCATAAGGGAACAGTGAAAAAACCTACTGCATTTCCATTTTTACTGGTGTCTTCCATATCACTGTCTTGTACTACATCCACAGTCAATTTTGTCTAATGAACACCTATAGATGAGGTTTTGAATCACGAAGAGCATTTCACAATGAGACAGGAATAACCACATGGGACTAACTCAACCAAGATTTTCAGTGATGCAACTGTTACATGTGTCAGATCCCCTTGGGGTTTACAGTAGAAAGCACAGCTCAGGAAGCACTGATAAAATCAGCTAAGCCTCCTCCACCATGTGATTTCCACAGGTAAAAGTCTACCAAGGATAGAAGAACAAAGGCTGTCACCAGGTCTGTACAGAAGAACCAAAAAGAATAAAAAAATTAAAACCAATTAAAATCTACTAAATATATGAGCTATAAGGGCCTTGAATGAAAGCATAATGAACACTTGCAACCATGATGTTATTTATTGGTGTCACACTATTCTAGATGCCATGGAAGATTTCTTTCCTATCTTATAGTCTCAAGCATACAGGCTCCTACTAAAATCTGCTCTTCTGGCCTTCTGTGAGGTTGTACCTGAAGTCCAAAGAGAGAAATCTCCCACTGTAGTAATTCACGAAACAGAACCACAGCAAAAATGTCTTTGCACCTCTGCATCAGTTTCACTACAACTTCCTAACACAAAGTGGGGCATTGGAAAATTTCACCACTCCAGTTTAAGCCATCTTGGGCACTAACTGCAAAAGAAAAAAGCCAAGTCTCTCAAGAATTACAACTTGCGTTATTTAATCAGTTAAAGCATATTATAGGATAGCTGCACAAAACCTGTACTAACACTGATACACCCTGATGACAGTTACTGGATTTTTAGAAGGCATCTGTTTCTTTTTTTTTGTAATTTTATTTTTACTTTTGTAACACAGAATGTAAGAGAAGAAATTGTTGCTTAAAGCAGAGAAGGACAAAGGTGGGTTGCTGCTGCTCTCCAGAGCAGACTGGGAGAGAGGCTCAAAGATCAGAGCAATATGTGAAGGGTCAACAGAAAACTTTTTTCTTACAATGCAAGGGCAAAAATAGATAATAAGCAATTACTTGGAGAAAAAAATGCTACCATGTCTGGCATAAGAAAATACCCTCAGGTTTTTCTTATGAAGGCAAAAAAGATATAAAAGCATCTGGTAAGTAAGAAAAAAATAGGTGTTTTAATAGACAAAATTAAAGAAATGGTGAGAAGATAGCAACAAATGCTAACAGTGTCCTGAAAAAAGGAGTGAAATTGCTATGAAGGTCTAAAGAGCTGCAATAAAACTCCAAACACATTTTACCACTGTTGTCCCCCATTTCAGACCTCCTGTGGCACTTAAAATATATATATATTAAAATGTAGATATTTAAAACATATTGTCACTTCCAGATCATTTTAAAAATATTCTTCTCCAGAAGGAAAATATTTCAAACCTGTCATTTCCCAACATGGCAAAAAGTTACTGAACTATTCAGCATCCAGAACTAAGATGGAAAGATAACTGGTACAGCCCCTGATGAAATAGACATGGACAACAAATTGCTCACCTATAGCAGGATGCTAATGGGGGGTTTAATTTCCTTCTATCAAGGAAGGAATTTCCTTCCATGTTCTGTCTGCAGTGACAGCATAGCCCACCAGTTGCAGACTTAATAGGATTAAACATCTCAAGTAGCTCTTTCATTCTAAACACAGGTGAAGGCAGATGCTCAGTGCTACAGAACATTACCAAATACTTTGGTAATACAATACAATAACCAAATACTTTGAATTTGTAAATCAACACACTTATTTGAAGCAACACTGGAAAATGATTGGCAGTGTACTGAAATACTGAAAAGGGATTTCAAAAGGAGAACAAGAGCTTTATTAACCTTTTTTTATTAGAAATACAGATCCACTTCTTGGAACAGGCATTTTCTGTTCTCAAGGGCATCAATGGAAAAACATTTCACTTTGAAACAGTAAGTCCTAAGTCAATAATTGGTCCAGTTTTTCAGATTTCAGTCCCCCTGCTAGCCACAAAAAGTGTGACCTTAATGTGGTCATATAATGCCCTGTAGAATGCTTTATAGTGCCAAAACAACTTCATTGAGGAGTACTTTTCACTCCTAAATGCTTCATCATACTAGGAGATGACCTAAGAAAATCACAAGTTTAACACATGAAAACAATTCATTCTCTTCAGCAGAAGCCAAAGCTTGAAAGGAAGAAAATCAACAAGATTAAAGAGAAATGCAAGTTATCAAAAGATACTTTCTAGGTGTATGAAAATTTTGAAAAGAAACCTACAAAAAAAACAAACAAAAAAAACCCCACCCAAAAAACAAGAACACTTGACTGCAGGTAAGTTGAATAAAACAGCATTTAGATTTCAAATTAGGAGGACAGAGAACACAGATTACAAGAGAAGTGATACTTTAAGCCAACTATTTAACAAGAAAGGCAGATGACAACAGCAAAACTTAATGTCTTCTTTGATCAAGTCTTCATGAAAAAATTAATTAGGAAAAATACTTATGATCAAGTCTTCATGAAAAAATTAGGACAAATATTTATGGCAATTAATTTTTACCAAAGAGTCAGAAGTGTAGACTAGAAAACAAAAATACTAGTTAAGTATTTATGTAAGTTCAATGCATTCAAGTCAACAGAATATGACAAAATTGATCCAAATTTCCAGGAAGAACTAGCCAAAGTAATTACTGAACCGTGAGAAATAACTGCAGAGGTCTTTTGTAGAAAGATGAGATCACAGGAGATTGAAGTCAGGCAAACAAAAGAAGGACCTGAGATGTTTTTGCTCAAACACCCAAAGGTTTCACAATAAAGCTGAGCTATTAAGGCAGTGGTTCCCTCCTGCCATGGTTTGTCCTGTTCCCTCCTCCCACACTGACAACCTGGTTCTGGAGCTTGTTTGACCTCTTAGTGAGCCAGTTTTACTGAATCATCTTTCGCTTCAGTTCCCCAGATAAACTAGCTGCTCATCAAGGGGCCACACAAGCACAAAGGATATCATCAGCAATTAACCCTTCCAGCAGCAGCCAGTTATTACATCCACTCAGTCACACTAGTTTTGAGAGGCAGACAGAAAGACATGAGAACAAGTTATCAAACACCAGTAACTGCATTATAGCATTTAAGAGTGCAATCATTTTTCCTGTTCCTAGAGCACCCTAAACTTGCTGGGCAGTTCTGTAACACAAAGATTTGAAAACATGCTTCGGCTGCAGTAACTCCACAAGAGAGCAGGAAGTTTGAAATCCCATACTGGAAGACCAGGTGTCTTGTTTCTGGGGAAGGCCTAGCCAAAATTTAATCGCAGTCTGTACACAGCCCAGAGTATGTTACTTGAGTAGTCCAGATCTTGAAGCTGTAAGAAGTAACAATTGGTCAGCACAGATTTGTTTAGAAAAAAGAATCTGACTTCCTTTTGATAACCATACTTAAAAGGAAAATTATACACATTACAGATCATGATTTTTCTACGGTTTCTGGCTTACAGCAAACTGAATCTGCAGGAAATCGCACGGTAGCTCAAGCACGTGCAAACAGTGCTCTCAAGCTCAAGCTACCATGGTCCAGCCAAACCAAAATGAGATTTTCATTATAAACTGAAATCTGTGTTGCCTTGTTCACGACAGATATGACACTTTCAGGCACAGCTAGGAAAGCTGGTAATATACAAGTGGCACATTCTCGAGTGCAGAAAACACAAGACCACAATGCAACAACAGAAACGGCCTCACTGGACATTAGCATACTGACTTGGACAGTGCATACTGCTACACACAGGACTGGAGTCTAATGACAAAAATGAAAGGGAATTTGAGCATCATTCCTCAGAGAAGCACAGGATTAGAGAAGCACAAAGCGAATATGCTGCTGTTAAAAAAAGACTGCAGAACAACAAATCTGCTCTACTCAACACCAGCGTTATCTCGTTCTGCACAAGATTTCAGGAAAACACAGACATAATTAGGCTGAGGTTTCACAGTAGCTTCAGTCAATCTAGTTGCAGGCTGTCACAGTCCCACTCTCTGCCTCCCACTGGCTTCAGTACTGATCTGACCAGTGGTTGCTGGCAGCACTACATCAACAGAAAAATCTACTCCGCTTCAGAAAAAAATGTTTTCTGCCAGTTTAGAGTCTTTGTGAGTCACCTCAAGTGCTGATGGGAGCAAGAGAGGCAGACAGTCATAACAGCAGTAGTCAGATAGCTTAAACTGTTAGAGAATGGCAGCTTAGTCCTGACAAAAGCAACAAGTATGCTGAGGTACAGCAAGCGTGACCCATGTGATGAAGTAGAATGAATCTGTTTGCTTAAGCCAGAGAACACTTAACTAAGATGGAGGACACGGCTACAATTGCAAATCAGCAAGATCTTTCTGAAAACGAAGAATGGTTCACTAGAGATGGAAAAACAGAATCTGCTCTATTTGTAGCAAAGATGACGTCAGGCATTAGGACAAGCATTTTAGCTATACGGACTGTCTGCTGTAGCACTCCACTACCTACAGGGGGGACATCCTCAGAGCACTTAACGAATTTTCTTATCATCAGAGTAGGAGACAGATTTGATAATAGTGTGGATTTCCTTATTAAACATAATTCTATTTACTGTTATTATACAAGTCCAGGGCACTGTATACAACACAGCTAAAAATGCCATTTAAGAATGCAGCAAAGGTACAGTGTGACCTTTGCTAGCAACAGCTAAAAAAGCAGGATAACTTTCCTAAAGCACCAAACAGCTTAAGTGTCCAGTTTACTGTCCTGTCTCACATGAAGTCCTGGAAGAACAAAATAAACTGTGTGTCTCTGTCCTAAAGGATTATTTAAGTGCCTACATACTTTATCCATCAGGAACACTGGAACTGTTCTGAGAAGCAAAGTATGGACGAGCCCATTTCACCCTTGATAACATTTGGTGGAATTTACTAAATTCAGACACTAGCAGAAACTATATTACAGTGTACAGGGAATCTGATGAACACAGGTTAATACATAATTCAGCGAAGTAAAGAACCCTCAAGGTCAAACTAAACTTATAAAGAGCATAGCTTTGTAAATTATAATTGCCATATAAGTAGAACTACAGTCTTATCTAATTACAGCATCCCAATCACACAAGAAGAAAATTCAAAAACAATCTTGGAAGTTTTTCTGGTGCAAAGCCAGCATTACAAAAGTCACAGGGAAGGCACAGACCCCAAGTTCTGAAACAGGGTTAAAGCATGCAAAATTGAGTACTTAAAAAAACCAGTGCCATTCCTTCATGCTTGCACTTCTTCAGAGGAAAAAGGGAGCAAGCAAATTCCTGTATAAAAAGTATTAGAAAATGAAAGGTTATGAACATTACAAACTAGGTAGTTTTAATCAAATTTTCCAATACTTGGAAAAAAGAGTAATTGCTCCCTCGGCAGTTTTATCAGGCACGGTAAAGTTGGTCAAAACTTTGTGGAAGGCTCAATAAAAGTGACAAAAATGCCTCTCTAGGAGGTTTAAATGAAACTTGTTCAGCTGTTGTGAACGATACACTTAAACGGCTACCAGGGGTCAGTGGGAAGCCTCAGGTGTTTGTTTCAATTCAAATATCCACTCTGTTATGATATCACAAATTTTTCTGCCGGCACAGATTCAGCTGATTGCAAATGCACTTTCAGATAAAAAGGCAAAGTGAAAGAAACTACACAAGGTCTCCCCTTCTCCTCCCCCTAGACCCTGTGCTCAGCCTGTTCAGGTAGCAAACCCTACAAAAAAACCCTCTAAGTTTTCTTTAACCTATTAGCAAATGGAATAGGCACACGAAAGGATCTGGTGAATCCCAGCGCAGTGCAAGGTGGCATGTGGAAATCGGGAAGGAAGCATGAACTTTCCATGCTGCTAACTGCACTAAGTTATTATAACTGCCGCTCATGTAACTTCACCCTTCTTTTAAATATCTGTAGCCAATCTGGTTCTCCAAACAGCCATTTATGCCCGGAGATGGGAGGCACAACTTCTTTCAGTAGGAGTGCTGGCTGTGAAGTATTTGCCCAAAACCCTCCCACAACACTCAAAGCTGCTGCAGGGAAGTTTGCCTTTCAGGTGACATACCAGCCTTGATTACTTAACTACCCTGATGCAAGAATAAAAATTACTTTTGTCCACGAGTAAAATGATATATACTTAAAATAAAAGAACGTACCTAGGGTCTCTTTAAGCCACTCACCAGCTGAACGCTGAGCGCAGAACCGCAAGCACGGTCCCTGGCAGACCGTGAGCGGGCAGCGTGCCCCGGCCCGTGCCCTGCCCGGCTGCCTGGCACACCCGGCCGTGCCGCGCTGCCCGCCCCGGGAGCGGCAGGCCCGCGGGCGGCTCAGCCGGGCTGCCCGGGGCGGCCGCGCTCCC
>VZRF01009392.1:362556-523851 GCA_013396875.1 Vireo altiloquus
CCCGCCCCGCGTGACCGCGCCCGCCGCCCCGCGCCTGCGCGGCTAGCCCCGCCCCTCCTCTCCGCTCCCCGCGGGCAGCGGCGGCGCCGCGGCTGCCGTGGCCCTGAGGGCTCCTGCCCTCGGGCTCCCCGTGTGCCGTGAGGTTCCCCCTCCCAGGCACAGCCTTAGGTCCGTTCAGGTGAGCTGCCGTGCTGCACGACTCGAAATCCGATGCCTTGGCAACGCAAAGGTAGTGGCTTGCGGATGTAGAAAACAATTTACAGAATCAGTTAGGTTGGAAAAGACCTCTGAGGTCATGGAGTCTAACCTGTGACTGAGCACTTTGTCGGCTAGACGATGGCACCGAGTGCCACTCCCAGTCTTTAACACCTCCAGGCATGGTGACTCCACCACCTCCCTGGGCAACCCATTCCAATGTCTGATCACCCTTCCTGTGAAGAGCTTCTTCCTAATGTGCAACCTACACCTTTTCTGGAGCAGTATAAGACCGTGTCCTCTTCTCCTATTGCTATTTGCCTGGGAGAAAAGGCCGCTCCCCAGCTGGCTACGGCCTTCTCTCGGGTGTTTGTAGAGAGCAGTAGGGTCCCCCTCGAGTCTCCTCCGGGCTGAGCACCCCCAGCTCCCTCGGCTGCTCCTCTCAGGACTTGCTGCCCTTCTCTGGACGTGCTCCAGCACCTCAGTGTCCTTCCTGAACTGAGGGGCCCAGAACTGGACACAGGATTTGCAATGTGACCTCATCAAGGAAGGTCCTAGGAAAGCTTTTTGTGTATACGGCAGTATAAAATTTACAGTACCATTTTGCTAATACTGAGACAGCATTTCTGAAGGAAGATTTTATTTGTATTTTGCAGCAAGAGAGACAGAGATCTCCTGCTTACCCAGCTAGGAAACCATGAGAAGCTAGGAGCTGAAAGAAGCCTGCTATGCTATAAAACACAATGGTTACAAAGGCTGAACTAAAAATGTTCATTTACATGAAGTAAAGAAAACACTTGAAATATGCTGAGGAGGTGACAGCTTCAGGAATAAAGATCTGGGCAGATGAACTGGTGTTTGTAAGGGAAGATGTATGATAGGTCCTAAACTGAGCTGGAGTGGGGAATCTGCACCCAACCTTTTGCAGCATTTGTGCCAAACAAGTAAAGTTGTGTTTGTTTAATACCCATTATTTAATACCAAATAATCAAATGATATTTGATTAATATCAAATGGACCAAAAACACCTGCCTGTCATACTGATCTGCTTGCGCAACATTTGAAAATAAACAGGAACACTTGGCTGAATTGAGATTGCACATCAATTTGACAAAAGGGATAACTGTCAGCTGACATGTAGTGTAGTAAAACTGTCAACCAGCATCCCAATGTTCAGTAAATGTCACCAAAATACATTGTCAAACACACAATAGATGCAACGGGCTTTTCAGACTGAAAACTATTACTGTTCAAAATCTATGTTGCAGATATTAAGTGTATTACAGCTAGCTAGTTCATAGGCATAAGCAATTCATTGTAAACATGATGAAATTCTGAGCAAAGTCACGTGAGTTTTTAGTCCGGTATTTCTCAACATACTAATGCTTGGGAATAAAATGCTGGTAAAAGTAGTAAATAGTGAACTGAGCAGAAGAGGTCATGCTGTGAGTGTTATGTAGCTGACACTATGCACAATAATCTTTATATCTCTTTATCTAAGGAAATGAGGCTTAAAGCAATTCCAGTATTGGGTTTTTCCTTTTCCATGAATCCTTTCCACCTCAAAGGACTGTTAAACACACTGATCTACTTAGCTGTATTTGCAAATATGTACAAACCTTGGAAGGTTAAATTCTTACACCTTCGGGGTGGGAAAAAAAAAGCAGTTACACATGAGGGAAGAAAGGAAGGCAAAGCACAGATGTTATGCACAAGGCCAGCACACGATTGTGTTTACTGCTTGGCTAGTAAGCAGAGCCCTGGGTTTGGGCTTCAGCAGATTTTTCACAGAGAGTTTGCCCTGGCACACAAGGGAGCAGGCGAGACCTTGTGTTACTGCTGTAAGCAGACTTTTGCACTGAAGACACAAACCCTTAAGAAACAATATTTGAAGTTCGTTGCTTACGGAGGAGGATGTGAATATGAGCCATTTCAAGGTCCTGTTTCCAGACCAAAAGCATGTAGTCATACAGAACTGAGGTTATTCTGCCAGAAATTCATGCTTGAGTAGTAACAGAGGATTAATGTTCCCACCTGTTACACCTTCATACTGCTGGAACTTACCACTCCCATCTGATAGAAATAACAAGAGAGAACATGTTGGTTCCTCATCTTCCAGTGCTTCAGAATGTAAAAATATGCTCAGTTTCGTGGTTGTTTGGGTTAATATTCAGTTTGTGAACTGCAGTATCTCCAGAGCAGATATGCTGCCAATTTTCTGACTGTACTTCATGGGCAATAACATCTTCTAGGAGAGAGAAGGACAAAGAACAAGGAACAGTGATCTGCATCCATCATGAATTGCCAGATCTCTGGACGCAAGGTGGGCAGCCAGTTTGTGGCAGTGAATTACAATACTACAAGAGAAATCACCTGATAATGGAATTAAAATATTGAATTTTCATGGACTAGTTTAAGGGTAGACTTGGTAGTTTTTTCATGAATTTACATGGAGAGAAGATTCTGAGGATGGATTCTTCATTAATGGAACAGAAAAAAAATATAATGAGATTCAGCTACTGGAAGCTAAAAGCAGACAAGTTCAGGCCAGAGCTAAGGTTTTACTCTCAAGGTTGTCAAACCACTGGAACCCTGGAGGTTGTTCGTTTAGCCATCATGTGAAGTATTTAGAACAAAACTAGAAACGTGAATTTAAAATGGCTGTGCTGAGTCAGATCAGGGGCCCGTCTGGCCTGATGTTGTGTTTCTAGAAGTTGCCAATGAAGAAAGGAATCTCAACAGGGGTTGAAATGGAGATCCCAGCAATTCTTGGATCCAGTTTCTCTGGGATGTTACGACAGATTTTCTATCTTTTAGGGAACTCACATCTTCTTCCCCAAGATACTGCCTCCTAACCTAGTGTGTACTTGGAGAAACACTCAGTATCTGTTTTTATGACTTCTTAACTTACACTGTATATTTTAAACAAAAGTTTTAGCCATGATACAAAAATCAGTCACATTTTCTGCACATTTATTTATAGAAGATCACAACAGTGATGCCTCTCATTTCTGTTAGACCTTGAAATTACTGAGCAAAATTTGGTTGCAACAGAGTTGAAAAGAAAAGAAAATGTTCTTCCATGGACTATTGCATTCTCTAATCCTGACTCTGAAGTAGTGCCTTGAAACCATTTGATTAATGTGCTGGTGCCCTATCAGCATGGACATGGAGAGGTTAGGTAGAGAAATAGGAAGAAAAAGCATTGGAGAAGCAACAGGAGTAAAGTACATAATTTCTTGTGTCTCTACCGTGTCAAGCACAACATTGCATATCCATTTCTGAGTAAATCTGGCTTTCCTGAAGACTCTGCTACAGGTAGAAAACCAATTGATTATCTTTCCATCATATTTACAGCAGAAATCCACCATCTGCAATTTACTCAATGATTAGCAAGATTCTTCCCTCAGTTAAATTCACCCACTGAGTACCAGTGCATCAATGGAAGTGGACATGATGTAAATAAATACACAAAAAATAAAGAGTTATATATTCACTGAGGCACAGATATTTAATAGAAAGAAAGAAAGAAAGAAAAGAACCAGCATGCTCCTCAGAAATGTGAGTCCATAAACAAAATACTCAGTGGTTGAATTTTTTTTTTTAAGGAAAAAAATAATGTGGCTGTATTTGCAGCAGTGTATACCAGAGAATATTTATTCTGAAGATTATATTGATTGGTGCCATTTGGTGTTTTAACAGAGTACTTAGGGAATAGAACCTGGAGGAGAGTGACAGCAGAAGTTTACGACATTTGTTCACTGCACAGGATACAAGTCTGAATCCTTATGCTTCTCATTATGGTTGATTCATGACTACAAGGCAGGTTTTCATGAAGACATGATGCACATATCATCACACCAAAATGTCACTGTCACTATCCAGGGGAGAGATGGACAAAGAGCTGACTAATGTTACCCCTATGTGTGATACAAGATAACTTGAGGACTTGGATATTTACACTATCGTTGCCATACCTGCATATTTTAGATTTTTTTTTTTTTGCTTGCAAGCATTTGTTGATGGTTTAGGAAAGTGTAGCACAGCAACGAGTGTTAAGCGAACCAAAGGCGTCCTAATTATTCAAGTGGTAAGGGATTTTTTTCCTCCCTTTAAGGAAATATACTGCAATTCTCCTCAGTTATCACCAGGTGGCCTTAAAAGTTTTTCTGAAGTGGAGAATAGTTTAGACACGAGGAAGTGATGTGTCCCTGTGCTGCAATCATTCCAGGAAATAGTTAGGTTATAGTTCCCAGCAAGGTTTATTTTTCCGGCTGTGTCTTTTGTGTACTAAGCTGTAGCTAGTACTGAAAATACTAAATGTTAACACTGCAGGTTTCCATTTAAATTGTATCATTGAACTCTCCTTTTTTATTTTTTATTTTTTCTTTTAAGAATTTGGATTGTCAAGAATTCATGATGATGAGCCTTTTTTTTCCTCTTTTATTCATCTCTGTTCTATTTATGAACAGCTTCTCAGGAGTGCAGGGAAGGAAATGGAAAGGTGAAGGTACTACTCAAAACTTGGAAAATATTGTCATTGGAAGATGCTATGATTATATTAGAATTGTGAACCCTGCTGTTGGGTAAGTTTTATTTGTTTCTGGATTAGTTTTTTATGTTCTGTACAAAATGGTTATTAATCAGAAGCCTGGTGTTATGCATCTATCCATGAAAGTGATCCTGCTGAAGTCAACATTCTTGTAACTGTCTGGAAATAACAAAATAACTTTGATGGATGTAATATTTTAAGTGAAGGAGTGTAAGTAAGGCACGATTTTTAATTCTTCAATTTTTTTATTTCACATCTCTTGCCCCCCTCCCCCTTACTTTCTGTAAGGCAAACATCACACAGAAATCACAGGTGTGGTGTTTTGGAAGTACCAAATCTGACAGCACCCCTGGGAAGACCAGCTTTGCCTTTCATGCCTGTATGTGAGGTTATGTAGGAAAGGGAACACCTCAGTTTATAGCTATGCTGTGGTACTGAAGGAAACTGTTTAGCTCATCCACTTGAAAAATCAAGTAGTAGTCAACTGCTCAAGTAGGGTTATCTGTGATCTTTCATTGGCTGTGTTAATTCCACAGAACTGGAAGTAAATTACACACTTTGCTAAAATGAGCACTTTTTCTGTCTTCCTTGCATTGTAAGGGCTTCAGCAAAAAGGAAGAAAGTAAGGAGGACAGTCTCCTGGAGTTCAGCCCTTTATTCTGCCACTAAAAAGTTGTCCTAATAGTGTGAAGAGGTATTTTCAGAGGGGCCCTGGCTGGGTTCCTCTAGCATTGAATTGCTGTATTAAACAAGGTTAGATTATATTGCAAATTTCACCTCATTTCCCCAACCTCCCATTTTCAGTTCCTGTTGCAAAAGAGGAAGATAAAGGGCTTAAAACAATTTTTTTGCTTTTTAAAAAGGTAAACCAATGTATTTCTGCAAAATAACAGTCTTATCAAAGTATTTTCTTTCAAGTTTCTTATGAAGGAAAAATATCAACCTAATGCAAGTAACACAGTGCTTGAATTTCAGTGGAACAGTTCAAGCTTGACAAATTTATAAACATGTCACAATGGAAGGCAGAAGTAAACTTTAAGTGTAGATCTCTACATTCCTAAAATATAATATGTAATATAAAATTTGTGAACTTAGCTAACAGTTGTGTAGGTAATCTGGTCTTGCGGTAGAGTCTAAATAGGTAGAACTCCTGTGGGACTTAAGAGATGCCACTTCATTTGTATCTGAAGCAGAACATGAATAATAGTACAGAATATGCTAAAATAAGCAGCATAAAGGATAGTCACTGTAGAAATTTTAACTGTATCCTTAACTAATTTGGACTTTTAGAGACGTAAATGCAAAATTCTGGAAAGCATTTCTATATGTCTCGTGTTTATGATAGTTCTGTGATCTAATGAATTCTGGTGACATTTTCACAGTATGATTTTAAATTTAAGAAGTTTAAACATGTTCATCAGAGTATTCTTGCTCAGGATAGCATGAAGCCAGGCAGACCATTAGGACCTCTTTCTTGAATTTACACCAGAAATGGCATTATTAAAAGAAGAGCTACACAATTGATTTCATATAATGTGGGGATTTATCTCTTTCCCTTAGGTCTATAAGCAATTAATGTAATCCAAACAAAATGGAAATTTCATACTGCACAGGTGCAAAACAGATACTCTAATTATTTGTAGTCCTTTCTGTTCATTGGCTGTTTCTTAGTTGCCCCCTGGCTAGATTTTATAGAGACATGACCACCTGGTTAGATTTTGCTTTCAAATTTATGTGCAAATTTTCTAAAAATACTTTGCTAACATAAAGGAAGCTAGTAAAACTTGTCTTTAGACTGCAACATAGTTAAAACATAAAGATATTTATAGGAACATAAGGCAAACTTTCCCATGTGTTAAAACAGAATATGCAAAATGGCAGTTAGAAGAGACATTTTACAAAATGCTATGGCCATGTAGAAGTAAGAAATTTGAATGAAGATCATATTTGACATTTCCTAACAGGAATATGCTAAATAACACAAATGTTCCTGTAGTGCTTTTCCTCGGTATTTGTTTATTTGTAGTATTTCATGGAAGCTTTGAAAACAATTTTTAAACTAACTAGTATGAAATTAATCTGACTTATAAGTGTCTACTACGATTAGAAGGAGTTGTCCTGAACTGCAGTCCTTCCCCACCCTACTTTCAAGGAATGTTTTTGCCAACTAAGAAGTTTTGAGTGTCAGAGCAGAATAATCCTTTTGATTTAGAAGCTGTTCAAACCTGGATGAGAAGTCATGAAAGAAAAAAGCAATATGCGAATTAACCAGAAAATTTACAGAAAATTCAGCTGTCAAGAAAGATGTTAAAAGTTCAGTTGATCATAACTTACAAGTACTAACATAAGTGCTTCAAGTAAAAAGCTCTTCAGCAAAATGAGCCCTAAGTAGATACAATTGTCAGAAGCTAAAGTACAACTGCTTGAAATCAGAAATTGCGTGCAAATCCTTTTATTAAGTAAATCTGTCTAAACCTTGCAATGACTGATCAAGGATCATATTGCATCACTGAAAATTTTCAGGTCAAGATCCATATCTGCTGACAGTATATAGGGAAGCATGACCAGAGATTACTGTAAGAAAATCTCTGGTCTGTTCCCTGCATAGCTCATCACAAGAGGTCCTTTAAAGTGTGGGTGACATTCAGTGTCACAAAGCAGCTCCCTGAAGAACCTGTACCAGCAGAAACTGTGCTGTCTACAGATGATGCTAAGTGAGCAAAACACTGTAATGGCAAAGTTTGGTTTACTTATCAGGACTACTATTGTTCAAGCTAGAGCTTTGCAATGACAGCTATTCATGTTAGGAAAGCATCTCTTTGTCACAATCATTATTCTATCATCGAAACTTTTTAGCAAATCCTCCTGCACTTGAATCTGACATTTTAAGAGTAATATTGTATTCCAGCAGTGTTGGATATTTAGCTATGGTTTATTTGAAATGGCTTTTTGAATCTAGAAAATTTCAAAGAAAGCTTTTTCTTCAGTATTTCTACAGTGCTGGATAGCAAACTCACTATGTATACTGTACCTACTAAGATTTTTGTTGAATCATAATGTTTTTCTAATTCTACACTGTAAATGCTAATATTTTCCTTGCTACTTCTTCCTTATCTGCTGCAGTTATGACTCAGACGACAAGATCTCTATGCTCTTCCTGAGTTTTTTACCATTCTGACTTCAGTTTTCTGCCTTAACTTTATATGGATTTTAATTTGGGTATTTGAAGGAGTTAAGAGCAAGTAACTTTCTCACTCGGCTTTGTAAAAACAATTTTTCTATTTGTTTGTTTCAATAATTACAGTGAGAAGAATTGTTCACAGATATGGGAAGCGTTTAAAAATGCATTTACTAACAAGGATCCTTGCAGCATTCTACCTGGGGATTATGAATTATTTATCAACCTGTCATTGCACACAATTCCACCTAACAAGGTAATAGTTTTTTATGTTAGCTGCCCTGTGACATACAACAGATTTTATGTGACACAGTTCAAAATTGACGAGTCATTCTGGGGCTGACTTGTGAGTCATGCTTTTTGACCTGTCTGTAGTTTATAAACTAGACTCAGACTTGATAGCATGTTTCAATGTGTTTTGCTCCATTTAATTTATGTGGTAACTTCTCAGCAATGTCTGTCTTTCCATACTACAGAGATCCTCCATTTTTCCTGCTGTGCTGGGAGCTGTGCTGTAGTCCCTGAACTTCCTATTTTTCCTTAAGTTAGGTGCTCTGGCTGCAAATGCTGTGCCTGCTATCATCTTTTGCTTTTGCTCCTCACAGCTAAGTCTCATGACAGTGACATGTTAAACATTGACATACTGAATAAGCAAAAGCAGAAATAAGAGAGGACATTGTTCTATGCCAGCAAACAGTAAGGGTTTGATGTGCTGGCAATTGCAAAGAACTGTGAGAGCGCAAAAGACGTGTTGTGCTTTAGAGCAGTTTTTCCTCTAGCACAGTTAATCCTCATTTCTAAATGATACAAGCTAAACCAACAAATACTACTGTCAACATAGCTTAATTCATGAGATGTTCCACGAACACAGAAATACCATCTAGACATATGATTTTTTTCACACCATAAGCCAACAGAGCAGTATGAGGGATTTCTGGTAACATATATCTGGCTTATAAATATCTTCCTTTTTTCTCCTTCCCCTAAATCTCTGTGCTGAAGCGGGCAAAGCTAGGCCTGAATATGTTTAAAATAGGTCTATATCCCTTCTCATCAAACTAGTACTGTCCCTCAAGTCACTTGTGATCAGAATTTATTCCTCTGTTAAATAAAAAGCTTTGTTCCTTTAAAGAAATAGCTAACATTTCTGATTATTAGCTTGATTTTGAAAGAAATACCAAAGCATGTTTTAAACTGTTTTCAGTACCCCATAATCTCATTGTGTCCACACTCTATGGTTTTTTTCCTAGTCTCTCTTCTGGGAAAATAATCAGCTACTAGTCAATAGCTTTGCTGACAGAGGACGTCGCTACATGTCTGTGGGTGATACTCTGTTTGGCTTCCTTGGAGATTTTCTCAACTGGTGTGGGCAGGCAGACAGCCCTGGTAAGACAATGAGTGCTATGTTAAACACTTGTCTGTGAAACTGTAGTGGAAACTGACTGCTATGTTCTGGAGAAACTACATTTGCTCTTACCCCATGAAAAATCAGGGATAGCTTCACCTGTCTCATTCTCTCTTGTACTGTGTGGATATTTAACACTGCCTTCAGAGGAGCACACAGTGAAATCTAAATGGTGCTGCAGTGGAGATAAACATCTTTCTCAGTCACCTGAACCTGGAGCTCTCTCCATCCCAGGAACAGAGTTAGAACCACTTCAACCAGATTACTGAATCCCCAGAATGTCACTGTTTGTGTAAACTACAAAGGATGGAAAATTATTGGAAAAAATACTACAGTCAGCTTTCAGTGCTGTGTCAAATAATCTTGTGGGTTCAGTGAGTAATGTACAATTATATTTAGTTGCTTTCTAAAGTCTCTTTTTTAGTCATTATCATCTCTTTAATAGCATGAATCACATGCCTTCCTACAGGACTGGACTATGAATCCTGCCCTACCACGGTGGAATGTGAAAACAATGCGGTGGAATCTTTCTGGAGGATGGCCTCAATCACTGTAAATAGTGTATTAGTGCTGACTTCATACATCTGCGAGTGTGTCCGGGGTGGTTCAGGAAAACATTGCCAGTTCAAAACAGATTTAAGCCTGTAACTCTGCTGGATTATTTCCCCTGATACAAACACTGTTTTAGACTGGTGAAGAGGCCTGGGGCTCTGCCAGTTGTTCTGCCGTAGTTCAGGGTGGGGTCATCAGGCCATGTTGGGTGCCACTTTGAAGAGGCCTGGGGCCCCTGGATGTGAGGTTTTCCTTCTGTTATCAAAGTCCCATACCAGATAAAAAAGGAGTTGGACCTCTTTACTCAGTTTCTTGGGTTATTTATTAGTTTCTTATCTTGAGTTCAAGCGCAGCCTGTGCCTGGATTGTCGCTGTGAAATCCACACTGCAAATGGCTGCGAGATCTCGTGTGCAGCATGTTTTTAAAACTTTTTTACTCAATAATCAACTACAACATATGATATTTTTAATTTTGTACCAATAACTATCAAATCTTTCTAACACGTTTGTTCTACCTCAAACCTATTCTTCCAATCACTCTGTGCCTACTTCACAGTGGAAGATGGAGGGGAAGAAGGAGAAAGAGGGACTTAGGGACAACGCCCGAAAATCTCCATCTTGCCTTCATTCACCTCCATACTACAAAACCTTATACTATGAATTTTCACCTTGTGATAAACTAAACTACAATCTATTTCACACTTGCGATGCTTTCAATTCATCCAGGAGTGTTGGAAGCTTCTTCCAGGGGCACAGATCAAAGACTGTGTCCTCTTGGTGTGCCAAAGGGTATTTCAAACCCCTCAGGGCAATTTCAGCCTCAGGAGAGGCTTTGCAACCTTCCTGGACTCCAACAGACTGGCTGCAATGTTTTAGCGAGAAAAACCTAACTTCAACCTTAGCGAGATAATGTGTTAAAATTCTGTTAGCTTTGTTAATATAAAGCATATATTAAGCACAGTAAGCACATTGCGTGTCTGCTGATTACACGTTCTAAGTGACATTTGACAGCCTTGCTGAAAACCCTTTACTCACAGATCAAACTCAACAGAGAATGCCAACATGCTTTCTTCTTGTGCTGAACAAACTACTTATAGATGTGAGAAAATAGCTTGAGGAGAACCATTGAATTAAACCATGGTCTGTTTGGTTCTTGTCCTTTTTACTGCAGTGACCTGCTAGGGTGCTAGTCTAGTATTATTCTTGCAGTTCTGATATTCTTCGTGGTAAAATTATTTCCTTGGTCAGTGTTGTTTGCAATAAAATACCAAGTCATATGACAAATTGATGAGATCTGAAAAGCACTGTTGTCTATTGCAGTATGCACAGCACAGCTCTGGGGTGATACATGTCTTGTTGAATGGTTCTGCAGAAGGAGGAGCATATCCACAGCCAGGGTAAGAAAACTGACTGATTTATCTGTACAGAGTCTGATGACTAGAAGAATGCAGTTATTTGGATCTTCTGCTGCACAAAGCATGGGGAGTGTAGCTGGAAGAACCTGTTGCGTCCAAGTCTGCTGAGTTGTGGGGTCAGTTGTTAATTGTTCCTGTCTAAAGGAATTAGTATGTAGTGGATGGAAACAGTCCTTTCAACTCCTGCATTTTACAAACTGCTGTGGTAAGCAGAGTGAATGCTCTTTGAAAGCTGCCTTCTAGTCAGCCTTGTGGCAAAATGTGTATGTCTTCAAAAATCTGAGTGTTAACAAAATTTCTCTTCAGGGACATGTCCAAGTAGAGGATATTGTTACAAGGAGTGTAGCTTTTGTCAGGTCTAGGAGGAAACTTGGTAAGTTCTAAAGGGAAATTATTTCTCCATGACCTAGAGTAGAAGTAGTTTGAAATCTATTATGGTTTCACAAAGGTAAAAAAGCTTGTTGAGGAGGATAACAGCAAAGATGAGCTTCCTCTTCTCCTTAGTTCCTTTTATATTAAGGACAGGTGTATTTTTCTTGATTCACATGTGTACCACCATGCAGAAGTTCATCTAAGCTTACATTCAAAATTTATTGTAAAAGTACCCCCTCTAGAACTTTTACTATGTGTCTGTAGTGACTGCTTACCTATGATAAAAAAGACATCTTTCATTACCTCAGCAACTGTCCTGTCCAAGGCCGATCAAAAAATTACGTCTTTTAAGAACCCGTAGAAGAGATCTTCCACCTCTGTGTTCACTGAGGACTGAAAATGACCATTGAAAAGGCAGTTTTATCACTGGATAGGAGAGAAACAAGAACCGTCTTTTCCAAAACACCTACTAACTTCTTACTCTCTCCCCCAAAATGTCCATCTGTGCACACAGCTTTCAGCTAATTACAAAGACATACAGGCTCCTTGGGTTGGTGAGGTGGTCAGCTGGGATCAAATCTTCTGCAGATGGCAGAAGATACCTGGCAGCAGGCCAATACCCAGAATCTAGTATGGATTCCTTATTTCAGAAATGGATTCCTTATTTCTGTTAATTTACAGATTCCTTATTTCAGAAACATCTTACACACAAATGAATTCCACCAGTTCCCTGGGTTGCCAGTCTGGTGGTATTTTAACCAGTGAAATCACCACGGAAACACAGCCTGCCAAGGAGAAAACAAAGCCAGTTACTCTGTTTTCTTTGCTATGTATCTTCTGGTCTATTTGTGACTGAATTTGTTTAAAGAGCTCATGTTTGAAAGAGGCTGGAAGTTGAATAATTAATAGCAGAAGGTAATCTGAAAGATCTGCCTGTCTTCCTAACCGTCTCTCTGGTCTGTTTTCAAGTATTTTAAAGCCACTTTCAAAGTTTATCCTGTTTATCCTGTTTTTATCCTGTACACTTAAATCATCATTAAGTCACCTGATATCATTTCACTTAAGAATTATTTCTATTTCATGGAAAAATAACTTTTCTCATTCACACAGTATGAATTTAGTTGGCAGATTTCTTTAATAATAGTAGCCAGTTCAAAAATCTGAGGTCAGATGTACATTGTTCCTCCACAGTTTCTGACTCTCCTAGTTAAAGATTTCTCCAAATTTGAGAGCAAGCTTCTTTTTTTATGGCATTGACATATGCATAAATGAGTAAATGAGTTGGAATCTTTATATTTTGTTATATTTTCACTATGTGTTGGACAGGCCTGGACACCCTGGACAGATAGGCAAACCTGCTGATGCTGCTACTGGTCTCTGGTCAACCACCACCGTACCAGACTTGACCAAAGCAACTCTTGGTATCTATGTCCTCTGTTCCTCTTCTCCAGAAATTTAAAATATCTTGCTGACTTTATGAACAACAGACACTGGCAGGCAATACAAGTCCTGTACTTCCATGTCAGAGCCGTGGTAGTTTGCCTGAAGGCACTGGGAGGACAAACCCACATTGTCACTGCTGGTCTCATCCAGGAAGTGGCAACTGACAGTCCCTTCTTCTCTGTGGAGGTCCCAGAAGATTTAAAAGGACTAAGAGACACTGTACTGCTGATAAACATTTAAGAAGACACATGATAGGCAAATAGCAAATTAGAGGAGAGACCTAGGCCCAGACTTGGACCAGGCATTCAGTGAGGACACAGCCCCTATAATCTTCCTGAGGAAAAAAACCCTAAAAGGTTGGAAATCATTACACTTCATCTTGCTCAAAGGATTAGAAATCTCTGGCTTTGAAATGCTAGCATCTCACAAAAAAAAAAAAAAAAAATCAATCTGCAGGCATTAAAATAAACCTTTGGATTTCATATCTTCTTGGATTTGATATTTTGAGGAAGTATCAAATGCTTTTTGTTTTGTTTTTGCATTTTTAAAAATTTAAAAATTTTTTTTTTGTTCACTTTTAGGTGAATTCATTAATGCAGAAGAGGGAAAGACTATTTAATTTTCATGTTCTTTATAGTCCTAATTTTTTTTTTCTTGAATCAGTTTTTTTGCAGATTATGAAATACCTAATTTCCAGAAAGACAAAATCTCACAAATTGTCATTTGGGTTGTGGATGATATTGAAGGACCAGATATGTAAGTTACGTCTTCAAAAAAAAATGTTTCTCCCTTTTGGACCTGTCTTTAAAATTTCACCTTATCTTTCTGTTTGATTATATTTGCATACTACTTAAACTAAAGTATTTTAGATGCTTTCATCAACACAGAAGACACAACCTGCCATAGAAATAAATTCTAATACTAGATTTGGAGCCAACTCTTGGTTAGATATGTGTGTGTGGATCTCAGACCTTGAATGAAGAGAGAGCATGAACAGTTTTACTAACAGTCAATCAGAATTTCAGATTACATGCTGATGAGTGATATTTCTTTCACCTTGCCATATACATTCTTTTCATTTTCACTCATCTTAACTCCTTGAAAATTTGTAGAAGCAGACAAATACCAACAGGGGGCTCCTTTTCTCTCAATAATTAATCCAGTAATGAAAAGTAGGCTTTATAAGTGTCTAATTTTGCTGGTAATTTAATTAAAGCAAATAAATAAGTAATAAACAAATATAGCAAAACTCATCAGTCCAAACAGAATAGTCTGTTGTGTATTTTACAACAATGCTGTGGAGTCTGCATAGCATAGTTCAGATGAGCATTTCTCAGCCTGTCTCTCTAAATCAAGAATCACTCCCTCTGGGAGGGGGCAAAAGTTGCCCTTATTACAAAGAGAAGTTAAGGCAAGGACTGAATGTTAATTTGTCTTTCAGTTAATGGATGCATGGGAGTATTTGTGTATTTTTATTAATTGTTTCCTACAATAATTTCATTGGTCTCCATGTGATTCTTTAGTCATGGGTATTTAATGCCCAGCAGATAAGTAGCACTGGCCTTAGTACTTTATGTTGTGCAAGTTTAGAGGTCTCAGTGGGTTCTGTGTTATGCTAAACTTTCTTATGCTATTTGGACTACAAATTAAAAAATCAGTGCTAGAAACAAGAGCTGTGTTTAAGATTGTTTCTGGGTTTTTTCTCTCTATTTTTTTTTCTATTATTCAATATTCCAGAGAGAGAACCAGCTTCTAACAACAAGTATAATTCTCATTTATTGTGACAAACTTACTCTGTAACAACAGGTAGCATGAACTTTACCACTACATAAATAGTTGCCAAAGAATATTATAAACAAAACACTTGCTATTTTACAAAATTATTTAGGTCTTTTCCTGTCTAGTCAAATACTAAATGTGGGATTATTGGTTAATAGAATCTGAAAATGCTACACTGGCTGAAGCTAATCTTCCCGACTCTGTAAACTAAGGATAAATTGTGAAATAACAGTAATGTAAGCAAATGAAGCATAAATAACAATGTACACTAGTCTTCTGGAGGTGTTATGGAATACATAAGAGACAAAGTAATGGGAATTTACTTTACTAATTCCATCAAGTTCAGTGAAAAGAAATTATATAACAAAAGACTTGTGATAATATTGAAATCCTTCCTCACAGAGATTCCTGTGGAATTCATAGTGTAAATACATTAGAAACCAGACTGAAAACCCTTGGTTATGATGTCACTTGCACTGACAATATCAAGTAAGTGAAAACCTTTTATTAATATACTGTATTTGCAGAAGCACCTTATCTATTTTGATTCTTGCTGTTCATATTGAAGTGCCATTAATCTTGTGTCTTCAGGAAGGACTGATAGGTTGGAGGGATGATGTCACATTTTTCAGACTTGGCATTTTTTGGTTGTGAATTGAGCAAAACACTACATCTTATTGTATGATTGTGTGGAACACTGTACTTACTCAATGTCAGATACAGAAGATGGCCCCGTGTATTTGGATTCAATATCTAAACAACAGTTAAAAACACTATTGAATGTCTGCAGAATTACCAGTTATTCACAATAGTTTTCACAGCTCTAGTCATTCCCATAGATTCTAAGATAATTTTAATGAAGGGAAGGTTTAAAGATGATAATACTATGAATTTGTTTCATTTTTTCATGGTTTTTTTTCTCAATTTTCTGCGAGAAAGGTGCTAAATAAAATGGCATTTTTACAGGTCTGTAATGTTCTTACTCTGCCTGGATAATCCTGATGATTCTAAGTGTGCCCTTGCATCGTAAGTAAAAGAAGTTCAACGTATCCTCAGTGTCATTACAACCGAATAAATTATGTGGAAGTCAGCAGTTCAAGAGGTCCCACCTGTGCCACCTGTTATAAATCACCCATATGCAATGCACAGTGTTCTTGAATTTGTTACTTACCGTCGACTGAGTTAGCAGTTTCTATTCACAAATTGTGCACAGCTGTCTGTGAGCACCTGCTGTTCAAAATTAGGTGTTAATGGGTTGTCATTGATCACACAGTAAAACTGTATGCCATTGATGATGTGAAGTTGGTACATATCACTGTTCTGATATAAAATCTATTACAAATTTGAAGTTGCTTTCATTGAAATAATTTCTTGAGTAATCAAACTACAGATCAAATGGCAGCAGATCTAAAGGACATTTCTCCAGCTGCTGGAATTTTCTGTTCTAAATTTTGAGGAAGTTTCCTTTTAATCCTCCATTTTGTGTGAAACTTAATCTCTATATTTTAATGTATTTACTTTGGGCCAGTGAGTTGTCTACAAAGAATGCAGATTACATCCAAGATACAACTTCTTAATAAGCAAGCATTACTCCCAAATTCCCTACTTATCCATATTTATCTTTATTATTTAAGGCGCATTAATTTATTATGTAGTTCAGTGAATTTACAGTAAAGATTACTGTTTTCAATTCTATGTTTCTTAATCTATATATGCTGTTGCATATATAGGTGCACATAAGATACTTGAACATTTGAATGAGAACTTCCTCACTGTTTGGAATTTTGTAACATATATGGATATATAAACACTGTTTTCTATTTATATTATTTTTATGGATAATTCATGCTTTTTTTCTTACTTTCCTTTCATCCCTATTCAAGCACATGCAAATTTTTGTTTGTTAATACCTGTGTGATATTGCAATGGTAACTTCTGCTATGAAAATCTTGATTTGCTGTCCCCGGTAATGGCATCAGAGAGGTGCAACTCAAACTTGCCTCCCTCTGGGGAGGGGCTATAGTGCTTCATGCAGCACAGAAAAGGAGGTGGGTATCACCTTCAGCAACATGTGTCTAGTTTTTGGTACACTTACAGAGAAAGTGAGTATTCCCTGTTCTTGCTGGTCACTGAAAACTTTTACTTGCCTGTGCAACGTTTATTCTCACATGCAAGTTATATCCTAGCACCAGCAAATAAATGTTGTGAAAACTGTGGATTTATAGATACTACTGATAGCTCCAGAATTCTTCTAGGCAGTAGATCATAGAACAGACTTCCTGTTAAGGCTTTGATTGGTTATAAAATGCCACTTGCACAGCGGATTAAAATAGGGTTTCCTTGTTCTGCCACTGAATTGTAAGGCTTTTGCTTACATGTCATCAGGAAAATACAGTTATCCACTTCAGAATAATAGCTGTGAACATAGTGACAATATTAACAAACTGGAAGAAAAAGCACTTCACAGGACTTTGCAAAGTACAATATTGTGAGCTCTGAATAGAAGACTTTTCTCCTCTCCCGGGTTTTAAATAATTTTCCTCAAAGTTTTGTGATGCAGGTATGTTACTCAGCTGAGGCAACCTGCATGAGAAGGCTTTTGGAAACCATTAATGTGTTTTTTCCTTTCAGCTGAGGGATGAGCATGCAGTTCTGCAGTATTGCCACTTGGCGTTTGCAGTGTGTAAGCAGGGGAGCAGCTACCCCTTCCTTTCCATCCATGACGGTGGTGCTTAAAGTAACATAATCCCGGGTGTATTTGAAGCACCACTCTCACACTGTCCTGGGGTAACGACTGAGCAACTCAGCTGTTCTCATCCTTCTTAGGAAAAGTTTCCTTGCTTGTTTCCTTCATGAGCATTTTATTCCATCCTGTATGCATGGCACTGTAATAAGTTTGATTCATTTCATGTCTATCCCAAATCACAATAGAGCTTCCCAATCTGAATGCAAAACTACCATTGCCTCCCCCTGAAATTTAAGTAACTTAAATACTACAAGCCAATGAATACTTACATTCTTCTCAAAATCACTTAATTCTCTGTCATAATTAACACCACCTCCATTGAAACTAGCTGCCTTTTCAGAAAGAGCCTTAAGCAGATGCATATAAATTATTTGATGATTACCTTCTTAGGTACATTTTCTGTGTGGATGGATCCCTGCTCTGTGATGGTCCATTAACTGACATGGGGGCAGTTTGGTTAGTAGGGGTGTCACTATTTGGAGGATTTATCTGTTAGGAAAAGTTCCCTTTGCAGAATGGGTGTTCTCAGTGTTCATGCTTCCATAATAAACAGTGAAACAGGAATGCAGGCTCTGATGGCTCCCCTTTCAGGAGAGCTATTTGCTGTTACAAGGCTGATGGCTGCCCTCTCAGCCTCCAGAGAATAGTGTCCTGAGCCCAGAAACATCAGAGTTGGACAAGTGACCTTTTATGTCACCACAACTCCTGTTACATTGGCATAGCAAAGGAGAGAGCTGGGGGTCAGGGTAGCAGAAGGTTGGCCTAAAAGGTGCTCTAATGTACTTGGGACTTCTTCCATAGTGATAGTGCCGCCCTTAACTCCTCTCCAGACTTGAACTATGTTCCTGCTGAAATTTGAACTTTGACTTATTAAGGTGACACCCTGTTAGAAAGTTAGAAAAAACTTGTGAGTGAAAAATATCCACTAGATGGCATAGATGGCTTACAAATGTAAGCAGGAAGGAAGCCAGATGCAACCTGTTAGTGGTGGTATGTATTACTTGCATTATTGCAATGTCAGACAGACTTAGAAGTGGATCTGGTTACTGTTGTACCAAGTGCTGTGAAAATACAGTCCTCCAGGACCACTGCTGTCTCGAAGAGCACTCTAAAATCACAAGCATATGGCCAGAGACAGTGAATGGATGTGGAGGGACAAGAAGGCTCTTGTGTAAAGATAGCAAGAAGAGTTCCCAGGGTTTTGCAAAGATATTCTGTTTATAGAATCATGACAGCCAAAGGGAATCCATTGGCAGGCTCATATAAAGAAACTTCTAGCTTAGCACTTGGACCAGAAACTTCACCCTTGGCCACAAACCCCTGATATTTAAAAGAATCCTAACTCAGCTCTGGGCTGTGAACATCCTGTTTGTTTTCTCTTCTTCAGATCTGCACCAGCAGCACAAAGAGGACCTATATCTTCAGACAGAGGCGGCAGCTGGAACAAGCTCATGTTTGTTTCATTTGTAGGCTTTTTGTTCAGATTTGCTTTAGTGTACTAAGTTAATCAACTGAATCCATATCCTCTGTTTGCCTAAGCTGGCTATAAATTTGGCTTCAGCTAATTTCTAACTGCAGTTTCACCCTGCTTTTGGGACTAACAAACCTGCACGTTTAAACCTTGTGTACTAGATACTGGCATCTTTTAGTATCTAAAATTATCCCACTGCTGCTAGAAAGCCTCACCCTTCATTTTCTCTTCTTTTTCTAGAAGTTCATTGCTATTTCCTCTTATCTTTATTCTCCAGAATGAAACTGAGAATAATGCTTCCTGTTCACATGTGTCAGAAAGAAAAGTGACGCTAAACTTGTCATACATCACTCACAGAGATTACTTGTAGTTTGTAAAAGTATCCTAGCATTTGACTTTTGAAACTAAGTGACTGATAATCATGTTTTAGGAAGGCAAATCATAATTCAGGTGGGAGAGATCTTGGATTGCTTACTTGATACAAGGGGAAGTAGCTAAGACAGTTGAAAAATAAACTCATTTTCATAAGTGGTCCAGTACTTGGGCCAAACTTAAAAACTAGGGTGCAGCAAGACTCTGGCTGCATACTTCCATATAGTATGTTACCACATAATATCATCTGCTTCATCATCCACACAGCTGTTCTTCAGCTGGCTTCCTGGCCACTGGATAGCAAATAGTCAGAAATACCAGGTCTAGAAAGTTCCACAGTTTCTCCACCACAATGTGATTTATGGTATATCAAATTGAGATAAGAACCTGCCAAGTCAGACATTGGCCTGCTTGCAGTGAACTCAGAGTGCAGGGTTGAGAATACACTGAAGAGAGTGAGAAGATGCCAGCCTGAGGTTTCTTGAGTTACTTATGTGAATTCCAGTGTTGCAGCTAGATGCTCCTCTAAATCACCAAGACATCCAGCTACCAAGGTGACACATAAATTTTCAGAACAAAATACTCGTTCTACTGGAGAGTAACTTTATGTAGATATTTTTTGCACATTCTGTGTTAGCTTCTGCATTGTTTATTTGTGTTTGTATTGACTGGTTGCCAGGAAACTGGGAGAGCCTTTTATCTCTGTGAATCCGATTCAGGGGTCCATAGTAGATTTACATCCTGTCAGTCCTTGATACAACTGTGTCGTGTTGTATGTTTGAAAGATAAAATACTTAAAATATGTTATTGTTGCTTATTTGTGTTGCTACCCCACCTGCAGTAATCTTTAATTTGGTTTTAAAGCAGATCTCTTTCTCTTACACACCTCTTTGGGTTTGCTTAGGTCACAGGTGGGTTTAGGCTCCAGCTTGAAGGATTTTTGTGTCTGTTTCAGACTTAAAAAAATGCTGAAAGTACAAAAGTACTGAAATCAGAAGTTACAGACCTTTATCTGGGCTGTATTATGCCTCAAAATTTTTCCTATTCATGCTGTAACTTTAGTCTTTTGATTAGTTCCTTCAGTGTTCTGTTTATTTTTTTATTGTTTCATGTTTTATTGTTTACAGCAGCCGCCAGAGTAGTAAGAAAAGTATCTATAACACAGTCACATCTCAGTTAGCTAAAGCCAAGCAATTTTGATCAATCTTCTGTTTGCCCACAAAAGATCACATCATGACACATTTTGGGGCACAGGCTATAGAGGTAGTGTATGGGAGGCTCCCAGGTGTCCAGGCCATCATCAGGGCTGGTGTGTCCTACCTGCTGCCCTGGATGTGACAGTGTGTGAGATCCAGCATGCTCTCCAGTGTGTGAGAGAGCAGCTCAGTGCCATTAAGCTGCCATGTGCCTCTTAGGCAGCTTCCATCCACAGGCCAAGCATCCAAGCTGGCCAGCTTTTGCTTTCCAGCTTGTGAAAGCTTTCCAGCCTCTGCATGTAATTGACTCCAGCAGCACAGTCCGTGCTGGCCGTTACATGTGGTACCAAACACACTGTAGAAAGTGCTAAATAATTCTCTTTTGAAAGGATAGCTACATTTCAAACAACTGAGGTTATTTACTGAATAACCTTATGTCAAGAACATCACACTCAGAACCACAGAACCAGTGTTTTCTTATTTCTAATGTTCCTCTTTTCCCATTCCTTCAACTCAGTAGCAAAGACAGCAATTTCTTTTCTAACTCCTGTTTAATAAAGTGTCTCAAACTTGCTTAAAAGACTTGAGAAGATCTGTAAAGATCTTTAGCTAACCAACTAATATAGCTAGTAAAAAAAAGTAACAAGGCAAAGTTCTAGATGCATATGTTTCCTGAAATCTTTAGAGGCAGCAAATTTCAAGCTCAGTGTGAATCATTTGTTGTGAGTTTAACATAATGGTTTTAATCTGTGCAAAAGAACAGTGTGACTGACGTCTCGGAAGCTGAGGACAGAAGTGTCAGCAAAGCAAGAAACAATAAGGTCGTTTGTCACTCCCAGAGGGAGGGAGAGTCATGAGCATGTCTTTCTTTAATTTCTACATCTATAAGGATGTGAATAGTACTATTTACTGATATATGTTACACCTAAGTGGTAACAGTCAGGCAGGTGAACCTGTGCTATGTCTTGAGCACACATGAAATGCTCTGATTAGCAATGTCTTATGTAAGAGCTGTGCCAAATGTGGACAAATCATGCTGTCCAAAAGACATCTGCCCTTCTCCTTAAACTTATGCAAGCCTGGGAAAGTTCAAAAATGTTTCAACCATTCAAATTTATACTAGCAGTACTACAAAAACAGCTGTCTCCAGATGTGAATTTGAGGGAGAAAATGTTTCAGATGAAAACAATATGTAAATCACTTAATTTTGAGTCCTGTTGAATGCCAAAATACTGTGTAGATCTACTAATTTCCAACTACTTATGGCAAATGGAAACATCATGTACAGGAGCATTACAAGGTGTTCTGCATTTCTGCTTCTGTGGAAGCTACTGAGACTAAAGCAGTATTTCCTGCTGTCCCCATTTTGTGGACCACCTAAAAACTCTGCTATGTCACATTTTTCATTCCTATATAAAAGTAAATATAATCTCCCCTCCAACTAACCTGTTTGTTTTTTTTTTCTGCTACATCTGTTTCAGTCATTGTATCCGACAAAAGCTGAACTAATTCAGAGTAGTTCCTTTCTCCAGCATGTACGTGCATGCACATATATACATCTGCTCACACCTGCTCTGCCTGTTTTTAAATGCAAACTCTTGAGTGCTCTGGAGTGAAAAGTTATGAGAATAAAGCAAGGACAACTTGATCACCTCTCTGGCCTTTTAATACTACTGGTGTTTATTTTTGTCATATTGGTCTTGATATGATATTCAGCTGACATGACTATATTTTCAATCAACAATCTTAAATATAGTGAAATATGACCTGAAACCTCAAGAATTTGTATAATACTTTTTGTTCTATGAAAGCTAACTCTTTTGATAGTGTTCTTTTCAACTGCATTACCTAGAAGTAATTCTGATATATTTTCCTTCAGCAATAATGTGAAGTGGAAGAAGAGTGCTTTTAGCAGAGCCAAGAAGTTTGGTTTAAAATAGCTCAGTATGGGGAGGCACAGTATCTTAATTTAGCCAAATGTCAGGGTGGCTCAAACACTTCACAAGTTTTCTTTGATTTTCAGGTTTTTCTCAATTCCAGATTCTGCCCAGTCTAAATTTACTAGCCATTTTATGTAAGAGGCAAAGAATATAATCTGTCAGATTTTGTTTATGATCTGCAGGCACCTGATTTTCTAGTTTCCTGAAAATTATGAAGGCAGGTCAGAGCTCCTGATTGCCTTACGGCAGCAGCACAGTTCCAGCGCAGGCTGGCAGGGACACTGGTGCAGGAAATCGGAGCCTGGGAGTGTGGCACGTATGTCCCTGCACACTGTGCCAAGGCACCCGTGCTGCCTGGCCCCCCTCCTCCTACCTTCTTCCTTTCTCTGCAGCCACAGCTGAGGTGAACCTGATCTCAGCTCAGATGAGTTACTCTGTATTTTTAGCAGAATATGTGAGCAGAAAACGATGTTGTTGGAAATTCTATAAGAGAAAAACAAAGGCAGAAATTATAGTATACATTTCCTTTCAGCAGCAGGCAGTGCGGTGAAGTAAGTGGTCTCTCACTTGTGACCATTTGACTGGGAATACCTGTGGGCTGAGGAAGCGCTAAGTGTGGAAAGTTCCCTGACTTGCAGACAGAGATGATCCTTCAGAATTCCTTCAGTACGTCTGGAGTATCTTGTGCCCTTAGTTACAGTACTTAACAAAGAAATATTTTTAACCCAGTAACTACGTTTGTCTAGGTATCTCTCAGTGATTAGGCTTGATATGGTCTGGCATCAGACATGAGTGCTTTAATAAACAATTAATGAAGAATCTAAGTTTTGTAGGCAGAAATCAGAATTATAAATCAAGACTGTGACAAATGCTGGGTTAGCAAACTGCAGGAAGATTTTTTTTTTCCCATTTGCAGCAGGTAAAGTCAAGAGTGCTAAAGAAATTCCAGGCATTCTATCTGCTACACTGTATCAAAGTACAGATGTGGAGAAGCTCCTAGGTCACTTTGTGGCATTTCAAAGAGCAGCAAGCCAAGAAGCAAATGAGTAGAAATAAGTATCCCATGGAACTTTTAATCTTCTGATGCCAAAGTCCAACGATAGGACATACTGGCCTGTGTTAAGCTTCATTTTTACTTATCCCTTTGCTTTGATGAAAGGTACCACAAAACCAAGTGCTGGTATTTCTGCAACTCAGAATGTATGCTCTGGGCTTTCACCCAGAACCTTCTGTCACCCCTGCACATTAGAATGGGATTGTATGACTTATATCACTTGACACATATCACTTGAAAAGTAGTTAAGGACAGTAAGCATAAGTAATAGCCTTGTAAACTGCAGCACCAAATCCTAGAAAAATATACACAAGTATACAAAACCATATTTTACATAGTTGTCAACTAGAAAGGATCTTTGTCAAGTTTCTTGGTTTTTTGACCTTTGACACATCACATGAAGCCTTTCCAAGTGGCATGCCTACCCTGTATAGTTCTTTTAGGAGTAATTGTGCTATTTACACACTCCTGGAATCAGAGAGCCTACTTCTGTATCAACTTTGTTTCCTTGGCTGCCTCAGTGGGATGGGAGCCTTATGGGTATTTCTTTTCAGAATGTGTGCGTAGCATAACAATTAGTACTAGCTAGAAAACAAGCACTCATTTTCATGAAAGTTGGTGAGATTACTGCATGTGCTTTTCCTCTGCTCTAAATTAAATTTTGAAAAATGCTTTGCACAAGAAAAGTACAGCAGCCTTATCATAGGTCATGGTAAAATCCCTCATTGATAGGATGTAGCTTCTGTACAGCTCTCATTTACTTGCAAATTTAACTATCACAGCTGTTTAATTTTTTTTATAAATTGAGTATGTATTTAAAAAATACTTTCTTCATATCCTGATTCAGGTAGAATGCATGAGTCATTAAACATGGGTCTCCCACTCTGCAGAGCAATGCTTTAAACAACACACTTCTGAATGTGTTTTTCTCATTTGCCTAGGACATCATTTTCTGACATGCCTAATTCGAAAGGCATAACAAAAAGTAGTGAAGGTAATGAAAAACAGTGAAGCAACCTGTTTCCCCAAACTGTTCTGCAGCTACTCCACCTCCCTCCCCCCCACAGCAGTGTGTTCGTATGTACGAGATTTCTTGGCATGTTGCCTTGTTCCTTGACAAAATCAGTGTGCAAACCCCAGCTATGACTTTGTTTTGTTACAAACCCACCACTTTGGCTAGAGAAAAAAGAAATTGGGAGCTGCAAAATACAAATAGCAGCACTGGTGGCAGCAGGAAATTCTTCAGGAACAGCGAAGCTCAAGATGCACCTGTAGAAGCACCAGGCTCTCCAAGAGAAGGGGAAGGAGCAGATGGGATGACAATGAAGAGAGCCAGCAGGGGAAACAAGCACAGAAATGGGAGGAAGATGCTTGGTCCAAAGAGGGAGACTGTTTTGGACCCATTGGGATCTTTGTTTACAATAAACAAAGAAAAAAATCAGTAATTGGTGTCTGTTACCCTGTCTCCCAGAGAACAGCACCGTTGGTGCTGTCAGGGCTCCAGCTGGCACCAAGTGAGCTCCCACAGCCAACATGCAGAGAAGCCAGTGCTGCTCAGACAGACAAGGGAAAGGAACTAGACTATGCATGTCTGCATGAAGAGTGATCAAGGAATAGCTGTTCCCAAACAACCCTTCCCTGGACAGGAGCTTTAAATGCACATCCAGTCATTTTGTTATTAATTTGCAAGGCAGTCAAAACTGCAGTACAATTTGAAACATCTGAGCTAAAGGACAGATGTCACCACCTCTGAGACTGCTTAAGGTATGTCTGTGTTCTTGTCAGTGCATCTCACCAGTAACTTTATTCTGCTGAAAAATACGGCTGTTCATAAATCACATCCTGGAAAGAAACAATTTAACATCTGTCATTCTAGTGCCATTTCAGCAGAGCACAACACCAATGGAAAAACCTTAATTCAGGAATCTTAAGCTCTGTTGTTGGCCTTGAAAAGTTCTTATCTCTTATGCTGTCTCCATAGTCTGGTGTGAAACAATGTCATATTTGAGGTAGTTTTCTATGGGATGTCTGGTAGGAATTTCCTGATCAGGAAGGTTTTTAGAGAAATTAACATATATATATATAAAAAATATAAAAAGCATTTCAAATTATCCATTTTTGAACGATTAATTAAAGAAGAACTTCACAGGTAACAGGCAAACAGAAATCCGTACGAAGACAGTTACCTATCCAGGCCATCAGAAAGATTTTGTAAGTTAATTTACTGTTCGGGAAAATTTAGCACTTACTGATAAAAGATATCTCGTCAATGATAAAACACAGTTTTAAGAGAGGAAAAGATACTTTCCTTCCTTTCTTCCAGTCATGATCTCCCGTGTGAAAGTAAGGACATTTGGAAGGACACAAATAAGACAGAGATTGTATTCTAGGACTCAAGGACTCTGAGTCCACAACTTCGGCTTTACCAAATCCCAAATGGAAATAATTTTTTGGGAGAAAAAACTAATTTATCCTGACATAGCCATGCTGTAACTCTTTACCCCAGCTTCCCTTAATATCATCAATTTCTTCTTTTAAAAGTCTTTACAAAATCATGTGGATGGGCATCAGAACCTTGTTGTAAAAGTCTGAACACCACAGCACTCCATGAGACACTTCTGTGTGCTATAGCAACAAATCTCCCAAAAGAATATCAGGAAGGTATCCAGAAAGGATAATTTCTTCTACTATCTAGAGGGCATTGTCAGGAAGATGAAGTTATACTCTTTTTCTGGGCTGCACAGTGAAAAGACCAAGGACAATGGTCAAAACATGAAGCAAGGGAAATTCTGATTAAACATTTAAAAAAATCACCATGAGATTTTGTGACTTCCCAAAGAGATTCTCAACTCTTCATCCACAGAAGTTTTCAAAAGTCTACTGAAGAACACCCTGAGTAACCAAATCTAACCTTATACTTAGCCATGATTTGAGCAATTGCTGGGGCCAGATAACCTGCAGACATCCTTACATCATTCAGTGATATTTTGAGTTTTTCAAGAATGGCAGTGACTAAATTCTTTCTGGAAGAGCCTGTCACATGCACATTGTCCTCTTTTTTATTTCTTAATGCTAATGCCTAACTGGAAAGACAGCTTTATTTTTATAACATCCTCAGCCACCCATACAATTTTAGCAGTCATACTGGATGCATTTATTTTAAAACCTGATGGCTAACATGTTTTATCAAGAATACTTAAAATTCTAATTCAAGCAGCACAAATAATATTCCACAGCATATTGCATTCACAGTCAACCTTAAGCTACCTGGAGGTGTCTCTTATATGTTATTGACTTCAGCTGTTGTCTTCAAGGAAACATTAGCTAGTTTTCCATCTGTCTTCAATTCCCTAAATCCTAGTATCTTTGAGGACCTGTCTGGTAAAGTTCTTAATTCCACTAGTTAGTCGTTAGAAAACATTCTGTAAATCCTTATCACAAAATGATAGCTTCAGAGAATCATAGGTTGAGTCACTTCTCAGAGACAAGAGTAGCTTTGCAGTGAGCCAGCTTGTCCTTGTAACTCTCAGATGAATCTCATCTGGACACAGGGACGTGTACTCAACAAGCGTGCTTAAATGGTACATAATTCAATTTTTACTATGGGTAGTCATTTTCTGCCCCAAACTCCTATGTGAGTGTTGTAGGCACAAGGACCCTATGAGCCATGAGAACAGACCTTGCCACTGAAGAGGATGTTAAGTTTTTGAGTCACCTCTGCTTTATCACTGTACTTTGAGACTGGGTCACGTACCCTGTTCAGCAGCGGCTCCCTCTTTTTCTTGGTGTTTTTTCAGCTTTGCATGTATCTGTGGAAGCTGTTCCTGGTGCCCTTCCACACCTCACCAATTTTAACTTTGATTTCCTAATTCCTTCCCAGCATGTCTGTCACACACACAGGGCCAGCTAGGAATCCTCTGGTCCCATGGTTCCTGAGTTTAGAGACATTCAGGTGTTGCTACGTTGAGAATGGACCCTTAGAGACACATTCACCCCCTTGCTCCCAAGTCACATCACCTGCTCACCAGTTCACACAATCACTCCCACATCCACACTCACTACAGCCACCAGCACCAGCGACACGGACCCATTGCTGTGCTCACACCCTTGCACACACCTGTGCACACATAGACTGGAAAACCATCACCACGGACGAGCTGGGAAGGACCTGGAGAAGTCAGGACAGACTGCCCCGATCAGGCACAGAGCACAGCCAGGCAAAGTGACCAGATTATTCATATGCAGTTGCCCTTTTTAGTCCCTTACCTGTTTTACCACTCTTGTCCCTCAAAATCTACCTAAATCCCTCTCTTGTCCCACCTTTGCTTCCCCTCCTAAATGTCTTATAAGTCTTCTGTGATCATGTTCTGCTTTTCTCCTGTATCCCACAACATATCCCAGGAAGAATATTACTTGGTTTCCCCACCCTGCCATTGCCTCTCCACTTGTGGGTGTGCAGATAAGCTTTGCCACATAATTTAACAGCCTGGGCAATGCTTCTACATTCCTCCCAGATAGTCCATTCCTGCATCTGCTCTCCCCTTATTCTTTCTTCCAGCATTTGAGCTTGGTCAGGAATTCCGGATTTGGCCAAGCTGGACTCCTGCCACAGCTTTGACTTCCTGCCCTTTGGAATAGGCTATTCTTATGCTTTCAGATTGTCCTGGAATCAACTTGCTCTCTTGGCCTCCTTTGGTGTTCAGTAGCTCCTGAACATCACATCCTGGGTCACACCCACCACGTCTCTGGAGACCCCACAGTCATTCAGTGACAAATATTTCTGTCACACCAAATTGTGCATTTACAGTTCTGTCTCTGTTGTCCTTCATAAAGCCCTTTTTCAACATTCTCTAAGCAGTAATTTTTGACCAACAGTCTGTTCTGTTCATAAATTTTCCCATCCTGCTGATCTAGAAATGGGTCACTGACTGCATGAGTTTTGAGAAAACTACTATTAGATCAATTCATCCCCAATAAAACCCAAGGGAGCACCACTCCTCTGCTGTACCAGGTCACTGAAACACAACCCAGTCACTGCTAGTACCCAGCATCAGAGCAGTGGACTGATCTGCCCTGAGAGGTTGGTTTTGCATACACAAACTGCAGAAGTGGGGCTGAGGCAGAGAGCTGCAAGAGAAGATGGCAAACGAAGCTGTAAGTATGGAGTGGGGATCTTCCTGAGCAACCCAAGCAGGTCTGCTCAGCACTGTCCAAGCTTCTTCCCATTTGCAGATCTGACAGGTGATTGACAGGTGGATTCAGTGACTCACACAAGAATGAAATAGCTTTGTGCTGGTGCTTACCCTGCCCTTCAGCCGTACACAAGTATCATATTTGAGAAACAGGAGGGAAAAGGGATAGGGGAAGGAGGTTGGCATGAGCCTGGTCAAATACAGGAGGGTTTTGTCTTGAATCAAGAGTTCTCATTTTAGATGTTGCTTTGTCATGTGCTGTTCTGGCTCTTCCTGGTTCTACAATTCAAAATTGGTGCATCAGCCTTAATGCATCAGTCTAGTATTAAGCTCTTTATGCATCTACTTTTCCATATTATTTACACAGAAAGAAGAAGCACTATCATATTTGTTAGATTTTATCTGTATTGTTATTTTTTTCTTTCCTTATACCCTCAACTTCCTGCTCAAGTCTTGAGAACTACATCCTGTATAGCCATGCATGCATGTAGGGTAATAAAAAGGTCACCAAAAAAAGCTACAAGGCACAGTAGTGACATTTGGTCCTCCCACACTCTCCTTGTGGGAGAATGCATCGGGAAAAATAGTCTGTTCCGGTCGAGAGAGCAGAGTGCATTATTGAGAGGACACAGGCATTGTGCTTGGCAGCATGAGCTGATCCAGCACTCTCATTTCCCCACCCAAGCCCCTCTGCAGCACATGAAATGAAACAAATCAACTTCCACATGGAAAAACAGGCTGCTTACAAGTGACAGAGATGAAAGAGATGGAAAGCCCCAGCAGCCTGTAGTGGGCAAACTACAAATAATGACTCATCAATTTCTAGGATGAATTTCTGTGCTCTGGGTCCAGCAGCTCGAACCTGTTGCTCTGTGGTCGTAGAACCATAGAATCACTTAGGTTGGAAAGACTTCTAAGATCATTGAGTCCAAACATTAACTTAAGAGGTCAGGTGGGTCTGCTCTTGCCTGCAGCACTCCTTGGAGGACTTGTGCATGGAGCAGCCTGGATGACTTCCGAGTTCCAAACCCAGGGGGGTTAACCCCAAAACGTACTCTCAGCATGAAGCAATGTGTGTGCATCCAGAACTAGATGCAGCAATAACAGTGAGGAGAGCTGGTGTTCTCCTGCCCAAGTGGTAGTGTGCACAGCAGCAGGTAATGGCAGTGATCCACCCCATAATGCTCCTTCTTCCTAGGGAAGGGTAATACTCATCATGATGGCCTTACTTGAAGCAAAAATAAGAATTAAGTGCCCATATTGAGAACACTCAGAGAGTGCATAGTCACGTTTGTGAGTAATATAGGTACCTGAACTTGGGAAAGTAGTTTCACACCACTTGCTATCCAGCAATTCTTAAATATAAGCATGCCTAGGATCTGATAGTGTTTCTGTTTGGACTGAAAAGTCCTGGGTGTTTAAACACAAGTACATTAACAAGTCCATAAGTATCGACTCAGAGGCAGATAGCAATTAAGAAATTACTGATTTTCGCAGCAAATAAATTCAGGAGCACCCCCTCACAAAAACGCAGTAGCAGTGAGACAATGTGCATGCCCACACACACAGAAAGCATTTCTAGTTTTGAGGACTGGTGCACAACTAATTTCTCTACTGTTTTTCAGGATACTTAGAAGAAGAGTTCAGGACTGAAATCTTAGATATTTGAAAAGCTGCAAGTGTCTAAATAAAACAGTGAAAATACAGCTATGTGTCTTTAAATCAACAGTCAGTTTTACATCTACATTACTGAATGCTTCGGTGAACTACTTAGACATAGGTCCAGTACAAATTAAATCACCTTTTGAAGGAGCAGGAATTCAATGTAGTAATCCAAAGTTATAAGATAAATGTAGCAAACCCTCAGCTTTAGTTGCTTAGAGGAAGCAAAGTCCATCTCTACACTTGTTACACAATTTGATGCAGAGCAGTTGTGTGCTAGCAGAGCACTACACTTTGTATTCAAACCACACAGAAAACACAGAAAGGCTATGAACTTTCAAACAACTTCTTTATGCAGCAAGGCACAGAGAGAAAAGGAGGCAACATCCTTTCAAAGAACTGAGAAAATGTTGAAGAGATTAAAAAAATATTTAAAAAAAATATGGAATATTGTAGTATCAGATTAGCTGACAAAGGTCTGACAACCAATTACCCCATCCATCAGATAGATTTTATGATGCACCTGCAGCAAGTGGTGTCAGTTATTTTGCACAGCACAGTACTTTGTGTCACTGCTGTTTGCAGCCTTGTGGCAAGTGGGGAGACAATTTCCTTTGAGCCTGGTTTACAAAAGAGAGGCCTATGCAATCACTTGGTTTGCATGTCTGTTCCTCTGTCAGCCTTTTTCCTCCCAAATTCTTGTGAACTAATTAGCCAATTTCAACCAGAATCTTATGGACTGGGCAACAGATGTCTTGTTTTATATTATTTCTGTGAATAGAAGCCACACTATCCTGTTCTGAAGAGATTAACCCTCCCTGATAACTGATACTTAGACCTGAACATATAATGAAGCATTTTGTCATCAGAAGTAATCTTAAAGAATTTACAGGAGAAGCAAGTGTAATTAGAGTAGAAATCTGTGTGGAGTAGCATAAAGTGATCATGACAATACAACATTGCTGAAGAAAAAATCTGAGTAACATCAACTAGGGGAGCAAAGATTTTTGGGTTGGGAAGGGAATGCTGATGCTCAGACCATGTCCAGGCAGCTCATCTGGTTTATTGGTTTGAGATAAATTTAGAGGAGAATATAAGCAGGAGCATAACATGTCTCGTGTTCCCAGCAACAGATAGGCTTTGCTGACAACACAAATGGGGTATTTTTGATGTGCTTTAGATGGCCACCAGTGCAGGTTCAGAGTGAAGGCACCATTGTCTGTCTGACAGTCTCTTTGTCTGCCTATAGCTCTAGGTTAGGTGCAGTGAGGGCTGCCACCAGGAAAATAGAGAGCAACTTACGGGTTAAATAACTCCTGTTTGCTGCAGGTCATGCGCTGGGCCCAGAGCACAGCTCACCAGAAAATTTACATTCTTGCAGTGCCTGCAGAGGAGGTGAAAGAAAGAAGCGCTGAACTGGATGCCCAGACACAAAGTTACAATGGCTTTTTCTGCAGGATTTCCTGTGTGTGATTGGATGGCACACATTTCTTCACAGCTGTCACTTTGTGCTAGCTGGTTTCCTTGTCCCAGCCCATTTATCACTTTATTTTCAGTGTTCATCTCAAACCTTCTCTAAATGTTATGACAGCATTTGCCCTGTGAAATTGAAAAGCAGTGAGACCATTACTGCTATTCCAACAAAATCCAGGAAAGATATAAGTTCCTTAATTATTATAACAGCTTCTGCTCTTTTCAGATGAAGTTCTCTCATTTGTAAGTTCTGTTGAGAAGCAATGTCCAGAAGTTACAGGTGCTCACACTAGTGGGAGTGTTTAGTGGCACTGTGAATATTGTGGTTGTTTTGGAAAGATTCAGTCACGCCTGCTGCACACCACCTTTTATCAGCAATTTCTACCATGAAGGATTCCTTCTCTCCTCAGCCATGCTTTGGGTGCCAGAACTCTCTATATTTGACAGTAAAAAAAAGAAAAGGATAATCCAAATTTTGAGTGATCAGGCCTTGGGAATAGATGGAGGATGGTCTTTTATCCCTAGTTGCCTCAAAACTATCATCCACAGAACTTGCAGGTAGAAGTGGGAGCTTGCTGCTTTTCTCTTACAATACTTGTGTGCTGTTGAATAAATTGTACTCAATACAGGACCATTTTTATCAAGTTCCCTGCTGCAATACATGGCATCAAGGCAGAGGCTGGCAATTAGGTTCCTGAAGTATTTGTGTCTTCTGATATTTTACACCCACTTTCTAATCTCCCCGCCTGAAGATTTAGTGTAAAAGCTTTAAAAAAGTACACACACCTTGAAAAGATTTGTTTAGATTTGATATCTTGGAAATTCACACAGCTCAGAGGACTCCAGATATTGGCTATTTATGAGATACAGTGCTTTCAAAAACTGTGATTTTCCTTATAGAATGCAAAAATAAGCGCTAGTAAAACAGTTCAAGAGGAATAGAGATCCATGAGCCCTTAACTGCAATCATGGGGGAAATCCTGAATTTGGATTTCAGTAGGGTCCTGTTTACAGTACTGAATTCCTGTGGAATAAAGTCATTCAGCTTAAGGTCATTGGTACTGGGAAAATGGCTTAGGAAAAAAATGAAATCCAGCTCACTCCACAGACCTAAGGGAATGCAAGGCCCTTGCACTGCTTTTCACCTCCCTTTAGCCTTCCTCATTTAATTTTATCTTCTTTCTTCCCATCCCATTCAGGGAATACTGTTTCATCTCTTCTTTGCTGAGGCACTGTTATTATCTTAATCACACCTCTTGTGGAAGTACTCAAGGGCCAGAAAGTTTGAAAGGAGTGATTTCATGCTCACAGTCATGCTGGGAAAGAATCTACCACCTTCTGAAACACGGAGTACGAATTTTTACTGTTTTTTAGTGCTGCCCACTCAACTCTGCTTGCCCTATTTATTCACCCTGATTAGGCTGCCAAGGCTTGCTGAAAGGAGGCTTGACATTTATTCGTCTTTGACACTCCTTATGTAGTTTGAGGTGTTACAAAATCAGCAGCAAGGACACCTTCTAGAGCCTCTGAGTCTGAACTCACCTTATTTACTTATTCTTTCTCAGTATACCAATGTCATATCTGAAGAGAAGAAAAAGTTTACACAAATCAGGCTACTGAAAAATAGCATTAAGTTTTAAACCTTTAAATTAACTATGCCATTGTTCCACTCTAAAAGTGACTCAAATGAACTGAAGCTATGTATCCTCAATACCCAGAAAAAGCAGAGATTGCAGTGTTACTGCATAAACTGCTTAGGATAACTAGCTGGTTTTCACAACATGGTATTTTCCTAGTTAATGAAACTAAAATCACAAGTAGAAAGAGAAAGAAAAAAAGTAGAAAGAGAAAAAAAAAAAAAAACCACAAAAAAAACCAACCCAAACCAAAAATATTAAATTCAAGAATTTCTTTTGTACTTGTATATAATAAAATATCACACAGTTCAGTTGTGAATACGTTGTGTTCACATTTACAGGATGGTGAAAATAATGAACAGTCAGCAGAGCCTGTCAAGGCAAAACCCATATGCTTACTGGAAGGAATATGGGGAAAAACTTCCTTTATGAGCTGTGTCCTACAGATCTTCCTGCACTTTGTGCACTATCAACAATGGGGACCACAGGGGCCACAAGCAGTGTCATAGAGAGACCACTGTTTTCTCTTTTATGAAGAGATGATACTACTATAACTGCCTGACCACTTCAGGTCTGGTAGCCTGATATGTCACTTGAAGACTGAGGTTTCAATTCTGTAAAGTTCACATGATTTCTGGGAAAACGCTTAGCATACCGCCAGCCAGTGCAGGGTTTGCTCAGAGCACAGCATTCATCAGGTCTCACATCACAGACACATCAGGTCTTTCAGAACCGCATAGACCTGGCCGAGATGTGTCACAAATGTCCTTTCTCACAGTCAATCTGTTAAAGGCAGATTCTTGGTAAGCAATTATTAAAAACCTATAAATAACTTTTAGTTAACACTCCATCTGCATGGCTTCTTTTGTTAAGATTTTAAGATTTGAGTCTTATTCGGTGTTAACTTTTTGATTAAGGAAGTAGAATTGCCCTCTTTGAGAGTTCAGTAAGGAACTAACTTCCCTCTTGCTGTGAACATTTAATACTTCCTTAGAAGATTTCACACAGCCTCAAACACTCAGAATTTACATACTTGTCTTAGCAATTCATGTGACAACTAATCCAAACCTATGGGCAAGGGAGAGAAGTAAACGAACCCATTGTGTGTTGATAAACTGTTTTTATGAGTACTGCAAAGTTGATTCTGCAGAGTTGCCTTCTTGACTTTACTTAAGTCAGAGTCAACACCTGTCTTTCACAAACAAATTATTTTAGAAGAAAAGACTGGGATGGTTTGAATTAATCTTTTAACTCACACGTTACAGCACGTCGCTGCAATTATTTGAATAAGGACTCCGGGAGCTTTACGAGTTATTTCCTGGGGTTCATTTGTGTGCGTTACCGCCGATAACTTCCCGAAGCTTAACTCGGGGAGGTCATGGCAAAGTAAGGCACAGAGGGCAAACAGCATCCAGGCTCTCACCTTCCCGCCCCGAGCCCCGAAAAGCTCTCGTTTGGCTCTAAAACCTGCGGAACGGACGGAGCCGGCGGGGCGGGGGCGGTGGGAAGCGGTCCGGACCCTGCCCCGCCGGACCCCCGGCGGCCGCGGTCAGCCCAGCGCTCCTCGGTCAGCCCAGGGATCCCCGGACAGCCCCGCGCTCCCCGGACAGCCCCTCGCTCCCCGGACAGCCCCGCGCTCCCCGGACAGCCCCTAGCTCCCCGGACAGCCCCTAGCTCCCCGGACAGCCCAGCGCTCCTCGGACAGCCCAGCGCTCCTCGGACAGCCCCTCTCTCCCCGGACAGCCCCTAGCTCCCCGGACAGCCCCGCGCTCCGCGGGCGGCCGGTGACCCGGGGCGGGCGGGGGGCAGCCCGGCCTCCCGAGCATCCGCCGGGGCGGGGGCGGCGCGGGCTGCCAGAAGCCGCAGTCCCTCGGCGGCGGAGCAGCTGCCGCCGGCCCTCAGCGCCATGCCCTTGCAGCAGGGCTCTGCCCGGACGCGGCAGCGCACGGTCCTCCTGGTGGGGATCGTGGTCCTGCTGGCTGCCCTTGTCCTCGCCGTCGTGCTGGCCTCTCTCCTGACCCACGGAAGGCACGAGGGAAGTCCGCAAATGCTGAAGTGGAAGGACAGGGGGACCACTAGGAACTTGCAAGAAGTCATCCTGGGGAGATGCTACAACTACATCACGGCGCACTACCCGGAGCTGGGGTGAGTAGAGGTCTGGGTCGTGCCTCAGATGTCAGGTGAACAGAACTGTCTCTCACCTCCACCTGGCCGTGACCACTGGGTTTGCAGTGGCAGGGAGAGATTAGGGAGTTAAGGCCCCTGTTTCACAGAAAACTGTACAGACAGAAACTCGGTGCCCACTTGAAAGTGGTGGAAAACTATCTGGAGAGGCAATAAAAGTAACACTAATTCTAAGTCAAAACATAATCATAAATGGATTTTGCAACTTCCCTACTGCCAGCTGAAATAAAAGCTGAATTCTAACAGGTTTGAGTGCATGAAGGTGAAGCAATTTGCTGTAAAGCTGATCTGCCAAAATCCTGTAACGTGACACTGCAGTCCTGTAACCAAAAACTACATAGGAGGAAGGGAAAGGAGAAGGTTCAACACAGATTTATAGGACAGACAAAAATGTTAGGAAAACATTGAGAAGTATCTTAGGGATTATTCAAAACTGATGTTTTTAACATGTGGATAAGACTTTTTGGTGAGCACAGACAACTTGCATGGAGAAATAGAGGTGGATCACAATACCAGCTCAGCAGTCCCAGGTAACACCTTACCCTAGAGGTGGTCCTTGCTCAGCACATCACAGTGGGTAGTGCAACACCCCAAACAGCCCATCCATCCTCTCCTGCAGAAGAGATTCCCTGGGCCCAGGTATGCAACAGGGTATTAGAGCTGAGAACTGATTTTCTGATCCCCATCTTTGCAGAGAAAGGGAAAGTATGAAATAAGGAGTGCCCTGGGCCCCCCAGCAGGTACTGGGGACACCCAGACCCTCAGGACAGGATCCAGAGTAGCCAGGGTCTCTCAGCAGGGAACCATCCATCCCTGCTGTGGTACCAGCCGTGCTGCTTTGTCTGCAGTGAGCCTCTGGCCAACCTTTCTAGGCTGAGTGCTGTGGGGCTGCCCCACACCTTGGCCAGGTAACAGAACTGTCCTGGTCTTTGTCCTAAAAAAGGCAATTGCCACCGCTTGTTTTCATGACATTGAGCTGATGAGAACAAAGCTGTATATAGTTTGCTTGCATTTGGGTTTCTTTTGGCTTTGGATATCCTGTGTTGTATGAAAAAGCTGACTTGCACTATTTGAATGGTCATGTGGAAAATCATGGCCTGAGCACACAGAGCCCTTATTTGTGATTTACATTAAATATTTGAGTGGCTTTAGTGAAGGGAAGGAAGACTCTTTTACAAATAAAATTAAAACACTCCTGAAACTTGCAAAATCATATGCATGTTTCTAATAGGATGCATTAATTTCTTAAAGTATGCACTCAGTATTTAAATCTGAAATTGTTTTCAAGCCTAATAGCCTTTATTACATGGGCTTGTTTCATTCAATTTGGGATGCTGAAGATGTGAAAACCACTTTTGTGTGAATATGCTTTCAGCCGCTGCCACGTATGTTTTCACTGACAACACAGTCTGAATCTGGACCAAGAATATCACTAAGGATGATTTGTTTAGGCAATTAATTCAAGGACAGTTTTAAAAATATCATGAATCCATGATTGCAAGTTTTCTAAGAAGTTTGTTATTACAAGGCATAATATTTTATGCTACTCATAATCCAACAGCTTTTAATAGCTGCATGGCTGTGAGCTCACTCAGATTAAATTACTTCTGTATAGTAGGACCCTTTTTTGTTTTATTTTATTTAAGAGACAATTGTTTCTGAGGCATAGAGCCTTGGAAAGAAAGAAGGAAAGAATAAGGAAAAATATGCTTGCTTATGTACATGTGAAATATTCAGAGGTTTCCTGAATGGAGAATTAAATATAGGTGCTTTTCTGGGAATCAAACCCAAGATTGCCCATTTCTGATTGCACTGAGCTCTGGGCAGTCTGTGGTGTAACCAGCCACTTCTGTCACTGGCACTTTCTGATGATGACATGGGTGCCTTTAGGACACATCAGAGAGTGGGATCTTTCATCCCTCTCTCTTTCATCGTTAGTGTAGGCCTTGGATCCTCTGTTGTATGGGAGCTGTGGTGCACTTAATCAAAGAGAAGAGTAGGAATGGGGAACTGCAGAAATACAGGCAGGCTTATGAGCTGAGCAAGCTGTACTCTGCCAGAACTGTTGCTGCCTCTACTTCCCACCATGGGAACCTCACTATCTTGGTTAGAAATCCTCTCATTTTCTCATAAATTTTTCAATATTCTGTTCTTGCCCTTTTAATCTTACACTGACATGCACATTTGTTTAAAAATATTTGCTTTTAGGAAACTCATGTACATTTCCTTGTATTTTTAAATTTTTTAATATCAGAGTCACTAAGTTCCACCTTTGATGATATTTTCTGTGGTAGTTAGTGAGCGTGACATTTACTACATTTTGGAGTGCCATATTTCAAACTGGAATAGCTGTCAGGTTTTGAAAAAAAGGGGTATTGCTAACATAAGATTTTTATACTCTTTCTAGAGATCACAGATGGATTTAACAGAGTTCACAAGTCTACAGCCCCCATTTAGCTCTGCTTTTGCAAGTGTGTGCTGTAAATCATGTGAGAAGGCCTCTGACATGCTAGTGTACACCTTCATTATCACAACTCTTTAATCCTTGAGGAGACCTCCTTGCATTCTCCCTCAGCTTACTAGAGCCCTTATACCATGCCCAGCCAGCTCACTCTGGTCATGCTCTTCTTTTTTCCAATACGATCTTTGGGCTGAACCCCAGCCCAGTGAGCCCACTGAGAGGCTGCTGCAGTCTGCAGTTGAGTTTTATAAGCACCTCATGCAATCAGATTTTGTCCTGTTGATTTGCTTATTCTTCAAATTCATCAAAACTCTGCATTGAACTTGGTCGCGAAAGAACATTTCTCTGGTACTGTATTACACCATCTCCTGGTAATAATTTTGTTCAACTGCCTGTGTGCAATACAATCCTCAGGTTTATTTCTGCTACTGGCTGACTCTTTTCATTTGTACACATGCAATTTCCTCAGTCTTCCTGCATAGAACTGTTGATATGACAAAGTTCATGAGAAAGAAGAAGGGAATACCAAACAGTTCAATAAAGCATTTTCAGTATTAGTCCTATTTTTAGGACAAAAAATGTGGATGGTATAGCAGGAGGCTTTAGGGGGCTTGTTCCCTGGAAAATACTGACTCAAAAGCAGTATTTTGTCATAGCTTGGTAGTCTTACTTCTTTTTCGATATTAACAGAAGCTAGAAGTTCTGATTTCACTAGTCTTGTAAAAATCTCGCGTGGCCATCAGTCTGTATGGTAATTTGGGCTGAATAAAGCCAAAGGCAGTTTGGTCTGAAGAAGCAATTTGACCTCAGATGACTCAGTCCTCTCCTTCCCAGTATTACGGGCTCCCTCTCGTGGCTAACGAGCCGCTTGCAGGTCCCACCTCCAGTCTCAGGCAGCGCCAAGTTTCCAAGAATGCGTCCCTGGGGCAGTCGGAGCGGGGAGCGCAGCGAGCGCTCAGCGCTGCAGGCTCACCTGCACAGGTCAGGGCATTCAGCAGGTCCGTGCCCACAGAGACCAGCTGCGGTGAGACAGAAACCCATCGCTCGGAGGATGCTGCTGACGGTGGTTTGGCACCCCGGTACCTGTTGGGCGAGGAAAAGTGGCAACAGCTGTAGCCCAAGTTAACTGGTTTAGGTTTCCTCTGAACCACGTTTGAATTGGCAGGCTGAGGTCAGGAACCATCAGCACTTCGTGACCTGGGAAGGAGTGGAGAAGACACATTATCTAAAAGGTCATAGTCACTAATGCCCAAAGCATAAACAATGCTTTTTTTTGGATCTAGAAATAACTGATTTTACATTTGCAGCTCGAGAGAATTTTCATTTCCAGCTAATGACTGCTCCCCCCTCACATCTGCTGTTACTTCTCAGTCTTTAATTCACAGAATCACAGAATGGGTCAGGTTGGAAGGGACCACTGAGGGTCAGCTGGTCCAAGCTCCATGCTCAAGCAGGATCATCCTAGAGCACATTGCACAGGGTTGCATCCAGAGAAGGTTCCAAGGACCTACTATTTCAAAATTGTTTGAAATCAAACCAGCTTATTTTTTATCTTAAATTCTGACAGGAAGAGAGCACCAAGGACACAGACAGGGAGCAGTTTCAGCAACGCATGTAGCTGCCAGGCCCAGCAATGCTACTGGACTAGATGATCATCAGAGGTGCCTTCCTTATCTTTCATCTCTTAGGAAATGCTTTTAGGCTTGTAAGAGGTCCACTGGGAAACTAGGACAAATAGCAGTAAAGAAATGTTTTGGCTCATCTCTAATGGAAATGGTGTTGATATCTTGTTCCTACATCTGGTTTGTTTCTCAGTGTTAAGATGGGCACTGTATCATCATAGTAACACACTGCTTATCAAAATACCCAAATCCTAACATTTGGGTGTGCTATTCATGTTCCCCTCCCTATTTCTTGTGCTTGTGGGCTGACTTTAATATGTTTTCTGTGTTAGTCTTTTTTATATAAAACATGCATAATCTGTTTTTAATTTCTTCTGTCCTTCAATGTTTATAGCAAGATTTTGTTTTTCAGTTTTTTTTCCTGAAACTGTATACAAGTGACTTTGTAATTTCTTGCTAGCAAAGATATCATTACTATTATTTACAATTGTTTGAGTCTTACTTAAAAGTACACTTATATTGAAATATGCTGTACTGAGCTTTAATGGGGAACTGGAATATAATGTTTAGTAGGCACAAATAGGCAGTGATTAGTACATGAGAATACAGAGGCAGGGCTATGGGCTCTGGAGTTTGTCCTTCAAGAGAGTCCTCGTGTTGTTTATAGCTAATTTTTAGAACTACTCTGGGCTGTAAGATAGGACTCTATTTGGGTTTTATTGTCATCTCTTCCTAAAAGAAGTTCATTAGAAAGACTTAATTTTCTTTTAGCCAGAGACAAGTTCATAGGGCAGTTGGTAGCTATCATTTATTTGTTCTTGAGATAATTAATCACCAGCATATTTATTTCTGCTCTTCTGGAGTATAAAGGCCACTGCTAGGCTGTCTAAAGCCATCCAGCTCTGTGTAAAGCTCAGGCTCAGTTCTGTGTGGAAAATCTACCCTCCCATGCTCCAACTCCACGGACAAACCAAGGTCTGAGAGTCCAGCAAATTTGAGGGGGAGATGTCAAAAGACACATTGTCTTTTGTCTGTGGCCAACATTGATGTACTGCTAAGGTACAGAAGTGTTGTTGAGATCTGAATTTATCTCTCAGTTTGACAGCCATATGTCAACTCATCTGTCAGTTTTCTATATTGAGTTATTATAATATAAAAATTGTTATTAAATTACTCTATATTTCTCATATATTCAAATTTTTTACATTCATTTTACAGTGTTTAGCTATTTAATGGTTCTTTGTGAAAGATTCCATAGAATTTCAAATAATTTTTCACGTTTGGGTTAGTCTACACATATTGCATCATTATATTACAATGTCCTTGCAATCAAAATCTCCTTTGATTTTCATTGCAGATACTAGAGAGAATACTATTCTGTGTGTACTGGCCTTCTACACATTAATCAGAAGTATTTGCTGATGAAATACTTTTCAACTTAGTTTTCCACTGTAACTCTTTGCAGCTATTTAGTCATGCACAGTTAGCTGCCTGTTCTTTACCTTCTCTCTTGTTTATTGGCTTTATAGAATTGACTCTACAGGGCAATGTCTTGCGGTGTTCTAGCACCACCCTAGGATTGAAACTATTGAATGTTTTTATGAGGTTGTTGCTGAAAAGGGGAATACTGCTCTCTCCCACTTTTCCCTGCTCCCTCTCTCCTGTAACATCTGCAGAGACATCAGTGAAAAAAACCCATACTCAGAGATGGTATCATTCAGCTGTCATTGCCAAGGTATGGTTAAAACTCGAGAGCTGTTTAACACCTCAGAGCACCTTGAGGAAATATAACTCTGCTTATCCATAGGGATAGGCGGAATATATCCTTTTTCCCTCTAGGGTCAAAGGAAAGTCTGTCTCAAGTGTCCAAGGATTAAAAATATATGCTAAAGATGCATTCTGTCTTCCCAGGAGATGACAACAAAACAAGGAGTTAGCAAGGAGCTCACTCACAGTTGTACTAAATCTCCGATCTGCTCCCTTGTCTGTGTCCTGCTGACACAGACCACCCTTAAAGCAGGGACTTCTCCCAAATTACTGCATTTATGCCACATCTCAGCAACTCTAGTTCTATTAAAACAAACAAACAAGCAAAACAAACAATGTAGAGAAAATTCATGTTATGGGGGGAAAAAAGTGAAGCTGCATTTAGGCATTAAATATTTCTCTGCTGTAACATATTTTAATTTAGATCACTGTTATAGAAGTGTTTTTACAAGTTTAATATTAACATTAAAACTCTTGTAAAAATATCTTTTCTGATCAAGGGGCAAGCTTAAATTTATTCCCTCTGTATCTCTTGATGACATGGTCATCTCTTGGAAGCTTAAACTATAGAGCACCTGTGACCCTCTGTCAAAATGCAGTCCAGGTGACTTCTGCCCTTCTGGAGGCTCTGTTCCACTTACAGAGCATCTCTAAAAACACCATCTGCTTTAGCAGCTTGTTTTTTCACCCAGGGAGGCTGAAATCCAGGCAGAAAAACAATCTGCTTATGTAGATGAACTCTTCACTGGTTACAGCTGCCACCTCTTGGCTCAACCCTTCCCAGAAGGGTGATAAGGCTTAGTGTTGTCCTGCAGCACCAATTCCTGACTCACATGAAATACTCTAGGAGCTATGAACCAAAGCCGCAAATACACCTGCCCTTAAACCTTTTTATTGCTGCCAAAGGGGAAGGACTGGTGTGATGAGGAGCTGTCACTTGCTCCAGGTATACAGGAATATACAAAGCCCTGAGGTACACCCAGCAGCAATCTCGTTTAGTACTTCTTTTTCCAGACCTCCAGGCTCCCCCTCTTTGCCATGCATAATTTAATTGATCTGCCTGCAGTCAACCTTTCCGTAAGTCGTCTTTTTCTGAGATCTCCCTCTCTATCCCCAGCCAGTTACTCCAATGCTTTGTTTACTAACTTTTGAACTATTTCATTAGCAGAAAGGAATACTTACCAAATCAAGCTGCCAAAAAAATCAAGCATGTCATTTTTATGTTGACAGAAAGTCTGTTAACATAAGTGTTATGGTGGCAGACACGTTGAAATGATTAAACTAGATGGGAAATGAGAGCCTTTTGCTTATTGAAGACACTGAGATTGACGGGTCTAATTTTTTTCCTTCATCTCTTTCCTTGCTAATTTTCCCCCTTTCCATTATCAAAAGCTAAAACCAGTAGACAGTAGCGTCCTCAAATCCTCAGCAGCTACAGTGTTTTTGATGGCCTCTCTTAATTCACATCTGTCTGATTTGTGTCACAAAGACACCTGATGGGGGGTTTTAGATGCCACAATAATAAGAAGGAAGCCGATCCATTGTGTGCACCGCCCCATTTTCTGACTCCGTACCCTGGAGATGGTCGCGCTGTCACCCGGCAGGAGGAACCCAGGGCTTTGGGGCTGAGCTCAGCTGCTGCTCCCGAGGAGCTCCTTCTCCCGCCTGATGGCACTGCTCGCCTTGCTTTGAGCTCCCAACTTCCCTCCAGAGACAGCCAGCCACAGCTGCCTGGGCTGTCCTTGGCAGCAGCTCCAAAAAACTGCTCCAAAGCAGTAGTGAGACACGGCAAGGCTGGAAATAGGGGAGGGAAAGCAGAAGAAATAAAATCGCAGAAATATTTAGGGCAGAAAATATAGCAAGAGGATTCTGGGTTACAGAGGGCTCCCTCTCAACACAGGCATAAATATTACTGTTCCTTGAATAAATTCTGACATAAAGACGTAGCTACACATAAGCTCACATGAAAAAACAGATTGAATATGGATGTATAGATTTCACTGCTGTCTACAGCCATCACAGTTTACCAAAATGCAGCAGATAAATTGACACAGGCAAAGATGTGTCTGTTAGATGCAGAAAGGTTGCTACGCCATTTAGTTCCTTTGGTATGCATTTTCCTGAGATATCTGGGCTTTTACAGGTGAATCCCATGCCTTAGATCCCCAGAAGAGTGAAAACTGGCTTTATGCCTTTAAGGAGCTATGTTATAACCACAAACATCTTGCTGTCTTTTTAAAGGGTCTGATTTCTGAGTGCTTAGGTTCATCACCGTTTTGGCCAGTGCAGGTAGCAAACGAAAAGGACTTTCTTACACATATTGCAGGTGTGATCACTGCACAGGTTAGGTACATGGGCTCAGGAAACTGTTTGCAGCTCTAACTTCAGAGCCTCTCCACAGGGCCACAATTAAAATCTCAGGGTGGCTTGAAGACATTGCAATGTTTTTGAAATAAAATTCTGGACCTTGGAAAAGCTGATATTGATTGCAGGGGAGAACAGGTCTCACCAGTGAAGTATCTCTGCCTGGAAGGGTGATTTGAGAACATGAGCAGAGTTGATAGAGTTCTCCAGAACAAAGTCTGGAAGCAATTTTTTACTTGTAAATTTGAAATGGGTCCCATACTTGAAGCATCTCTCTCAAATTCTTGAGTAGAAAATTAAAGGCAACAGAGCCCAAGGGAGCACTGCCCCTCTTAAGATGTTTTCAGCATTCAGCGTCAATCCAGGGCTGAACTGAGAGCAAGACATTGTTCATGGTGTAACTGAAACCAGCAGGGATGAAACTTATCCTTGATATTAAACCAATTAAATCAGTTTCAATTGGGTATGAATGTGCTCCGTCATGTCCAGTTAAAGAAAAGAAAAAGAAATCTGTAGTTACAGTGATTTACTAGATAGCTCAATGCCATCCCATTCCTTCCAGTGTAAGGATTCTCTTTCAAGGTTAGCCAGACCAGTGTATAGATATGCAAGAAATAATGATGCAGAGGCTGTCCATTTTTCTAATATTCACATTAAAATTTGGCTGCTGGGATGGATGCTGATGGAAATATTCTTGGCCCCAGCTTTCGCTTGATAGATTAATTGGATATTTGTATGCAAGGCAAATGGATAGAAATTATTGGAAAATGCAATTTCTACCCCAATGTAAGGACAAATGGAGGATATGCTTTGCAGTATATATAACATTTGGATTTAATAAGGAAAAGTTTATTTGTATCCCAGCTCTTGTTGTATGCTGTACTGAGTTCAGAGTAGAGTCTCTGGCTCAAAAATGTCTTAAGGCAAGTTCTTCAACCCTTGTTTTCCAGTGAAAGGTTGCAGTTTCCAAGTTCACAGATTTCACAGCATTCTTTCTGTTAGTTACTATTTCACGTTTACCAGCATTGCTCAAACTCTGTTCATAAAAATAAAACTTAAAAAAATTAAACAGAAACTTAGAGTATATTTACATTATATATCACTGAATTTGGATTTAGTATTTCAGAGTCTATAGCAGAAAATAAAGGCCTTAAATATTTCAGCATAAACAAAGCCTCAAAGGAAGAAATCCATTCTGCCTAAAGAGATGATATTATGATATTTGCAGATAGGATGCAGAACTATTTCATATACAACCCGAAATACACAAACAAAAACCACAGTAAGAGAGCACCCAAGGCCCACAGCAGAATTATCTGAATTAGATAAATTTTATTAACTGATGGAGAATCTTTTTTGCAGAGGTGGTTTTCTTTCTTTTGTAAATCCAGAAAGCAAGCTAAGTCAACACATTCTATGATTTGGGAGCAGTCTTGAGAGGAAATTTTGTTTCTCAGGCATTTTTCTGGCAAGGCACAAGTTCTTGTTTCAACCTGAAACTGTTCTTGCTGGAATTTTTAGCATACCACATGCCAGCAAACTTCTTGTACTGTTTCAGAAGGCCTAGAGCTACCCCAGGTCTCTGCCCTCACCTCTTCTCAGTGTGAGTTAAATGCTGCACACCAGACAAATATTTTCTTTCTGTGCTGTAAAAAGGGTCAGGTGAAACCTTATTAACAGAATCTACCTCGACACTGAGACTGGAAAGAATGGCATATCTTCCTCGAGCTGGGATTTGCAAGTCCTCAAGTCTTCTCAATGCTCATCATACATAAACCAAAGTCACAGTTCTGTGTGCCTGGTAATCTCTTCAGGATGTGAGACAAAATTTGTGCTTCCTATCAGAGAAATAGCTTTCCAGTGGCAAATCAATTATTTATTATTATTCATTTGTAAAAAAATACATGTTGATTGGTGAAGACAGCAAAAAGAAAAGATTTTTTAGCTTTTGTATGTATTTTTTTACATTGATGATCTGTGGTTTTATTTCTAAAACAATGCTGAAATTGCCTATTTTCCATAAAAGCCCATCTTCATGACTTACCATTCTTCCGTCTGGTAGAGCTGACAGCACCACACTGATTAGCAGGTGTAGAAGAACCTCCCCCATTTGCAGGTTATGACCTACAAACTTCTGTGATATTAAAGACACAGTTTTGGCTTAAAGACTCTTCTCTCAGGTATTGGTGACATTGACACACATCATCCAGTGCTGAGTTTGGTGTCTTGAAAGGACAAAACACTGATGCTTTGAATTAGTGACTCAGCAATCTGTCTTGGCATGATCATGAATCACCTGGATGGTTTTCTTTGTGCCTCTCATGGCCATGACTTGAGTCTAGCAGCAGAAATGCTTTATGTTGTGTCTGTCTCCTATCTCTCTTTGGAAATGAAAAAACTCCGTGTTATTTTATGGTTTCTTGAAAAATATTTTGTCTTCCGAGACCAAGCATAAAAATTTTGCCACATGAAAAGATAGATCACCGAGTACCCAGCTGTCACCTGTGGCTGTTAATGCTCTTACATAAAGCAGATTTCAAGAGTAGCTTAAAAAAAAAGAGAAAAGAAAGTACTGCCTGGAGGACAAATCATTTGACAAATTAGAAAGTGTGAGCTATATAAATGTCTATGAGATGTGCCTATGCTTACAGCCAATCCCTACAAATTATCTTTATGATACCATTGACTGTGCAGAGCAAAAGGGACAGCTGCCCTTCTCTAATATCACCCCACAATCAGCAGGAGCCCTCTCTTTTGGATGATTCAGTGTGTCCATGTTGTAATCCTTTGTGACAGGGAGAGGTATTTACAACTTCCCAACCCCTAAATAAAGTACCAAAGTTTGGAGCATGGTCTCTGTGGGTTATTTACAATTTGCAGCCAGAGAAGAGTTCCTCCAGGAGAAAATTTAATACACCCAAGTGAAATCCTGCTGAGTAAAATGTGAATTCTTGCTGACACAAGAGTGCAACAGCAAAACAATGACCGTGCTCCCTGCTGCACCTGCAGTATGGCTTCTTATTTCTACAGTGATATAACTGAAAGTGCATTTAGGCTCTTGAATGAAAGATAATAGTCCCATTTAAAAGCCATCACTGTTACTCATCTTTATTTACCAAGAGGTAAACTTGGTTCATGTAAACAAGAGGTGTGGTCCCTAATGCAGCTGGGGCTGGCCCTGTAACAGGCTGGCATGACATGAAAGGCAATTTGGGATGTGCCACAGCTGCCTTGGTTGGCCATTTAGCTGGAGACCCTCCAGGCTGACGTGCCCTGTCCCTGCTCCTAAGCTCAGTTTCAGACAGCACTGTACAGTGGCACCTGGTCTGGATCCTGGTTATATGTGTGCAAATCAACTGTGCCTCTAGCAAAGTCAATAGCTGCAAATTAGCGCATAAACAAAAATAATCTCAGCTAAATTGCTGTTTTTGGTTTGGTCACAAAGAGCTAAATTACTGCTTTTGTTTTAGATAAAAGTATGGGTATTTTTTCTGTAGGGTCAAGCTCTCTGCAGGGAGACGCATGGGCGTGCTTTTGGCTTGCTGTATTTGAGGGGACAACATCCTTTGGCCATACTTTTAAAATGTACAACCTATAGTCTGAGATGCTATTGGTTTCTCGTGATTTGGTATGAATAATCAAGAAATTTGATCTTTTGGTTATGTAAAACCAACATGGAACATTTTAAGGGATAAGAAGATAAATGACATTCAGATATTGCAATAAACAGTAATTTGAAATGCAGGAAAGAGAGAAAGATGATTTGGAACTGTTCATTCCTCAGTATATACTTAATTTGATGAAGATACTCTGCTTTTGAAATAGATCATGTATTCGGTGTCTGAGCATAGTTGGAATTCTTAACATCTGATCCAGAGTGTTTGGCTATAACAGAGGGAGAGCCTTTCACAGACACAAATACTCATAAATATTTATTAACTATGTTTTAATCTTCCGGCAGAGATAAGGATTGCCTAAAAATATGGGAATCATTAAAAGATGCATTCATTTACAAGAATCCCTGTAATATCACAGCAGAAGATTATCAACCTTTAATGGAGCTGGCAAGTCATCCTGTACCCTGTAACAAGGTAACAGCACAATGCACCTGGGGTGGGCTGTGGTGGGATGGGCAGTGCTCCCAGTGATGGGATCTCATCCATAACAACTGTGAGGGTCTGTAGTTGATGAGGATGGTATTTTGCTTTTGCACTGACTGCAACATTCCTTCAGTTACACCTTTGGACCCCTGTCCACAGTCTATTGCTGGGAATCATCCCTGGGTAAGGCTTGCCTCAGGCCGGTACCAGGATCATCCCAGTGAAGTGACACGCATGGCCCTGTTCCCTGAGCATATGGCTCTCTGCAAGGAGCGTGCCACCATGCTGTTGCAGGGACACTGCTTCCAGAAAGCTGTTCTTCCATGAGCATCTCTAAAGCAAACAACAAATTCGGTATATATATCCTATGAGAACTAGTCAAACCTTTCCTTCAAAATCCTTTAAAGACTAAACATGTCCCTTTCCACAAAAAAACCCCACCCAAAATATTTTGCAAATGAGAGTGTTCAAATAAAAACTGACCCACTAGGGTGAACTTGCTGCATTTCAATAAAAGCTAAAACTCCTGCGTTATCATCAGCTTTCTGGTTTTCTCCTGAAAAAACTTCTGACCAGCTGTAGTACAGCTATCACTTACTAGACACTGTCTTATTTCACAGTCACTGTTTTGGAGCAGGACAGGTGACCTCGCTCATCGTTATACAAAATCCAACCAAAATTTCCTTACCTTGGAGGACACTTTGTTGGGTTACATGGCTGATAGAATTTCATGGTGTGGAGACCCCTCTGCCCCAGGTAATCTACACCTAAACACAATTCTTTTCACGTTATTTTCTAGTGATTTAGTTTAAAACCTTAACTGTCCAATATTTCGAAAGTCTGAAAATAATACCTCTTTCTCAGGTTAGATTAAAAACCATGGCTTTTAACACCAAGATGTTGCTTGAACTAATGGTCACATCTAGCCCTCTTTACCTAGTTTGCTTGCTTCCACCCTGTGACTCCTATGGGACAAACTGCAAAACAGGGATGGCATTCAAACAGGACCTGGCCATAGGCCAGTCAAAGTGCTGGGGCAGTGTGCAGGTACCTTGGTGTATCGCTGCCCACATCACTCCTGGGTTGGTGCTTAAGGCTAGGAACCTTTAAACTGGGCTGGAATTGCTGAAAATGTTGGGCAAAGTTTAATTTTTCAATGCAATCAGACAGCACTTGTCAAGAGCCAACCTGTTTCTCACCTTTGGGACTGTGTGTTTTCCCTTCTCAGTTTTCTGAGAATTATTTGTCATATGGGGTCTGCAACTCCCTCCCTGAAAAGACTGCAAGCAAACAGGAAGACCTTTAAACAAATGTAAATTTCTTTTCCTTTTAGAGCCCTCTCCTCATGTAGCCCTCTAGCTTTGGTAGAGGGCAAATCTTTTTCCTCATAAAGCCACATAAGCCTTGTAAAAATATTCACTCTAACCTTGGCTATTGTGTAAATGTATTTTTTCTCAGGAATCAACTATGAATCTTGTCCAAAACGAAGTGAATGTGAGAGCAACCCGGGCTCTGTGTTCTGGAAAGTGGCATCCAAGATGGTAGGATCTAGAACCCTGAAACCAGAAGCGTGGAAAGACACTAAGTTCTCAACATTGCCAAAAATATGATGTTGCAGATTGGACTTAAAACATGGAATAGTAGAAGCTGACAAAATCTTTAGCTCCAGGTGTTAAAAATGATGGTGTTGGAATCCAAGGTCCCATATTTTATGAACAATATTTAATGTCCTTGTAGTTAGGGTATTCTTTTTGTGGACAGACTCTGAGTGTCAGTATCTAGAACAACCCTTGGCAGAGAGCTGGAGCTGTACAAGTAATACTCACAATTATAACCATCACTTTAATTAAATCACAGGACTTAAATTGCTACAGTAAAATATATTTTAGCATGCTAATGTGGAAAAATTGCCCAAATTGGCACAGAAGTTTTCCAAGAGGCTGAGAATCCCCTTGCACTTCCCGGCATAAGCCTGAAGAGCACATCCTTGCACGTCGGTATCTGGCAAGGTTCCTCTGATGTCCCCACCCGTAGACACATGCCAACTCCCATCACAGGAATGAGATCCTGCTAATCCCAGCTAAGCAATCAGCCTGGCTTTGTTGAGTCAGCACTTTATGGGAACAAACTGCCAGAGAAAAGCCTGATGTCCTGTATTATTTTAATTTTACATGTCTCTCAAGATTTCACCCTTGGTATGATATCAGTAGATGACTGCTCAGGTGGAAAACAAGCATTCCTGTATGCTCCAGCTCTCATGTATGTAAGAAAAAGTCTACTCACCATAAAAAAAATTGTTTTGTGGGTAAACTAGGAGTGAAAATGGTTCAGTTCCAGAGTCTGGGAGAGATAAAACCTCCATACAGACTGAGGTTTGCTCAGCTGCAGGCTTCCTAACCATATAAATTCAAGGTCTACTAAAATTCATGCTTATTACATTAGAAAGTTACACATAATGAAACTTCTTGAAACTTTACAGCTCTCAAGATCTGAGTTTGAGCCACATTGTTTAAGAAAACATGAAAGATTTGATAAGTACAGTCACCTGCATTAATCTTTTTAAAAAATTCTTTGTCTTACCAATGGATTATATATCTAGAGTAAGTACTATAGACCTTAGTAGTCTTTAAATATTTGGACATGAGTTTTAAAGAATAAAAAAGCAGTGATTACATGATCCAGTGTATTAAAAATCAAATCAAACAAAACTCAGTAATGAGTTTTACTAAAATATCAAGAGGGAAAAATCCCAAGCTACAAAAGAACACAGAGCATGAGTCACAAGGAAACAAGTATGTGGTGGTCAGCATGTCCTTAAACTAGTGGTACCTTTGTTCTGGCTTGTCCTTACTTCCTGAGTTAAGCAGTCTGAGGATTATTGTGAATTACTACAGACAGCTGTAGCTGCTGGGGCTCTGGAAAGCCCTATAAAGACTGAAACCAGCCAAGCTGCTTTACCAGTCCCATGCAGCCTTAGACTGCCAATTCATAGCTGTCTAACAAGGCTTTATCACAGCTTTGCCATAGCCTTTAGAGGGTTGGGTTTTTTTCACTGAAATGTTCTGCAAAGATATTGTCTAGATACTCTGCTTGTATTAGACAGTTCTGAGGACACCAATGAATTCTACCAGGCCCAAGTCTGACTTGGCACTGCATGGAGTGTCAGAGTGTAATGTCCATTGGTTTTGTTCAGTTTGCAGAAGCAGCATGTGGTGTGGTTCAGGTGATGCTCAATGGATCAATAGAAGCTGGAGCTTTCAGAAGCAGCAGGTATTCACTCAGCACACAACCATTCATGTTTCTGTGGGGCTGCATGTGATGAGGGTGTCTGCCTATGAGTCCCAGTGCAGAAGGGATTTTAGTAAATTCACTACTGGCTGTTGTAAAGCTGTTTCTTTTAACGCCTTCTATACAGAGACTGTAACTGAAATCCTTCAGAGGGTATGTGGGACATACTGGTGGGACATCCAGTGTGCTCTCACTGCACAAAGTAACTTGATTATTACAGTTTCTTTGGTTTTACCCCACTAGATTCTGCATTCTTGGGTGACCTAGCTGTAAGTGCAGTCTTGAATAATATCAAAAAATGAAGAATATGCTTACTGGGGGAACAGCCACGGTCATTTCCCTGTCACCAAACCAAATCTGTAGCCAGGAGACTGAACAGGAGAAGAGGCACTGAAGATGGCAAAAGTGCAGCTTGTTTCTGTGTGCAGACAGTTTCAAAAGTTCTCCTGAAAGTAAAATAGGAATGAGGAGAAAACATTTGACCATAAGGCAATTAAATAGTCAGTGAAAATCCCCTGGCAAGATAATGTTCTCTCTCTGAGTGTAATAGCAGCACTAATAAACACTGGTATTTGGGGAGTGTACTCTCTCCATCTTTCTGAGATAACTAAGAGTGTTTTGTTGTTTTGTGTTCCATTCTTGCAGCATCTTTGGAAGTATTGAGGTCTTTAACCTGAATCCAGATAAAGTCTCTGAAGTGCACATTTGGCTTATGCAAGATATTGGTGGACCTCAGAGGTAAGTCACACTGGTGCACAGTGATGAGTAGTGTGTGGAAGGCACGGGGCACAGCTCAGGTCTGACAGAGACACTGTCTTAAACTCATGAAATCTGCTCTACATTCACCCTCTAGATACTTAGTTTGCAGGAAAGGATAACGTTTGTACTGTTGTTTCCTCTAGTATTTTTTGTAGGTACTGATACAATGGCATTTCCCTGCTTTCTAGATATCCCATGACCTTTAAGTTCCTTTCAACCCCACTGAGCTCTACAGATCTTTGCTATGGGTGCAGCACTGAAGTCAGAGACCAGGCTGCTTGCAAGGGTAAACAGCTGGGAAACATATTTGTCCACAGGAATAGCATAATTATCCTGAGCACACGCATTTCGGAATGCCAGAACAGGTTGTGGAGTCTCCATCTGTGGACATACTCAAAATCTAACTGAGACCTGGGCAACCTTCTCCAGTTCACATTGATTTGGCTAGGTGATCTCAAGCAGTCCCTTCTTGCCTAAATTATTCTGTGATTTTTAATAACAGATCTGTGGTTGAAATGCTTATCATGAAATTACTGATACCAGAACAGAGACCTCAAATCACATCTGAGTGATCTTTTTCATCCCAGACTCATTTGCAGATATACCACATTTCAAGCAATAAGCATGAGGCTCTGTGCTTTTGACCCCTCCTTTCAGAGCCAGTTCTGTGGCTCACATGGTCATAATGCACTGCCACAGTTCTCCCCATTCTTAAGGATCTCCATGACAGAAACAGCAGCCTCGATGCCATGGCTCAGGAAGCAGGCTGTGATGATGCAGTGCAACTTAGGAAGGGGTGTGGACCTTGCTCAGACAGCTTCACTCTCTGACACAGTTCCAGCTCCAGTGTTGCAGCCCCTCCCTAAGCCCAGACACCCAGAAGTGTCCCCGTTCCACATAAGCAAACATATCTGCCATGGTTCACAGGTGTCCATCTGTGCTGGGGTCAGCATACCAGACTTACTCTTGTGGTCCTTTGAATGAAGGTTTGCCGAAGAAAAGGACATTGAGTAATCCTTACATCAGTTTCCCCAGACATGGCACTGGATCCTTTGCTCCATGATTTCCCAGCATCAGAAAAACCATCATGCTCCCCCTCAACAGCTTCAAAAGTCAGTGCCCTGCCAGCTCTCTTTCTGGACACATCCTCCTCCTGTGACAAGTTCATAGCAATTGCCTTTTTATTTTCTGCTTCCTTCCAAGGAGAGAGAGGAAGGGCAGCCCCAATAGTACAGTCATATCTTCTGATTTGTATTCCATGTTGAATCACTGATAGCTTGTCAAGTCTAGTGAACAAAAAGTGTTTGCTTTGCTTTCAACTAATGTCATGTGTTAGAAACTGGATTTGCCCTCAGTTGTAGAAATGTATCGTAACTCTGGATGAGGAGATGATTTTTACCCTGAGGCAGCAAGTATTTTGCTGTCTCTCTCTGTGCCTATGACACTTGTCAAACCTCTCACTACAGCTTGGGGGCCCTTGGGCTATTTAATTAAATTAAACATAGAGATAAAAATCTTGAAGGTATGTGAGTGCTACCTGCTTTATGAAACCTTTATCTGGGTGGGAAAGAAATAGACAAGTTAGGGCTCCTACCAATGCAAAAGTGGTTGAAACAGCCCCTTGTCAAAACAGAGCAGCAGCAGCAGCCATAAACTGAGTCAAACAGACAGGAGGTGCTCATAGCCTGCTTCCTCCCATGCTTTCTATCAGTGTCCTCCTATCTTATTTCCTACCTGGGACTTAGCTGCTGGCTTTCATGATTGGCCTTTTCCCATCACACAAAGGACTTGATCCTTTTGCCCTTTGACAGATTTCAATAAGCCTTATATTGTGCTGCTCTGGATGGAAGCCACCAGCAGCAATGGAGCAGTTCTGGAGCACCCTAACTGTGGATGGGACTGGGATGGACTCCCCACAGATGTCCTCCTGCACGAAGCTCTCGTGCAAGATGCACAGCTGAATATCGCATAGTTTCCACCAGCAAAAGCCCAGTGGTAGCAAAGGTCTACAAACCCGATGGACTTTGTAGCACATTAGCAAACAACCCTTTAAAGAATCTTACCTATAATAAAGCAGTGACATTGTGTGGAACTTAGGTGAGCATTTTGTACACACAAGGAACGTAAGTAACTGAAGTCTTCTCTCTACAGTGAATCCTGCTCTGGTCATTCCGTTCAGAGGTTAATAAGCATCTTAGAAGAGCGAAACTTTAAGATCATCTGTGAAGACAACTACAGGTAATTATCTACTCTTACTGGTGATAACTTTGCTAACATAAAGCTAATATTGCAGGTTTACAGCAAGCTAGAGCAGACTTCCTCCTTACTGCCGTGACATCCCTCCAGTGTGGCTGAGTACTTCTCAGGGGCTTCCAGCCAGGCTGCAGCCCTGGTGTTGGCTGGGTCTGGGGCATGCTCTCTGCCCTACACGTCCCATTGAGCACGTTCAGCTCTTTTCAGGGAGGGAGCAATCCAGCCCACAGATTTTCTTCTAACTGGGCTTTTACCTAAAGTAATTGGAACCAAACAGGCAGCTTTCCTCCCTGCTGCATACAGATAACTCAGGGTGCCAAGGGTGGTCCTTACTTCCTTCACTGTGGTTTGAGTATGCTTTCTGTCCTGTTGCTTTGTCAGAGAGTGAGGCATGAGACACAATAAGCATTACTAATTGCTATAATTTACCATTGTCAGCAGCAAAAAACAGGAGTCTGGGAAATAGCAGCCCAAGTCCTGACTTGCCTGAAATCTCCATCTTCCTGCTGAGGAAATAGAAAATCTGGAGACCCTTTATCCCTCTGTGTGGGTTCAGAGACCTTCACACAGAGCAAAATTGATCTTTAGAGACATTAGAAAAGCAGCTATCATTCAATATTGCTCATATCTTATCTGTCAGGAACAGCTTTTCAGTGTCAAGGACTCATACTTGGATAAGAACACTTCCAAAGCAAACATACATTTCTATGAACTTCTGTGACAATAGTTTAAGTAAGGAAAAATTGGTCTGCAAAGGAGACAAATGATAGGTCTTTAAATCTGAAGGCAGAGCAATATATTCCTGTCTGGGTATTGCTGAACCTGATTAATGGGTGCTCTGCACTTCGTGAAAAAATTAGCACTGGTGTGGTGCATCAATCTGCCAAATCGTGTGCTTACTTTCTCTTTGGGTAAATGGAACCTCTAACCAATACTCCCAGGACCTGTAAGTAGGTTCAGATTATTTCAGCCTGTTATGAAATAACCCATGGGGCAAGGCAGGAAGGGGAAATATATCCTAGCTTAGACCCCTTGTGTCTTATCACAGGGAGGAACCTGATGCACTCATTGCTGTGTCTCACAACTCACTTCTGAGGGTAAAGTAACAAGTAGGACTTTTTGTCAAAGCTCAGCTAACACAAGTATAAACAACTGGGTTGAGCAACATGGACAATTAATTTTATTATTTTATATGCAGAATAACAAAATAAGAAATTTACAGATAAAGCCAAACTTCAAGACAGACTGTGTAAGTTGGCTTCACTCCCCTGCAGTCATCACAAACAGAACCGTGTGGGTCTGTATCAGTTGGACATCTGGCTTTTCATGCCATTCAACAACTGATGCTGATCATTTTCTCTTGCTTTTGTCCATGTCAACAGGGTCTTCCAGAAGTAACTCTAAAACTGGATTCACTAGATGCATTAGAAAAAAATCTTATCATATCTGACATTTGTAGCAACAGCTTTCTGTTGTAGCAGTAGGGGCTACCAGTGAGTAAGCACGATCGTGAACTTCCAGCACGGTGGGAATTCCACAGTCTGTGCAAGACACGTTTCTTCTTTTTTGCAATTATTTTTTTTATTGCAGCATAGCTGATATGCTGTGAGGTCAGATCCTGCTTTGTTATATACTGACTTGCCCTAAAAACACTGACAGTATCTTTCTGCAGAAAGATCAGAAAGAATTGCCCTAAGAAAAGCCATCTGCTTGATAAGCACGGGTGTAACATGCACTTTGACTTCCACATTGCATTCAGTGAAGTTACTCTGTTGTACTTGCAAGGATTATTAAATATTTGGTTTTATTTCTTATTTCAGGCCCGTTCAGCTCCTTCAGTGTGTGCATAACCCTGACCACACAGACTGCAGGCTTTGCACCAACAGCACAGCAATTCTGTGAAACAGAGTCCTCCGCGCTACTGAAGAATTTCGTTACTTGTGTGTAAAGCTGGGAAAGACGTGGCTACATAGCTAAGAGTGATAACAGTAGCATGGTGTGTACCGAGTCCATAACCAGAAATCCTTGCTGTGGTACTAACAGCCAAGTAGCAGGAGATGACACCTGAGGTGTGGTACTGTACACACACGCACACATACACACGGTTTCAGACGGGCCGGGCCTGTGGGCAGTGACTGAAGGCAGGTGCTTTGTCCTGGTGTCCTGGTTTGACACAAATTCAGAGCAGGATATCCCCTGATGGAAAGCAGGTCGTAGGTACCCCTCCCCCCACCAGGTTCAGGAAAGAAAATTTCCCTGGAGGAAAGTGAAGAGAAAAAGAAAAAAAATATTTATTTAACAAAACACACAGGAAAATAACAATAATTCTAAATAATAAAAAACCTCTTGCTGAGGAGAGAGAAACCTTGGGGAAAAAAGGTTGGAGTCCCTTTGGGTGTGTTCTCTCCTCTGCCTGGAGCGCTGGGGGGGCCCCTTTCGGGCCGATGAGAAGCCTCTCAGTGAAGTTCCAATGTTCTGATGTTCTGAACGAGTCCAGAAGAGGGAAAAACAAGAAAAACTCTGTCTCTCTCTTCTCCCGAAGAAAAAACAGAGCTGAGAGCTGGCAGGGGAAAGCCAAGAAGGTCCTTCCTCCTCCCCCTCTCTCCCTGTCCCAGCCACTATCACTTCCCAACAGCAGCAGAGCAACAAAGAGCAGTGACCTTAAAGCACAGAAGCACAGAACTGTCTGGCTTTTTTTCTCCTCTCCCCTCTCAGGCTCAGTTCAAAGACATAGAAAGGCATAAAATTCATTTTCTGGGCATAGGCAGATGATATAGGATAAACCATAAAGTCACTCCAAGACACCTGGTTTGCTCCCTCCTACACAGCTCCCCACTGGCACAGAGCAGGGATTCCCTGGGGTGTGCACAGAGAAGAAAGAGACTTTTCCAGCACGTCAGAACTCGCCCAGATCAGCACTCTTCTTCCTTCCTGCTGAAAGGTTAGGTAGGAAATGACCAGGGCATGCTACACTTTCCCTGCCTCCCAGTGCAACCTTCCCCAGGGGGGAGCACTGCCCATGGCACGTAGTATAAATCATGGCTTTCCCAGGTACAGTGATACTTTTGAGCAGGTGAAGCAAGCAATGGAATAGGCAGAGTGGTTCTTGCCTTTTAATGAGTATCACAGTAAGCAGCTGGTGGGAAGACAGCTGAGCTGAGCTGAGCCAAGAAAAGACCAGAAACTTCTCAGAGGGTTGCCTGCCCCTGTAAGACCTGCTGAGTGTGCAGCTGGGAGAGAAAATAGTGAGACTGACTCAGATAGCTCCATTAAAATCCTACTGGATACACCATTGCCGGTCATATTACATTTCATTCTTAATATAGAAGTAAACATCAGCCTCCCAACTTTCATAAAAGGTCCCTCAGGCCACAACTTGGCTATCCACTGGAAAAGAAACAAACACCAAACAGTTGCCACAATAAGGAGTCTCTCTTGACCTCAGTTTCTGCAGTGAAAGGTGATGCCTTGAGGTGTATAATTCACAAGCACCTACATGCTGTAGTGCACTGAAACAGCAGGTTCCACTGATTTCCTTTGATTTCTATTTTACCAGTCTCAAGTGCAGTATTTATAGCAAAACAGGTATCTGAGCTTGTGGCCATGGCTGCAGAGCCTCTATGCAGCCTTGACTCTAAGAGAAGAGAGCAGGCTTTGCTACAGACACACTCCTGGCTGCTGAGGTGGCAGTGCAGCCAGCAGTTGCCAAGCACATCGTTATGGAACTACACAAGCTGGTGTAATTTTGAGCATCTCCAGATAAACCTCATCTCTGTAACAGCAATAGAAGGCCTGCACTGAGCCTGGCTGGACCAACCCAAGACCTCACCCATAATGTTTACATTTAGGGAAATGTATTTTTATTTGCAAGCTGTTATGTAACTACTTAGATGCATCAATATAGACACATACCAATACTTTCAAATAGGTTATTTCTGACTATCAGTTAAAAGTTTGTCTTCATGCTCATTTTTGTACCTCTTCTGTTGCAATATAAAATAGTGACTGTAAAATCAAGATCTATAATAAAATTGATGATGACAAATGTTGTTAATTCAGTTTCATATTGTAGGTAAAGTCAGTAAGTTAAGAAAGAAAGATTCTCAGAAGACCAAAACAGGTCACTTCCTAAAAACAACTCAGAAATCTGCTCAAAGTATGAAACACTATATGGAACCACCCAGGAAAGCAGAGAAACAGAGCCCATCCTCCCCAGGCTGTGTTCTCCATCTGATGCAGAGAAGTCATTGTCTTTGTAGGTGTCTGGAAGTGAAGCATCCTGAGTCTTTATCTTGAACATAGACATACATATGTATTGTTCTTGGCCATCATAGTTAAGAAAGATGATTGTTCTTATCAGTGGTTGTGTACTAAGATGCTAAGAAGCAAACAGTGCTTTTGGAGGCTGAGGTGCACAATTAATATAGGCAATTGTGCTGGAGTAGGTGATGGCTTTGTAGTGCAGGTGGCTGGCAAGTCTGGGCTGCTTGGCTCACATACATGGCAGAACATGAGCAAGCTCATTTCCAACAAACATTCTTATTATGCATGATCACATATCTGAAATGCTGTGCAGACATGCCCTACCAGACAAGTACACTTGCAAATGCTATTACTCTTCTCAAGATTTATCAACCAGAAAACCCTCCCAAACCAATATAAAGTGTCCTAAATTCAGAAAACAAATAAAAGGAAAAATAATTATGCTTTTTTTCCCCCACTATGTGGAATAAATGTTTCTTAACATGGTTTGGAAAATGCTGGCTTTTGAAAATATGCTTTTAGTCTGACAAAGCTAACTCTCATAATTTGTTCACCGTAAATAGGCTGGCTTGTGCCTCAGGCCCACATCAAACACTGCTAAACAGTGCTGCCCAGAAACATGAGAGGAATGTGAGTTACTGTGTGATAAGGTGATATTGATGTTATCACTCCCAGAACCACAGAGAGCAGGAAAAACTACTTCTATGACCCTATCATGAAAGCATTGCTGCTCCCCAGTCTTTGATGCACTTAACCTGACCAGAGCCTGCAATCATTAAACTTATTAGGAAACAATGAAATATAGAAAGATTTTTTCTCCCTGACAGCCAGCTCTTTGCCTTATGTTAGATTTCATATAATTACAGAATGGCTTGGGTTGGGAGAGGGCTTAGTTCCAGCTCCCCTGCCATGGGCAGCAACACCTTCCACTAGACTAGCATGCTCAAAGCCCCATTCATCCTGAACACTGTAATATGGGGAAAAGTCTTGGAGAGGGGTTTTGATTTTGTTTTTATACTTATTGGCAGCATATTTTGCAGTGGCTCTGGGTCCCCCTGGACTCTGGGAACTGGGGAGTGGTTTCAGATGGAACCTGATCTAGTGGCGGCACTGCAGTGTTTATCAGCATGAGGCAGAAATTTTCCCTTGCTTTTTTCGGCTACCCTTCTTGCAGGTACCTGGGAAGACTCCCTGATATTCAAAACAGTGCCCCTCAGACATTGTCTTGTGTAAAAGAGCTCAGCAGAAAGAATAGAAAAATTAGACCAGCAGGTAGGAAACCCTGCGAACAGGCTGAATTTCAGAAAATTTCTCTTAACAGCAACACCATTTACAGGCTTAAAATGACAATTAAATGGACTAAGAGGCTGATCCCTCCTTTTAAAGAGCTTGGAAGGTGTAATGGCTAATCCAAAGAAAATTCTTTGCATGTAAAATATGAAGGCTGGTGAAAAGATTAAAAACAAATAATATGGCTGAGTGGTTATCCATCCGTCTGCTTTGCCAACAGAAATGTTTCATGAAATTCCTGATGGACCAAGAAAGGCAAATGGTCTGTGATAATATTTTTTTTCCTTGCTTGGAAAAAAACAAGGATCTTATATCTAAGTGAAAAAACCCCAAGTTTTTTAGTTTGAAGAACATGTTTACTTTCAGCACTGCGCTGTGGAGCAGGAGAGGGCAGCTGCCTTCTTACTGTTCCTCCTCTCTTGTGTGGCAGTGCTTGCTAAAATCAGAAGACCCAAGAAACACAAAGAGCAGCATGTGCTCCACACCAGCATATTTCACAGCAATACACCTACTTTAGCCCTGATTCATTTCATTACTGGGATTTGAGTGTGCATGGAGGGAGAGCAGAGCAGAGAGGGTTAAAATCCATGCTAAATACTTTATATAGGATTGCTATCATTTAAGGTTAGTCACCTGAAAGTATAGACTTTCTCTATAAGCAAAAGAGCAAACCAGACACCTCTTGAAAACACTTACCCGACCCTGCAGCAGCGAGGGCAGCACAGTAGGGACCATATGCACACCAACACAAGATCCTTATCTCTCTCCACTCTATATGAAAGTTGCCCAGATTATCAGTTTAAATTTATAAAATTAGCTTCCAGGTGGTTAAAGTTGCATAAAATTAATCTCAAATATATTTCCCTGTGAGAAATATTGTACAGCAGTAAAGGACATCTAATCATCCTCTCATATATAGATAAAAGGTTTTTGCAAAATATTTAAATTTTATAATTTCACAATCCATTTTCTGAGTATCTAAGCCCACGATTCTAAAATTTGCTCACCATTTTAGGAACTGACATAATGAAGTCTTTTGAGCATACCAAATGCAGTCAATTAGAAAATCTACTTTCTGCTAGAGAAAAATAAATTCTTATCAGTCTGCTGGCTATTTCGTATCTTGTTTTCTGTTGACTGCCTGAATTTCCAAGACTGAGGTTACATTTTCTTGCTTTAGGATTTTCTTTTTCTGCACATGCCATCGTTGCTTAGATTTTGTAGATTTTGGCCTTTTTTCCAATTTAGTTACAGAAGCACAGCCAAAATTGCCTGATGGATCTGCCGTGGGAAAAATCTTACCATTTCTTTCCTTTTGCCTAATGGAGTGAAAATGCAACAGGTGTAAATTATATTGACACCTTAAATAGCTTAAAGGGTAGCTTAAATATGGGGGAGCTGGTTCTCAATGAATCTAGAAATTAGTATTAGTCAATACAAGAGAGTGACAACAATGGTTTACAGAGGACTGGGAGAACTCTGGGGGAAAACATTTTTCCATTCATACTCTTCTTGGAATGCTAATCAAATCAATAGCTCTTCATTGCAATTAGACCTGAGGCCTCTTCAGCTGAGTTCTGAACCTTCAGGGAATGAACAAAAGGCCTCTTGTCTGAAAACATCAGCAAAACTCTGATCTCTGTGGGTCAGACACCGAGGGGGTGTGTAACTCACTGAGCAGCCATTTGGAGCCGCATTGGGATGGATGATGAATTCTTGATGATGAGGCCTTACACAGAGCCATAACTTTGTGCTATAATAGACTACATCCAATGTTAGGAGAACAGAAGGAGCCAGCTTTGCTTCCCTAGGTCAGACTTTAAACAACATCTGTTTGTGCTTATGTGCTTGGTTTACAGCAGGGAAACATTGAGACTGAGAAGTGGTCTAGACAGAGATAAATAATAGAAATAAATGAAACTGTAATACAGATAACTCATTCCTTATGCTAAAAGCACTACTAGAAACAGGAAGTAGGAAGACAGTTACAGTTTCCAAACATTTTTTCAGATGTTCCTAACTTTCATGAGTAGTACCAGACAATGATGATACGTGATATGTGGCGTTTCTTCATGAGAAGAAGTAAAATAATTATATATGGCTTGATAAGTTCAAGCATGATTTTAAAATCTTTTTTTCATTAATCAACTACATTTTTGTTTGAGCTCTAGCTGTATTGAACTGTGTAGGCAGGGATGAATTTCTGTGGCTACCAGGGACTTGCTATGGAACACTGGGCAAACAATTTAATCTTCAGAGTTGAGATTTCCTGCTTGAATGGGTGGCATGATAAGCTGATATTTTACAATTTTAAGACTGTAAGGGTTACCATAATGTCTAAACTGTTCTTATGAATATTACAGCTTTTTAGTTTCATCCTATGTCATGCCTATATTATGTCCTCAAACTGTGCTTTAGGCTAACCCAACCTTTGCAGAGCACCTCTGGTCTCGTGCTCCGATAATTTGAGGTAGTGAAACATTCACTTTTCATCAGAGGCTGTTCCAGTAATTGCCTACCACCATTACTGGAAATTAATTTATAGTTTGCCTATATTGGCCTGGTTGGATAGAGCTCTGAGCAACCTGGCCTAGTGAAAGGTGTCCCTGCCCACAGCATGGGAGCTGGAATTAGATGATAATTAAGGTCCCTTCCAATTCAGGCCATTCTATGATTCATTCTATGATTGTACTCAGGTGTTAACAACTTCCTCTTGTATCCTATGTTAAAGATAATTTCTTCCATGGGGAAGGGCAGCTTCTCCTCCTGATGGGAATTCTTAATCCAGACACTTTTCATGCTCTTTTCCTGGTGAATTAGAGAGATCAATCTTTATAAGCATTTCAGGATGATACATTTGCTAGAATCTGTGTCTTTTTACTTCACACTCTCCCATTCTTTATTATTCTTTTAGCGCAAAGATTCATCTGGTGTTCCCTGTGGCCTGTTGACTGACACAGCTAGACTGAAATTCAGTCCCTACTTTTACTGTGTTTATCACTAATGAGTTATAATAAAATGATTACAGAAAGTATTCACAAGTTTGCTGGGGCAAAGTTGAGAGGCTGATTCTCTGCTATGTAAAACCAACACAGTTGTTGTAGTAACCAGCAGAAGTGGGTGGACACTGAAGTCAAAATACTCAGCTGCAGGGATGTTTCAAGGAACCTCTCTTTCTAGTATATATTTCATTTGCTCACTTTCACACATTATTTTTCATAATGTAACATCATGGCATCAGTTAACACAGTATAGTATGCAAAGCTTTTTTCAAATTTACACCAGATTGTATTCTTATCACTTGGCCATGGTTAATTGATTACAAAATAACCTTTCCCTTTAATTATTAGCCCAAACATTCTAGTTTAACACAACTATAACAAGTTGGTTTGTTTTCTATTCCAGGCCTCTTGTCACTCCAACCTCCTTGAGAAAAAGAATTCTACACAGTAATATACATTCAAGTACAAGTTATATGTATCAAGCTTTACTTATCAGCCTTCCTTACATCCTAAAAGATATCACCTGCTCCAGCATTTGTCTATCTCAATTTTCCAGCAGAAAAACAGCAATCCTGGGAAATAAAGGACCTCTTTACCAAAGTCTGAGTTATTTCCTGATCTGAATTATAAATTGAAGCCCAGAAAATCAGGGAAACATAGCTTTAGACCTCATGATGATCTGCAGTCACCTTTAACTTCCCAACTCTGCTCAAGTGCCACATATTTGTTCCACAAGTGTTCCATTTGGCCATAATTCTACAAATTTTTCCTGTTTATGCCATTTTTACTCAGTCATACAGTAAAACAGAGATGTCCATAAGTAAGCTAAATGGAAGGCACAACACATGGACTGTGAAATATAACCGAACATTGAAGCCAAAAAGAGATGATCTAAATTTCAAAGAAAAGGAGCAAAATCACTTAGTATTTGATGTCCTTTTGGTTTGTACTGCTTGTGTTCCCAATCTCACAATATTGTCTCAAAGGAGCAGAGATAATTTTTTGGGAGATGACAGATCTGGATCTCAGGAAGAACAGCATGACAAATCATGCCAGTTTAAAAGTAATTGCTTTTAATTACAATGTCAAAAATTATGGAGTCCCGTAGTAGAAATACACCAGTCTGCCTCTCTAAAATTGCCTTTCACTCTTTTCACTGACATAATCTTCAATTAGCTCAGGGAAGGTTACTGCGGTCAAGACTTGACATGATAAAATGTGATGTAGTAAATTAAAAATGAATGGGAAATTATTCATATATCAATCCCTGTATTATTTTCAGCAGCAGGTGAGTTGTACTGAATATTAATGCCTGGGCTGTCCCATGAGCTGGCAGGCACCTGGGGTCAATGAACTCACTGCAGAGTCTGTTGCAAAACATCCCTATCCAGAGATAAGAATGTTGTTATTACCTGAATTCAGTTAAAACTCCAGTTAGTACTGACAGGAATATTCCAGTTAATCATTACTGAGACAGAACCCAGCCTTTTGTGCTGCTTTGCCCCCAGTTCCGAGTCCAACCAGGAAGCAGCCCAGCCCCACGCACGTGGATGGTGCAGAGCCTTTAATGTCCTGCCTGTCCTACAGTGGGCCAATCCATGGCATGCCAGAGTTCCTGATGGCAAAGAGCAGTGCTGACAGTGGACTACCCAGAGAAGGAGAGCATCAGCCATTCCCTGGGCCTGCTCAAGCAGCTCAAACCTGAGGAAGAGGAAACAATGACCACTGCAGATAAAAAAGCCCCCAGTGGCTGGATAGAAGCCCTGTCACTAGACACCCAGCATTTCCCAGAAATAAGAGCTGTAGGAGGAGAGAAGATATATGATGCATCATTGGCAGTGGTGAATTTTTATTCCCTGTGTGATTGCCAGGATTTTTCATTGCCTTAGAAATGCCAGTGCTTGGTAAAAATGATGTAATCTCTGAGAGGTCTCACCATGAGCCCTGCAGCTGAAAGCGCAGCAGACGAGAGGAGGATTAGAGGCTTCTCTGAACACTTTCACACTTAACAACCAGCAAAGCCCTCCAAACACTCACTTTTTTTGATGCTTAGCAAATGCAGCAAATTTAAATCAAAATTCATTGCTTGAATGAAATAATACATATTTGTTGGTAATTGACACAAGTTACTAATTATGATGATGGACTAGCACAATAAGGAACTTTTAATTTTGTAATTATCTATTTCCCTGTCATGGATTTAGTATATTAATACAGGTCTCAACAAAACCACAGCTCTTGTTACCAACTGAAACATAACACACTGTTCCCTATAGAAACATTTTTTCATTGGATGTTCCTGCCTCCAAAATTCACAAGATAGCCTCAGGTAAAGGCTCTTTTCCTGGCTGTTGTACAAAGCAAACAAAAGCTGATTAATTTTGGATTTTGACCTGTCGGCTTCAGTTTTAATTTTTTTAATTTTCTGCAATCAGCAAGTTCTGTGGAAAGTATCCTGCTTGCAAGCCATAGGGTTATTTTGGGTAAGTCTTTCAATGAAATCACACAGCACTAACAGAAACCAATCTGTGACCTATAGGACCTTGGACAATGGCACACATCAAAGGCACGTGTCTGAACTGCAAGAAGCACAGGTAAGTTTAGCATGGATGCCACACACTCCTAGAGCTGCTGCATGTTTGTCTCTGCCCTCTCTGTTTCCTCTAAGTACTGTGGTTGCAGGCAGCATGTGAAATGACACAAGTCTGTCCAAAATATATTAATATACTATGTATGTGGCGTTTTCCCTCAGCTATGTTTAAACTACGTGGTGTCCAGAATCCTGGGTGAATGCTGCAGTCCTCAGAGTAATCCAGGACTCCATTTCTTGATGGAAAAATAGGTGAAGTTCAGGCAAGGCCATGCACATTGGTCTTGTAGCTCATTTCCCCAAATGAAAAACATGTTTCTCTTTCCCCCCATCTCCACAGTGTTTATTGTAACAGGTTTCTGCTGTTACTAGCAAACAAGGTATTCAACATCCCCAGACAGGATGAGAGTGCCTGTGCAGAGTGCTGCGGAGCTGCAACCTGCCCATTGCCTTCTGCAACCCTGCTCAGCATGACCACTGCTGTTGCACTGCTGCTCCTCATTATTTCCCATCTTATTCCTGCCCCAGATCTTGCTGCTGCTGATCCAAAACACCAACACCTTGCCCTGTAAGGGTACTCTGTTCTGCTGCTTGTAACCAAGCCCAGTAAATATTTGGTTACATGCAATCAAACACGTCCCTCACGTCCTGAGGCACTTCATCTTTCTTCATTAACAGATTATATAGAATGAAAGAGTAGTGAATGACTGTAGGCTTTTGGCTAAACTGAAGTCTTGGGAGTGACTGTTTGAATATTTCATTCTACATTTGATCCACCTCTTCGTATGAATGGCCATTGAACAAAATATCTAGCACCAGGTAGGATTACTTGGTTCTATTGTTATATTATTACCGCTTGTTGATTTTTCCAAAAATTTGGGCGAAAGCCAATATTTTATACGTACAGCTTTGTGATAACTGTGATGTATTCCAAAAGAATTTAACTTGAATTCATGTCTTCCCTGCAGTGGAAGCACAAGCAAAGTTCAGCTGTAAGGTGTATGAAAGAGATTAACTTCCATCTCTGGCATCTTCTCGGGATGTGGTGTTTTGCCTCCAAGACAGGATGAATACTGCAGAGCTATCAGTGTAGTCCAGAAATCTAATGCAACACTGAGGCCAAGGAAGTTATTTCTTGCAAGATACAGATTTCAGTGATTTAAATGTGGGTGTAGAAGACACCAATCTTCTCAAATTGTTCAGAAAATTGTAGTTTTTGCATGTACTTTTTAGAAGTCTGTGCACAGGAGTGGCTGGGATTGTTGGCCTACTTCATTCGTTTCATCCTTTGGTCAGGGATTTTGAGATGCTGACCACAAAAGAGGCACATGAATTTCCTGGTGAGTGAAAAAGGGTAATTTTTGAACTCTTTTTCCAAACTGAAATTTACCTAGCAGCTCACCAGTAATGATATCTTCGTCAGACAGACTTCACTGCCTGTCAGCCTCTCAGTGAGACATCTCCTTAAATCTCAGTGAAGCAATCTGGATTCTGGAAAGAGCAGAGAAAGCATTGCTCATATGTCCTACTTGTTGCCAGACAGATGCATATCCAATCTGCAGTAAATCAACTGGGAGGAAAAGGAGCATTGGTAATTGTTTCTTTACAATGATTTTCAAAGGAGATTTCTTTTATAACTCCAGTCTGGAGCCCCTGAGGCTCCTGACTGGTCTGCACTGCGATGTGCTGCCCAGATTGTGCCTGTTATTTGTTGTTTCCTGTGCACCAGCAGTATGTCTGTCTGGTGATTTAGCACCATATGACTAAATGGAACACAGTAGAAAGAGCACTAAACATCCTCCATCAGAGCTCTGAAGCATAATTCACCTCCCTTCAACTCATCAAATGGTGGATCAAACCCAGAAACTCCAAGATTGCACACAAATATCTTTTCTTATGGTATTAAGATTTCAGAGGCCAAGTTTAAGAGCATGTTGATTGACTTCTGAGGACCAGAGGTGTTTGGAAATACCATCACCCTGAATAAAGGAGACCAAATCAGACCATGAAATCATCTAGTCTTGAAGGTGTTTCTTACAAACATCAGATATGTTGTATTCTCTAGCACCCCTGCAATTGGTGGATGAAATCTGAGGTGACTGTGATGAGCAGTAACTCATTGTAGCTGGTTGCAGGAACAAGAACATTTAAACTAGTGAGAACATGCCTAAAGGAAGTAAACATTTCAAGTGTTGCTGCAGTGAAGTTTGTTTCCTTCTGTATTTAAATTAGGAGAGATACTGTGACAGCAGCCCCTGGATTAAACTACTGCTCACTACCAATGATAGTTGAACTTTGGGCTGCAAGAGAGCAACACCCTTAAGAATATCCCATCATCAGCAAAATTCAGGATCCACCAGCCTAAGAGTGGGAATAGCACAGCATAACTGGATGTCCCAGTCACGAAGCCAGCCAGAATGAATAAGCTTAGATCTTTTTAGGCAGACAGCTGTTCCCTATCCATCAGGTCAGGTACATTATCTCTAGGTACCAGTGGGGTCAAGTTGACTGAAGTGTGTGCTGAAGTCCTGCAGCAGTTGTGTCTTGTATTCATGAAGAAGCCTAAAAGACATGGCCTAAAATACATGAGATATGAGAGCGTGGAGAGAGAGCTGCTGAGAGATAGGCATTTATTGTGCCTCTGCTACTTTCTCCTTTTTTCCTGTTTTCAGTTCTTCAATTAATTCTGTTTGCAAGGACCTAATTATTTGGCCACCTCTGACTTACTCATCAATAGTAAATTACAGTAGCTATTTAAAAGGATAGAATTAATGCTAATGATAGCCAAAGTTACTTCTGAGCTGTACTTACGCAAGTCCAGGGGAACTTTATTAGCATTGAATAGACATATGTCATTTAAAACAGTGCTCTTGTAAATGGGTGCATCTAAGCAGGAAAACACAAGGCCACTCAAGGAATACAAATGGAAAGAGAAGTCAAATTCAGCATTCAAGAGATAGGAAGGATGATATGTAGACCAGTGCTATGAGGAAAATAAGAGAGCTTTAATCTCTAAGTATCTTTCTGTGTTTCCAAAGGCTGAAGGCAATAAGCTAATGGAAATGTCAGCTGTACTCTTGCCAGACCTGTCTAGAGGAGCAAGTGTGGGGCAAATTCAGATGAGCTGTGCAGGCATGATCAAAAATTCCTGCATTACCAGTCTCCATTTTCTGTGAATTATACTTTTTTTCACCACTAAGCATCATTCCTACAGAACTCATGTAATCAATCATTCCTTAACATTTCTTTTGCAGGTACGTTTTCGCTCCTTTTAGTTTGAAAAAGTCGACTTTACAAAGGCAATTTCTGCTAATACTGCTTGCATTTGATTGCCTGGTATCTCTCCCCTCCCCATTTAAAGCACTCAAAAGTTGTGGATCACCCTTATGAGATTAGGTTAGAAAGCAATTCCTAAGGTAGTAATAAATAGGGAGCCCTTTGTGTTTGGAATTTGGCTTTTGAACTGCTGGTGTGGACTGAATTTATGTTTTTAAGCCTTACTCATATTGGGAGGGCAAAGATAGTCCCATTTTCATGGGATTTTGTGGATAGTATAAAAGAAACAGCAAGCACAAGGACGTTCAAGATAAAACCACTGGATACCAAGACTACGTTTCAATTGTTAATATGAAATCTGCCTCTCCGAAAACAATTTTTCTGTTTTTATTTTTAAACTATCACTTTTAAATTTTTATTTTTTGAATGTCTTCTCTCTAAATAACAGTCAGAAGTTGCCTTAATAACTGGTCCTCCTTTAGATTTGAGGGACTTCAAGAAATATTTTGCCAGGCACTTGCCTACGTGACATCACCCCCATTAGAGTATTAACATTCAGAGCACAAAGCAGTTTAAGACAGTGAAGAAATCTGCATCTGACTGAAATTCTGAGAAGAGCTTGGGCAGCACAGTGTAATTACTTCTCTGGACATTGGCCAGGACCTCATCAGCCGATGTCCTCACTTGCAGTGGTAGTGGCCTGGGAATTCTAGAGACCTGTACAGCCAACAACCTTATCCCTAACCAAGATGAGAGGTTGTGCACCCCAACACCCCATCTGCAGGGGCACGTGCAGCCCATAATACTTCGTGTGGCGCTTTTTTTGGAGACAATATTTCCTCTGGAACTGCACATAATCCAGCATCCCTAGTGTCCCAACAGTTCTCTGTCTCCAAACGTGCCTCTGTAGCTCTCCTCTGTGTCATTTGCACGTGTGAGTGAGGAGCAGAGAGTCTCTGAGTTTAACGCTTACCTGGAGGCCTCCCTGATGGACACTAAGCACTGCAGGCTTTGTAGAAGCACTAGGAACTGAGCTGCCATGGCAGGGACATCTGTAGGATTCAGCTGCTCTGGAGTGGCCCAAAAGCAGTGCAAGATTTTTCAGGGAACCACACCACCTCTAGAGTGACTCTAGAAACCTTCAGGAAAAAGATGTAAACGTAACTTGTATTATTTAAATAATATTCTATTATCTAAGCACACTTATTACATATCATTAGTGCACATATTATGGATGCATAGAATACATCCTTGTTACAGATAACATTATAATTTCTGCATTTTAAAATTAATTTTGACATCAAAAGTTCTGGCTGGCTGGAACAACTCTCTTCCTTGGCATACACAATGCACCACAGAGTACTTGTATGTGCACACTGGTGGATGGTTTTGACCACATTGCAGGCTCTCATTAGAAAACAAAGTCCCTTTGAAGTGCCTGGTTGTTTCCTGGAGACCATTGAGAGAGTTACATGTTCCACTGGGAGCTTCAGGTTAATTAAGTTTATCATTTTCGCATGGGGCCTGGTATGGTCTGTGGCCAAGGCAGACAGGTAACATTGCCTTGATGGGAACTTTTCACTGTTCTTCCACCTACTCACTATCACTTCTTTAAAAAACAGATATTTCCAGTGGGGTTGATAAGTAAGTTTGGAAGAGGTTCTTGTAGCAAAATAAAGACATACATTACATGGATAGCAGCATCCATTCAAAGCAATCCCTTACATATCAATCCTTATTAAAGAGATAAGCTGGGCCGTAATGCACCTTTTCCTGCTACAAAACTCTGCAAACACATAAAAAGCTTTATGATATGGCCTGTTCCCTCTCTTTATCTGTGACCATGTATTGTCTCACTGTAGTAATAGCAATAGAAGGAGCAGGAGAGACATATAGATATCCCTCTGAACCCTCCAGGTCTTCAGTGTCTGATAACCCTAATCCTACCAGGAGGCTGCCACTCTGCCTTCTCCTCTCTGGCTCTTCAAAGAGAGGTCATGGCTGCAGCCAGGGTTCAGAGTTCCCTTGCTTGGTCAAGGAGGGAGCAGGAAGAAGTTCCAGGGTGTTAGAACACAGAAATGCCCTAGGATTTGCAGCATTTATGGTAATAGCAGGCAGAGGACATGTGTGCTCTCGTCAGGAGCATCGTCTGAGTGGCAAGATTGCGAGGAACCCCTGCAGGCTGGAACCTGCTGAATTTCCCATCCTTGAAGCTGGATTTTTCCTTTTGATTAATTCCTGGTGTGGTATCACTCTTGGAATAGCCTGGAGGAACAAACTATATAATGTATTGAATTGGAATGCAAACCTGGCAACGATATGAGTGAGGTGCAGCAGCAACCAACAAGTGTTGAGCTGCCTTGCTTAGGGCAACATCAGAAAAAAATAAGGGAAAAATGGAAAAGGGAGTGGAATTTATTAGCTAGGTTCAGCTCTGTCCACGCAGAGTGAGCATGGCCGTGTAAAATGTGTCTTGTCTGAACACAGCCCTCCCTATGGTTGGTCAAATCCAGGTGAGGTGATATCAGGTGGTAGATACCCATTGGCCCCCTCGGGGGAAGAGGAGGGTGGGGAACTACTGGAAGCAGGAAGGTTGAGTCACTCAGTTCTATTCTCCTTCAAGTAGTTCAGCAACCTATGAGATTAGATATGTAATCTGTCCTGTTGCCAAAGTGGTAAATGAATAAAGGAGGTTGCAAAAGGAGCGGAAACTCATTCAAATGAAATTGTGTATGAAAATGGGCATAAAATACACTGCAGTAAATAGTAATAAATAAAACTTTGAAGGAGCTGAAATTTTACAGCTTCTTAGGTAGTGTTGTACTGCCAGAGCTATTTGCTAGGCATTAACAATGTCTTCCCATTTCCTAGTGAAAATATGTAATTTTGTCCAGATAAAACTATCATATGTTAGGAGATAACTGTTGAAAAAACTCTCAAATTTCAGATTTGCCTCTTCTCTTTAAAAAAAAAAATAATAATTTTTTGACTCTCCTAAGTTTGAGGAAAGTTTAAGAATTTGTGGGAATATGTGGGGGGTTGGGTCCATCTAAAAAAATCATCCATCATCTAAAGCATTTAACAAATGTATAAGTATTCCATATTGCAGGAGAAGAGAAAGTCCCTGAAGCTTCAGCTCTGAAGCTAAAATGAGTTTCCTGTCTTCAAAAGTCCTGTATGTCTTACCAAGTAAATATTTAACTTATAATACCCAGGGTTGTCTGCAAAACAAACTATATTGCCTAGAAAGAAAGCTAATTTCTCACAAAGATACTCCTAATAATTTTAAAATACCTAGAAGTTAACTGGATATCTTCAAGAGCAAATCCATGCTGTTCTTGTGCAGAATGGTCTAATCATGAGGCGTGGGAGAAGAGAACCACTGGAACTCCAGACCTCTGTCTGTTTGCTGATCCAGCCACTGATTTTCGTCCCATGATTGTCAAGGTTGTCCAGCCTTCCTGTACCTTGTTTCCTCAGGTGTAAAACAGGGCTGATTTTTACATAACTCATGCTAACACTAAGAAGGCTGAGATTGTTGTTTTTTATATGGTAGGACAGAGGACTTCGACCACGCAGTCAAAATTTAAACCCATTCATTGCTTTCCTTTACTGTGGTCCTGCCTGCCCTGCTAGAAAAGGTGTTAGAAGTGTCACTACCATCAAGTCCTTCAAACATGAAGTTCTGACACAATGACAACTGGTGCACTGGGACAAAGAGTCAGAACAGAGCTCAGCTGTGAGCTTCATAATGAGCAGAGGTCCTAAGATGAGCAACACCAGGAAATGTTTTATTGATGTTGAGTAGCTTGACTTCAGAATCACCAAAGTTATACTGACTTTTACTCAGTGACTCTGTAAGTGCCCCAAAGAAAGATTCATTTGTGATTGCTGTCAAGTGATTGCTTTGTGGATGTTGGCTGAAACACAAGGCTCAGTAAGTGCAATGAGACCTTGGATCCACTTAGCCATAGAGTTTTGATCAGTGCAATTACAGAAAAGGCTGTAATGAAGTTAGACTCCAGATACATTTGCCTCAGACCCTGACATTCTGAAATGCACCCTTCTGAAGAACAGTCAAAACTACACACTCATGGAACTAAAAAGTTCCATACTTTGACTGAGACAGTTTTGAGATCCCCACTCTCACATTAGGCCACCTCCTGAGGAAAAAGGCTGCACAGAAACCCCTTTTTCTCCTGATGCTCCACACTGTCCTTGCACAACTACTTGCATTGCAGATGAAATGCACCAGTGAACAGCTGAGAATGGGCATGTTTTCCTCCAGCAAATAGCCGCACATGGAGATAAAAGTCAACCCTGAAGGGAAACAAGAAGTCGAGACAGAAGAAATACATTCCTGGAGAGGAACGTGCAACTCCAGCACGTGGGTCCAGGTGCTGACAGTCCTGCACACCAAGATGTAACTCACATCTCTGGAATCTCGGGCTGGAATTTGCTCTGGGATATGTCACTGGCCTGGTGTGCCTGGCTGGCTGGCAGCCACAGGAGAGCAGTGCCTTCTGGCAACTCAGAGCAGAGCAATCGTGCTTCAGGCAACAAAGTCCTCACCAGGGTGCTCCCGAGGGTAACAGCAGCTAAGGGTAGACAGGATTGGACATTTTCCAAATATCTGGAGCAAGTGAGCCTCTTAAGTCAGGCCTGCCTAGTGCTCTGGTTATAATTCAGAACTAATTGAAAGGTGTCTGTATTCTGGAGTAGACATTAATAATTAATTACTGCAGTGTATGATTGCTTGGGCCAAATAAAGCTCCTAATACTTCCTCTGCATTCTTGACTTTCTTATCTCAGTCATCTCCTAATGTGAAGGAGTTTAGGCCAGCACACAGTGTCTAGCAGCTGCAACTTACCTGCCCTTTCTGTTTTTATTAATCTACCTTAATAATAAAGAGATGGTAGCTGTTTTCCCACCCTACTCGGCACCAAAATTGCTGTGTCTTCCAGCCTCACGGGTATTGATGCTGCTTTTTGCTGGAATTTTACTTTGCTGTGGGCACCAGTCCAACCAGATTTATCCTGCATGGCCAGGTAACAGCCAGTGTTTCCAGAGGGCATGCAGAGACTGGAACTTCAGTGAGAAGAATCTTCTTTATTTGCCATTTGTACTTGGTAAAATACATTTGAATTCTTCTCCGACACAGTTTGTCTGACTAATAGCAGCATCCCACATTCAACTCATAACTACCCATCTGAAAAATATTCTAGCAATGACATATTTATAGAAGAAAGCAGGCTATATTTTCTCAAGAGACAGAAATGCTAGTTTAATTTGCTAGAAATGATCAGGGAAATTGTTTTCCATGAAATTTCAAGTTTCCTCAAGTGGACCACTAGCAGAAGACCATACTTCTGTGCTCAGATACACAATTAAAGTGTAAGTTGTATTTTACATTTCCTCCAGCTGAAGTTTCAAAAATTAGCTAAGATCAATTGTCCTTATTTAGCTCTACATTTTCTAAAATCTCTGCTCTTGGAGTTTTGGGTGGGTTTTTTTGTAGTGAGTTTTTGTTTGTTTGTTTGGATTTTTTAATACAGATGTAGTTTAATGAACAGAAAAATATAGAATTTTAAAATACCATGCAGGCAGTGTTGAATATGAGCTTTTTAGCTGTTGAATAAGGGACCCAGTCTTGGCCTTATGTACCAGTTTGTATAACTCATTCTATCCCTGTATCTCTGTTTACCTACCAGGAAATTGGTACAATGTGCTTCAGACTGTAGGAGAAAAGAGGAAATTGATGTTTTCAAAGTGTTCTGACATCTCTTGTCACCATCTCTTGGTGATATCAAATCTTGGTGAGATTAAAAAACCGAAGATTTCTACACTTATTGACAAGTCAGAAAATCTTATTGTCCTTCGTTACTATGATGATGAAAATCTAACCATAATGTAGCTCACTATCAAAACCTGAAGTCTGCAAACCTGCAGAAGTATTTTAAAAACTGCTTTATAAAAAACATTTCACCTAGATACTGTGAAAGAACATTCTTTGACAAAGGCTTAGCACTTACAGAGAAACTTAGTAAAACACAGAGAGAGAGAGAGTTCTTTTAATGTATTTTGAAGTTTATTTTTCTTAATAATTTTTAGGTCAAAAGCATTGTACATAATCAAGAAGTGCATGGCACTGAATTCATCACTTTGGCTAGCACAGCTCAAAGAGGGCCAGGAGGTTACCGGTACACTTCTGCACAGAGTATGTAACATCCACTGGTAACACATCCATTGGGTAGCAATCTGTGGGCACATAACATCTATAACATCTTCAGCTATGTTTAGTGTAGACTGTTGAGTATATACAAAATCAGAAAAATATATTCCTTCTTGCTTATATACACTATATAACATGAGAATAAAATCTGGAATGGTTTGCAGTAACTTAGATGATACCAGACTTTCATGATTCAGAGCTTAGAAACACCTCCTCAGCATCGTTTGTCTTGGACCATCGTGATAAAAAAGTTGCAGAAGGAAAGTAAGCCCTCTGGACAGTATTCCTCAGCCACCTTTTTCTGGTCAATGTAATCTACATCTTCGACACAATCTTGAGGACTGTGTTCTAGCTTATTTTCAGTCACAGAGGCATCTGCTGGAGTCTGAACAACTTCTTTTGTATGATGCACTGTGCTCTCTTTGGCAGGACCCACTGCTGTTAGTAGGCTTGAGTGAGTCAACCTGAGGTGAGCACTTTGTGGGCCTTTCCTGCATAATTTAGATTTTAATACACTTTTGGGGTCTTGACAGATCTGCTTCTGCTTCTTTAGGGATCGGGAGACTTGTTTCCAGTAGGATTTCTGGTTTGCTGCATACTGTGCACAGCTAGAAGGGTCTCCAGAGAATTCACACCAGAACTCACTGTCACCGTGCTTGCACTGTACACGCACAGTAACTGCATTTGTGTCCATCACTGACCAGGTGCACTCAGCATTTTCTTTGGTTTCAAACTTGCCTTTAGGAGATGATTTTCCTCCTTTTGACTTCTGCCCTTTTTCATTTCCTTGGTTAGATTCTTTTTGGTTTTTTCTGCCATGTTCTATGACTTGTCTTCCCTTTTTTCTTTCCTTCTGTCTTTCACAGTTGGCTAGCAGCAGCTGGGAGACTACCATCAACACACAAATGAGTCCAAAGCTTTTGATCCTCATGGTCTCTGTTCTGCTTGTTATCTGCTTTAAAAACAAACAAAAAAAAAGATAAAAACATTTTCACTTAATGCTGGATTACGTGTGACAGTTGAAGTTTTCAGACATGGCATAGCAGTGCTCTTTGATACCTATTAAAGTAATGTAATCAGCAAAATTATCTGTCCTTTGTGTAAATAATACCTGGTTAAATACCATTATGAATTATCCTTGTAAGTGGCTGTGGAGTAACTTTCAGTTACTTAGTTATCTATGCAATGGGGAACAGACGAATCACTGCCAAGACATGTTACTGCCCAGTGACGAGGTAGCTTAATTAAAATCTCTTCTGCAGTCAGAGAAGGAATTTGAACCTGGGATTTGTCAATTTCAGATGGATATCTTAAGTTATAACAATAAAACAGTTGTTCCCACAATCTCCCATTTTGCAAAATTACTCATAAGCATTTTTGACTCCAACCTCTGGTTATTCTTCAAAAATATGCCAGACAGAAAAGAAACAATTTGGTTCAAGTAGGGAAAAACTATCTTGTAGGTATCCTGAGAATCATTGTAATTCACTGGTTATGCCAGTATTTCAAATTTGCTTTGAAAAAAGTTATGGTAGTCTTTCCAGACATCAAAAAGTAACTATTGATGGATTCTTTTCCACCTTGTCTGCTAAACAAACAGAACTACCCTTTTGCTTTTGAAGATAACCTGAGTTGTACTGGGTTGTGTTTAAAGCCACCAAATTCCAGGGATAAATGTGCAACTTCAATTTTAAAATGTAGCTAGTTAGCAAATTATTATCAAGCTGATCCCTGCATCTGCACAGAGCACGCTTATTTCTGTAGGTGTTTGTCTTTACAAAGAAGCTTTCAGAATCAGAGAGGGGTTTAAATCTGGCATGATGATAATTAAATCCCTATATGTATTTTTAGATGTTTCCATGACAGTAATTTCTGTAGCCAAGTTTTTGTGTTTGAAAGCATGAATTCATGTGCAGCCATGCTAATAAGGAATCTATTTCAACATTCAGTTACCTGCAAATATCTTTACTTACATAAGTTGTGAGTGTAGAATACACAGGTAGCAACTTATGTGAGCAGGACCTACTTAGCTCTTACTTGACTTGCTTCATGCCTTTTCCTATAAGCAAATTCTCACTTCATAAACCCCTCTTTAGGGAACTTCACGTGGTATTTACAGTTCTGTTGCAAGCACAGCAAATAACAACATGAAAATTAACAAAGATCTGGCAGTAACCTTCTGCTGCAAGTGGAACAGTGCAAAAGTAAGGTAACAGAAACACATACCTTGCACAGGGCTCGGAGACACCCAAAGGCAGCTCCTGATGCAATTCCCCTCTTTCAAAGGAGCCGGAGCTCGTTGGAGGAGCAGCGCGGTATTTATGAAGGCAGGGACACACCTTCAGGTCTCCAGTAAGACTGTTTCAACACAATAGGATACCTCAGTGCCATGTTCACCTACCTATGACACACCTCCTTGGAAAAGTGCCAGTTCTCATTCTCAGCACATAAAAAGCCAGGTTGTGGGGGTGACAAGGTGTGCTTGCATAATTTAGGTGTTTCTTTAGCCCAGTCCTTCCCTCCTCATGAACAATGATAAGAACTTTATCAGATCATGAGCTTCTCTAAAATGTCTTTTACCAGCTATTGAGGGATATATCCTGCAACATCCTCAACAGGTTGCACTATCATTGTGTTTAGCAGAATCTGATAATGATGATGAAAACAATTCCACAAAGCATTTCAAAGTTACCTTTTGAACTTTTTGCTACCCTCTGTCACAAAAAGGGTACTGAAGAACTCAAAAAATCCAGAATAAGTAACTATTTAAGTAACAAGTAATACCAGTCCAGAGGAGGGCTGCTGAGATGATCAGAAGGCAGGAGCACCTCTCCTGTGAATACAGGCTGAGGTAGGCAATTCAGCCTGGAGAAGAGAAGTCCCCAGGGGGATTTTACAGCAGCCTTTCAGTACCTAAAGGGGGACTACAAGAGAGCCAGACAGGGCTTGTGTACAAGGCATGTAATGACAGGACAAGAGGTGATGGCTTTTAACTGAAAGACATTAGGATTAGATGAAATATAAGAGAGAAATATTTTATTATGAGGGTGGTGAGACACTTAAAAGGTTACCCTGAGAGGCTGTGGACTTCCCATCCCTGCAAATGTTCAAGGTCAGGCTGGATGGGGCTCTGAGCAAACTCATCTAGTGGAAGGTTCCCTGTCCATGGCTGTGGGCTGGAGCTAGATGATACCAAACCATTCTAGGATTCTCTGATTCTGTGACTGCATTTAGGACAGTGTTCATTATGGTGAGATGGTCATAGGCATGACACTCAGAAACAAATTCAAGCTCCTGCAGAAATAGTGACAGAGAGGTCTAAGGTTCAGCTGCACAGCAATGATCTATGTTCCTCCTTCTCTGCCAGCTTTTGTGTGTGTAAAGATGTGGGTTACATCATGAGTGCTCATTACGGTACCAGAGTAAGAGGAAAAGCATTAGATAAATATAAAAACACATTCAGAGCTGGGGATTGGCATCCCTCTTTGTTGCTTGGTTGCTTCTGAAGAAGCTCCTTGGTTTTATCAAAGAAATGTGAGGCATTAGTTGTATATGCTTGGGATGTACCAGAATAAACAAGGGATAGAGGTAGAGAGAAAAGCAGAAACTAAGATATAGAGAGCTATTCCTCTTTCGCTCTTTCCCATCCAATATAAATGGAATGACACACAGGGACAGAGCTATAGGCAAGGCATTGCCTGGACTGGTTTGGCAATGAGGAGACTGTTAACACTCGGTAAAAAATCAGAAACAAAAATAGGAAGGCAAAGTGTAATTCTGAAATTTATGCAGGACAGAAATGCGGAGAATAGGATGCATTTACTTGAAATCCAAATCTGCGTATCAGAACTATCTCCTGATCTATGTATGTGCTGCTATCTTTGATGCTTTTTGATTGAACTCAGCCATCAAATCTGCCTTGTGCACTTCTAATTGGCATGAGTATGTGTGAAACTATTCTCAGCAGACCACTAAATGTGAAAGATTTGTAGTTAACGCTGGCAAGGGATAATGAATTAGGGGCAGGGATGACTCAGGAATCAGGAAATATATGATAACATATCAGGTTGGAAAGGAATTAGAGAAGTAGGACAATGTGAGAGGTGAGTAAGGAAGGTATTGTCATGCTCAAGAATCCTAAACTAATACCACATAGTGGCATAGTACCATCTGAAGTGAAGGGATCCTCTAGACTGTGCAGCTGCATTAGTGGGGCTATGTGCTGTATCTAATGAGCCTCTCATCAGGGCTAATTACTCTGGAGACAGCATAAAGCCAATGGGCTATGCTAACCTCTTGTTCTGGTACTAATTTTGGTACAATTTCAACATGTCATATTGCTTGGGTAAACATACTATAAACTGATTTTTTTGACAGATGAGGGTATAGGTTTATCTGTAGGAGCTTTGAGCAAGCTGCTTTTTTGGCGAGGAATGCCAAAGCCAAAAACCTCACCAAACCATCAAGACATCCTTCCTGCTGTGGCTGAACATCTTCAGAGAGGTAAGAGAGGAAGGTTACAAGTATGCAAGGAACCACAGGAAATGAGATGAGGTTTACAGAAAGAAGCTGTGTGCTCCTGTCCCAGCTCTGTCACAGACTTTCTCAGAGATATTCACTAGGAGATGCCAGATGTTCTTCAACTAAAAAGGGAATTTTCTTGCAGGTGATGTTGCAATGATTTTTTCGTTGGTGTTTATAAAATGCCATTTTTTGGTGAAACCAACCACAAGGTATTGAAAATATTTAAGTACTCCACTATTCATCCCTGCCAAAATTGCCTGTTTTGATGGCTTTGACTAGCAAAATAAGTTTCAATGCCAATCTCAGTTCAGCGGCCCCATCATTGACAGGACATATCAGACTAGTCCTACTACTTCGTAAAAATGGGAGAGGACAGGCAGAGAAAAGGCTGCACAAGTAAAGATCTGCTTTCTGCTGCGTTGGTGCTCCCTCCCCAAGGTTATGGCAAGCTGGACATGTCAGCTCTTCCTGTCCTTAGCATGCAGAAGCTTCTGTAGAGAATTCTGCAGTCAAGTGTTTGTTGACAAGGGTGCTATAGCCTTTGAGATAATTGTCTTGAGCCAGCTGGAGCTCTTGCCTGACGTGCTTAGATGATTTAAAAATCTCAGTAAACCAAGTCTTACTTATTTAAGTGCATAAAAGACAGTCTATGGTGGTTGCTCTGGACATCATGCATTTTTTATTGCTAAGCCCTCAGAATATCTTTTTTGTTTCTTTTTTCATTAGATATGAACTGATGTTTTGTGGATGTCTTCTACTGACCTTGGCATATAGTACATATTCATCCTGTAGCCCAGAAATCCTTCTGGGAGCTGTCTTATCAGGTGATCAGAACACTTTCTTCAACTTTGAACTTGAAAAGAAAGTATAAAAAATTAAAGTATGAGCTCATTTTCTTAGGTGCTTAATTAACACCTAATTGTCAACAAAATGTTGCTGAAAAATCTATTTATGATATGATATCCAAGAAAGCTTTCTTTTCTTTCTGTCATGCACATTTTAGAATACACCTTGGTTGTGCCCTTTGCTGAGATGAAGTGCTGTTCGCTTGTGAACTGCAGGCACAGTTTTGCCACAGGACAAAAAATGCAGACCATTCATCAAAAGACAATGATCCATGCAAAAAATGGAAAACCTGAACAGCTATTTTGGCAAGGTAGAATTTATGGAGAGCTGTTTAGTTATTAAAAGTTATTTTTTAGTTATTAAAATAGAAAGGCATATGAAAAAAGTGGCAACTCTAGCAAAAAAAGGTAATCATTGAGAATTAAAAGCATGGATACCCCAATCCCAGTGCAAATTTTGTATGGAAAAATCTCAGTCCAGAGATATTCCTGTGCCTTCAAGACTGAAATTTCACACAGGTAATTATCATTAATTTTTCATCAGAACTGCTATAATTAAATGTAGCCAGTGTCTTTCTGCTGTTTAAGCAAAGAGAATAAGAGGTTTTATCCTTATTCCTAGGTATGATTCATTGGTGTCAAATACGCATAGTGTTTTCTCAGGTCTTACTGCTGCTTAAATATTATCCACGTATATACATATTTTTTATATAGGAAATTATTATCCTTTATACTATTAGTTCCATTGGTGTATTATTTGAAAACTGCAGTTTCTTGTGGTGTCCTCTCTGTGATATCATGAGGCTCCTGTTCATTCATAGTTTTTTCCTCACAGATTAAAACCTAAATTTTACCTAACAACAATAAAATTTTAATTTGATTTATGAATAGTAAATGGTTGACTGAACTCCTTTGACCATCTACAAATGTGGCACCATAGAGTATCAGCTATTTGTCAGTCATAGGTGTGGACAACAGGATGTTGTTCCCTCTGCAAATACTCAGGCAGAGTCAATTAAAACAGATGCAACATCAGTGATGTGAAGAGCTACTTACATTTCAAATTAAGGTCTGTGAGTACTATCCTGCAGCATTCAAGCAATTTTTGGTGTATAAGTACACACATCATTAATATGGAATTCTTACTGTAATTAAAACAAAGTAGCTTGTTCTTGTGTTGTTCACTAACGAAATATAATCAGGCGCAGGCTGTAGGTGCACATCAATTTGCTGGGCATACCTGCTGAAAGAATAAGTGTGTAAATTAACAGATGTGGCAGTCACACCTCTACCTCCCAGGGCAATAACCTTTTTATTGTGACCGTGGGCTGTGCTCTGGCATGGCATTCCCATCCCTAGGTAAACAAGCTTCAGGCAAGGAACTCGTAACTTGATTTCCTCCTTGATTATGTGAGCCTAGGATTTACAAAAATGGTAAGCCAGCAGCCCTAAGTGCTGCAACCCTTTTACACAGCAACAAAATACTTGTCACACAGGCAGTGACACCATTGCCAGGTGTTGTGCATCTCACTGCCTCTGCCCAACACTTCAGAAGAATATTCCATAGCCTACTGGCCTTTCTGTGGAAGAGGCTGGTTAATTTAAAATGTAGAGATGGTTTCAGTGCACTGAGATCTGCTAATTAATTATTCTACATGGATGCACAATTATTTGAAAGAAGTCAAAGCAAGCTCATCAATTTTAACAATTTTCAGTTACTTCCGACCTGGGGTTAAATTCGTATTAGTTAAATAAATTTGAAAAAAAGGCATCAGATTCTCTCTTCACTGTCCAATTATTTCACAAGCTGGCCAAAACTGACAACTGAATTTGGCAGAACATCCAAATGAAAACTGATATCACGAAACCCAAATAAAAAGAAACAAACACTAGTTAATTCAAACAAGTGTTAACTGTAAATTAATCACAGAACAACAGAAACCATATCACTGCTTTATATTTTAAGCTAATAATAAAAGAGCATTTTACAAGATTAAATAGTAAGGTTATTTTATAGCAAAATCCAGTTCAATCAGAGGTTCACATTTGGATTTAAGAACTAAATTCCTGAAACATTAGCAAATTGAGTGAACACTGCTGCTTCCTACAGTGGTTATCTCTAAGTAATAGTAACAGCTTAATCATTTTATCCGTCATGTGCAGGTCTAGTATTACTGTTTGCCTTCTTCATCTATGAAGTCAGTAGTTTTCACTTGCAGTGTTTCTTTATTTACTTGATGCATTATGTTGGCAACATTTTGATTTAAAAATCCTGAAATTCATTACTGCCAAGGTTCTGTTCAGCAGAACCTCTTGGCTCCCAGCTCATGGCTGGCAGTCAGCAGCTGTTAATCTGTTACTGACCTGCTCACTGAACATGGTCACGTGCAGCTGGAAAAGGCAGAGTTTGCTTTCAGACCTGCAGAGCATTGCTTTAACTCTGTAGGCAAGGACAGCAGTGTTTTCACAAAAATATAAGCGGTTTTAATTAACTCAAGCAGATCCAAGCCTGTGATGGAGCATGACTATTAGGAATGTTTCTGAAATAATTAGGAAATACCTCTTGTTAATGAGATAATACAGAGCAAAACCCCACATATTATACAGAAGACCCAAAATTTTGATGCTAAATGGAGAGTGTTTAGTCTTGGCTGGAGGAGGCCTTGTGAATTCAAACAAGGGAAATTTGAGATGTCTCCTCTCCCTTAATTTTATTGTGAAAGAGTGTCAGACTGACCTTAAAGAAAGTTTGCCTTGACTTTGAAACAATTCAAAGAAGTATAAATATTTGCCATTGAATAAACATGATTATCCTCTTTTATACAGGATGTTAAATGCTGATGCCATGATAAAAATGATTGTTTGTATACAAGACACAAGAGCTGGTGGTAAACATATCCAAAACTAAGCAGGCCCTAAAATTTTGATTGCTTCTGATACTGCTGCAGGATAACCAAATAAGAGATGGTACTTGATAGATAAAAAACCCACAACTGTTTTTATTTCTTCTTTAGGATCTATCTTTCATGGAATACAGGGGATGAATTTAATATAAAAAGAAAAAAAATCTCAGAAGAAAACTAACATGAAATAAAGGAATACTAGACTGAAATGTGTTTCATAGTGATTTTTCCAGTCTTAGGAAGAACTTACCCTCAAACTCTGGATTTATATATTTTCATTTACTTTTGGCTCTAATACAAGTTAATCACTTCTCTACCTTAAGCACCGTTAAAGATTCTCCAAGAACAGTCATTTTAAAGTCCTGTGGTTTTATCTGAGTAGGCTGGTTGCTAGATTTGTTAGCAAAGATTCAGGATATCCAGGACATGCTCACATTGGTTTGGCAGCCAAGGGAAACAACTATTGACTAATTGTTGTCTTACTCTGCTAAGAATTTCATAGCTTAGAGCAATGCAAGAGCTTCTCTGTCTGACCAGAAAAGCTTCAGAAATACAGTCAGACAAAGGATGGGTCTCCTAGAGATAAAGTGAGTAAAATAACAAAAAGATGCCATTGTAAATGACTGACTGCCCTGAGTCTGCTCAGGGTAATTGCAAGTTATGCATAACTATGAGAAGGCAGAAATGGACACATTACATGAAATCACCAGGCAGTATCACTAGAACATGAGGGATTGTCCTGCTTGACATAAGCACTGAGCCTGATGCTCCAAACTCTTTCAGCTGTCATGAGTTCCTGAGCTCCCTTTAAAGAACTGCAGTGAAAAAGTCCCCATATGATTTTCCAGTTGAAGAGCAGAAAAATGTTTTTGCATTAAGGCAATACTTGCAGAGTTACTTCAGAAAGAAGAAGGTAAGAAATGAGATTCAGCCCTCTTCTAATTATAATCTGACTTCTCATAAAGGTAACATTTATTTTTCTTAGTGGGAATTTTAAATGACTTAGGTATTTTTTAGGGTTTTTTCTGATGTAACTGGTCACTACTGAATCACTTTGTGTTGACACAGCAGGAATACTAATTGATCCTGCCTAGGTGAAGGGAACCAGGATCAGCAAAGGATTATAGTATGGAACATTTAAAATACTAACTAGAGCAGTGGTGAAATTCTTCCACACAGTGATGTTGTTGCAAAGTGTCACAGGATCAACATGAATGAAGATAGAGTCTGTACAGGCCAAGATGTGGTATACTGGAAAGACACCCTTTCCTAGCTGCTGACCACTTATTTTGAGGTTGTGTCTGGGTTTCTATAAACCACATGTGATCTGAATCTTTTACTTTGCGAAATAAAAGCAGCTTGGATTTCCTTTCTAGTTTTCCTGTAATCCAGTCCTGGTCAGAACATATGGACTTTCAAAAGTCTGCTAATTATATCAGTGATAGCTCTGGTCTTCAGCTACTCTCACGACCCTTTCCATAAAGCTTAAGTATGTAAATAAAATAAGCTTGTATCAGGAAATATACATGTGCATATATATACATTATATAATATAATATAATGCAATAAGCATTGAATAATTTCTTTCTTCCAGTTATAGTCATAAATATTAGATATTTTATTTGTATATTTGTTGAAAAGAGGGGTGCATATTCTGTGTGGAGCGAAAAGAATCGATGGTTCCACCTTGACTAGGAAACTATACTGCATAAATCCTCATGAGTGTATCAGTGCCTGATAGTTCTGTAAAGTTTAGCACTGGTCCCAAGCACAGCAAGATGTTTCTAGCCAGTGCTAGGGAATAAGCATTCATTTCATGCACACTTTTTAAGTACGGTGGGAAAATGGAAACAGGAACCAGGAAATTGTTCCAGGAAAAGGAAACCAGGAAAGAAAATGGAAAACCAGGGACTTCATGGTGTAGGAGATTGTGCTGGGTCTGCCTGGGATGGATTTAGCTTTTTCTAGCAGCCCATATGGTGCTGTGTTTAAATTTGACTAGAACAGTGCTAATAACATACCCATGTTTTAGCTGTCACTAAACAGCACAAAGGCCTTCTCTGTTTCTCAGTGCTCCCTCTCACCTGGGGGTGTGCCAGAGATGGGGAAGGAGCATAGCTAGGACAGCTGACCCAGCTGACCACAGGGATATTCCATACTGTATGACGTTGCAGGCAGCAGTTAAACTGGGGGCTGTCCTTCCAGAGTAACTCCAGCATGGAGACTTTCTGGGCACCAGCCTGCTTGGGGGATGTGTAAAGTAAATGTCTTTGCATCACTTGCTGTTGTTTCTCCCCTTTTCCCTTCACTTATTAAGATGTATTTATCTCTACCCACATTCTTTCTTCTCCATTTCTCTCCCAATTCTCCATCCCTCCGGAGAGAGGGAGTGAGTGGCTGTTGGGAGGTTTCACTGGTGCCTGGGGTCATCCACCACAATACTACAAATAACTAACAGGAATTTTTAATTCAGTGGATTCCAGATGAAAAGGAACCAGAGTTCGCTCCCAGGACTTTTTTGTCACTAAAAATACTGATTTCCAAGCTACACTGACACTGCCTTGGCTCCTAAACCATGGCAGTTATTCCAGGAAATACAACAAGGAAGTGCAGCCACAGTCGTGACAACTATTTTGCTGAGTTAGATTATTACTTCTTTTGGAGAAGCTATTTCAGCTACATAGAAAAAGTGGTCTTGGGCTAACACAAGCTGTGGCTCCACAAGGCACGTCAGCCCCAAAGTGTGACCTATCCACTGACAGGATTAGCCATAAAGTTTATCTTCCCCAATCCTTGGGTTGTCCTTGGAAGTTAGTACCAGCTGTGAGGTTCCAGAGCTCACATCTGGAAGGGGCTGTGAAAACTCCTGCTGAAAGCTCAGCAAGTCAGAAGGATGAGTGTAAAGGTCTGCATTTCACAGCTGCTGTGTGGGCTAGCAGCTCTCTGCATTTCCACATCGGACACAACCCTCTGAAGGCACAGAGAAAGAACAAAGGAAAGGGACAAATCTTATTTGCTATTTTCATTTTAGTGATCTCAGCAGGTTCAGGTATGCAGTGAATAGAAGCCACTAACAAAGTAAAAAAGTTTCCTGATCCATCTTTCCAAGTTCTGGTGCAACTTGTTATGGTTAACAAGAGCTGAAAGGATGCACATACCTCAGCATTTATTATAGATTTGGTGGTTGCTCAGTCAACCAAGAGAAGTCTCTGAAGTGTTTTTTCTTGGATCATTTCTAACTCTACAGCTCCTCCATGTGGAGATCATCAACAGACAAGAAATTAATAATCCTAAACATTAGGTAGTAATACTTTTTTTCTTAATGGGTTTGCAGAGAATTAGCAATATTCTATTTAGGATATTTTTTTAGGAGTTTCAGTCCTGTTCCACCAGAACATTTCTGAAAATGGGTGGAAAGCAGTGCATCAGAATGTCACTGCTAAAGATGCAGCATTACAATTCCTATTCTAGTTTAAATTACCTCTTTCGCCTCTGATAACACATGAATTGCACCAAGTTACCTTTTACTCATTTTTAATTCTATTTGTTCCTCTGTGCCTGTAGAGGAATCTCACATCTATGTCCTACTTTATGCCATCAGGGAATTCAGGCATTTTTCTCCTGTATGTGGGTAAAGAGGACCTAAGTCCTTGTTAATGGACCTGCTGGTTGGGAACAGGGCTGAAAGCTGTATCCATTAAAGCTGTATCCATAACCACTTCCCACATTGCCCACCAACAGCCTTCAGAAACTGAGTCCTAGACTATTTAATACAAGCTTTAATTACTAGATAGTGAATACTATCTGTGTGTATTATTGATGGCAGAGTCCAAATGACTTCAGGCTCTGCAGAGGGATCTGGAAAGGCTAGATCAGGGGGCCTGAGGCCAATTGTGTGAGGTTCAGTAAGGCCAAGGGCCAGGTCCTGCCCTTCAGTCACAACAACCCCAGGCAGTCCTGCAGGCTGGGGCAGAGTGGCTGGAAAGCTGCCCAGCAGGAAAGGATCTGCAGGTGCTGTTTGACAGTGACTGAACATGAGCCAGTTGTGCCCAGGGGGCTGAGAAGGCCAAAGGCACCTGGCCTGTACCAGCAATAGTGTGGCCAGCAGGAGCAGGGCAGTGATTGTCACCCTGTACTGGGCACTGGTGAGGCCACTTGAATCCTGTGTTCAGTTCTGGGCCCCTCACTGCAAGGAAGACATTGAGGTGCTGGAGCGTGTCCAGAGAAGGGCAATGGAGCTGAGGAAAGGTTTGGAGCACAAGCTCCATGAGGAGCAGCTGAGGGAGCAGGGGGTATTTAGCCTGGAGAAAAGGAGGCTCGGGGGAGACCTTATCACTCTTTAGAACTACCTGAAAGGAGTAGTCAGGTGGTGGCCTCTGCTTCCAGGTAACAAGTGACAGAACAGGAGGTCATAGCCACAAGTCCTGTGAGAGGTTTAGAGTGGATCTTAGGAAAAATTTTTTTTACTGAAAGGTTGGTCAGGTCGTGGAATCATCATCCCTGGAAGCGTTCAAAAGGTATGTGGATATGGCACTTGGGGATATGGTTTAGTGGTGAACATGGTGGTGCTAGGTCAGGATTTGACCTCAGATCTGAAAATAAATGGACCTATCCTATTCCATTTGACAATAGTATAGTTGAGCTCAGCAAAGCACCCTTAGACCTGCCTCATTTCAGCACCACTAAAAGCCTAACACTGCTTAAAATTAGGACAAATTGCTGACTGAAGTGTTCTGTACAACTATGGTCTACACCAGAAAAGGGCTCAGTGGCTGACCCACTGCTTTGTAGGGAGTGAGATGGGGTGCACCAGACAGGATTTGTTCTGAAAGAACAAAAAAAGATTTTTGAAGGTCAACAAAATTAATGAAATCATCTCACAAAATAATTTCAAGCCATAATTTATTTAAGCATTACATAAAATAGAGTAATTACAGATGGCAAAAGCCACTTTATTCATTGCTGTCTTCTTGCCATATAGACACTTGTAAATGTTAGTTTCAGAATAATCAGTGAAACCTTGGCATCATCAAAGGTCCTTTCCTGTTAACTCATCAATATGTTCTCTGTTGATCCAGCTACTCCAGACCACCTGCTTAGTATTTGCACAACGCTTTTTTAAAATATAAAAACACAGACTAGGTTTTAAATATTCTTTTTGTTGCTTTCCTTATCAGCTTTTTCTCCCTTTTCCGAGTCATTGTGTTTAATGATTGAAAGAAGTGAAGAGTAATGGTTTTAATTAAGTATAAACATAACTAAACCAGAGAAACACTGCTGCATTCAGATGGGAGATTTATATGAAACTATGTGCTGGCACACATAGGCAGGTCTGTATTCACTGGGCACAACATATATATTAACAGCACACTATATATATATAAATCTGCACTTTGCAGCATGACAGGTCTATGTTTGGAAGCACAGATATGCAGGCAGATACAATCACAAGCAGCAAGGCCTGAGAAAGGGATGGTTTGCAGGGCAGTATTGTACCCATGTGCACCAGCCCCTGAGGACAGACCCAGCCAAACCGTGGGACAGGCTGCCTCTGCCTGGGAGCCCTCTCTGCACGTTCGAGGCCTAAAGCTGGGGCATGTGAGGGACAGGCTTTGTTCCCATGCGTGTACTCATCTAGCAGAATCACAAAACTAAGTTAAATTTTTGTTTCTGCTTAAATACACACAAAGAACACTTTAACATGCCAGTTTCTGTTGACACATCTGCTGTCAGAGGCTCAGTTACTTGGCTCTCCCTCCTAACCTTTTAAAGACTGATAATGATATGTCTATGTCACAGAGATGCAAGAAGCCACGTTTATAATTTTTTTTCTTTAAACATCCTGAATTTACAAATGGAGGGGAATGTTGAAATAAAATGCATTACAATCTTAAACAATATCTACAACTGAGAAATTTGTAGCTGAGAACAGTATTCTGTTGCATCCAGTTTTCCTCTCCAGGTCTATGGCCTGACAAGTGATGCACTCATAAAAGCTGTTGTAGAAAGCACACTAGCAATTAAAATATTATATGTGTCTTTATATGGCAAGAAGTATATATTTAATAAATTTTATATTTATTAAAACAGAAGAAACACAGACACTAAAGATTAATTACCCGAGGATATCCTTTTCAGGTGGATTTCTTCCTGTATCTCAGATATTTACAATGTGCCTTTCTTGTCACAGATGCTAGAGTCAGTCAGTTTTCTACACTGCTTTCTAGTCCAAGACAGTTGACTTTTCTTTGCTCAAGTCCTTGACTTTACTCATGTAAAATTATGCTGTAGCTGCAAGGTAGTCGTATACTACCCTTTGCTATTTGAGTTAAACTAAAATGTAGAAGTTTAAAAAGAGCTATGATATAACCAGAAGAATAACTTTTCTGGTGATAAAGATTAAAAGTAATCTTTAATTTTGGATCCTGTGTTTTTTCAAAGTTGGAAACTCTTGTGACACAATCCTCCACCAAAAAGAAAAAAAAAAAGGAAAAAAAGAAAAGAGATTAATAGGGAGGAAGAAAAAAAAAAGACTTGCTCCTTCAAATCACTATGATTGTTTCTATTGTGCTTCCAATGAATATGTTCCTGCCAAAGAACACTGCTGCTGCTGAGGTGAAATATGTAGAGTTCTATAAAAAGTTTCATAGTTCCCTAAGGCGAAGGGAAACCGTGTTTCTGATTTCTTTCAGCTGCTGACTTACCCTGAGCCGAGAAGATGTCAAGACGCCATGAGATCAGTATGAAGCAAAACCAAAGGATACTGAACTGATTCCAACTGTGCAAAAGATTTCAGGCCCAAGAAGGCAGGGGAGACACATGACTGCAGGTGATGTTCTGCGTTGCTGTCGTTTAATGGCTCTTACATCTCCTTGTCTAGTACATCGTGAAAAATACCTCCTGTCATCCTGGAGTAGCTTGCCTCCGTGGCAGACACCATGTGGATTTGTACAGATGGGCTTTAACAACAGGTCTTGGGGCATCTCTCTGATGGGAGGAAGTGACACGGGAGGGGTCATGGGGGACAGCAGTATTTGGTGGAGATCTTGTGGAAAGACAGACATCTTGTTCTGAAAAACCACATCTCCACCTGGCATCCACCTTTGAGGCAAACCCACCAGCCCATGGCCCAAGTTCACCAACATGGCTTGAAAGACATTGGTGTCTCTCCTGCTGTGGTGAAAGACATTGGTGTCTCTCCTGCTGTGGCTCCCACCCTCCGGCAGGGTCCTGCCAGCCACTCCTCCCCTGGGCACAGCTGCTCCCAGAGAGTCCCTGCAGAACAGCCAGAATCCAACAGCTGGCAGCAAACTCCAGTCCTCAGCACTGCTCAGCACCCCAGAGCCACGGCCCAGCCCCAGCACTGCAGCAGGGCCCCACAGCACACCAGGAGCAGCCCCCAGGGCCAGCAGCACTGCAGCAGGGCCCCACAGCACACCAGGAGCAGCCCCCAGGGCCAGCAGCACTGCAGCAGGGCCCCACAGCACACCAGGAGCAGCCCCCAGGGCCAGCAGCACTGCAGCAGGGCCCCACAGCACACCAGGAGCAGCCCCCAGGGCCAGCAGCACTGCAGCAGGGCCCCACAGCACACCAGGAGCAGCCCCCAGGGCCAGCAGCACTGCAGCAGGGCCCCACAGCACACCAGGAGCAGCCCCCAGGGCCAGCAGTACTGCAGCAGGGCCCCACAGCACACCAGGAGCAGCCCCCAGGGCCCCACAGCACACCAGGAGCAGCCCCCAGGGCCCCACAGCCGCTCACTCTTCGGCCAGGCAGCTCACTCTGGAGGAGCCCTCCTGGAAGCCATGTAATTCCCCCCATGCAAAACCAGGTGCTGCTGAAACACTTGGGATTCAGCTTCCTTTGTGCTGTCTGAGGCACCAAACAGCCATGACAGGCTCAAGTAATGTTTTAGGCACACAGAAGTGGAAACCCTGCTCCGTGGTCCTACTCCTGTTACTGTCCCACACTGACCACATTATTTTGAGGGCACCAGATAACATTTCCCAACTGCAAACACACATTTGTGGATTCCCATGTTAAATTTCTGGAGTATAGAAGAGAGGAGGTCATCTCAATACCTCGATGAGAGCACTCATGTGGTCTACATGTGCCTTGGAGCAGCATGAGAGAGGAGGATGGGGGCAGCAATCCTGCCCTCCTACTGGGCTGGTTGGCAGTGGAAATGGAGTGGTCATTGCCCAAATTTTGCTCACCATTTCCTTCATCAGGAAGCTTCTAGCCCTCTTCAGTTCCTAATGACATTCTTCACTTTATTACAGCTGCATTTTTTGGAGGGCCCTCACATTACACCCGTAAGAAAAATAAGGGGGCAACCAATGTCACCAGTGCATTAATTTTTAGGGGCCACAGCAGTAGTGACAGAGTAATGCAGGGTTTTTTACGTCTACAGCCAGCAGAATCTAAAAGGACATCTCTGTTTCCCTTCCTGACTACAATCATTGTGAGCCCCGAGGCAGGAGGAGCCACCATGGGAGGGATGCTTGCAGCAAGCAGCAGGTTATGCAAACAGTTTTATAACCTGCTGAGGAGGGCAGCAGGGAGGGGAACATGAACTTCTCCTCCAGATCAGACATCCCCTTAATTTTATTTTTGCTCTGTACATACAGCAGCACAGCTACTCAGGAAATCTAGACCTGGCCTCCTGCCTATCGTTCAAGCAGTTTAATTTGTATTCAAGATGGGAAAGTGAACAACATGTCCATGTGGTAACACCAATGTCTTATCATCTACTGACTGCACCTCCTCCACTTCGAGTTCTTACTCCTGTTCTTGTGTATGTACCACATACTTTTTGTCACTGTAAAATGATCTGTGAAGTCTGATTAGAACAATTCTCATTTGAAAGGGGAAAAGCAGAGAACTCCAAAGAAAATCTCCTGTGCTATGTCTGACTCCTCTTCCAAGAAGAAAGACTGGGAAAAGCAACAGCAAGAGAAACAGAAAAAAGAAATTGACAACCACAAAGCTTCTACAGAAGCAGGGATGGTAACAGGTAGTTTTGCAAAATTTTGGCTGTTTCTTTGTCCTTTTATTTTTGTGGGAGATCTCTATCCCTAAAATCCATGACATACCAAACATGACATCTACTGAAAAATCAAGAATGGAAAACATAATGCTGCAAACAATGCAGTGACCAGAGAACACACCTAAACAATTCTCTCGGAAAACACCAGAGTGCACTAATGTGTAGCTCTAGTCAATTCAGACTATGTTGCTTTAAACTTTCAGTTGGTCTCGAAAAGCTCCACAGATGGAGATTCCAGAGCTGCTCTGAGGAACCCACTCCTGTTTATCCTCCTTAATGTTTTCCCTTTCACTTAGTCAGAACCTCACCTCTATCAGTTTTTGACCAGGATCTCCTCTTCTCCTATCACACATCAGCGAAGAGGCTGGCTCTGTATTCTCTGTAGTTTTCTCATATGGATTGAGGGTCAGCTATTGGGTGCCCTCCCCAAGTCTTCTCCAGGCTGAACAAAACCCATTCCCTTGCCCTTTTCTCACAGGAGGGTGTTCCAGTCCTGACCATCTTGGTAACTCTCCATTAGACTCACTCCATTCTTGTTTGGATCCTAACTATGTGTGTCAAATACTCATCCTTGCATACACAGGTTCTCCAAATGCCTAATTTTGCTTTTCTTGGAGGCTTCCCTTGTAAAAGTAGCAAATACTTGTGATGTTTCTATGGAAACCTAACCATGAGGATTCTGAGGCAGGTGGAGACCTCACACTACACTGAATTATCAGCAGAAGTAGCAGGCCTGGGTATCAATGGTCTCACCTGCAGGAATCCAGATAAATGTTTTTGCCTGCTGTTCCTCTGTCAGGAGAAGAAAGACAAATTCCACCTCCACTTGGATGGATTTCCTGAGGTAGTTACATATACAGGACTAACTAGTTTACCTAAAAGGAATTAAACAGCAGGTTTCATTCATTCATGAGGTACTCAAAGATTGCACTAAACTCATCAAAAACACTTCTCAATTCATCCTTCCATTAATGAATAGCACTTTCACACTCAGAAGGAAACTAAAATGTCACGACTATAAGTTTCTCGTGCTAAACACAATTAAATAGTAAAGTAGCCAACACAGTCACAGTACTGTTACACTGAAGTGGGGTATTTCAGTTAACATCCATTTTTTAAACATTTTATTTAATAATAACAAGTTATTTAACTGACTTGTTGAGGGTGCATATCATTGTCTAATGAAATGCAATACATGGCATGCATCACCTTGGTCCCCAAATCTTCACCTCTTTCTATGACGTGGGGTTGAACTATGATCCTGAGTGTGTTACAAAAAGCATTTCATTAAAGGAGGGCCTTTGGCGCAAGACTTTGATTTCTGCTTTCAATGGTGAAACTTCAGGTGGTCCTTCCGGGCAGCACAGTACAGAGAGCCCTTTGCAGCAGAGCTCTGCTCTGCTGAAATGAGACACAAGCTCCCTGGGAAACAGCGTGCTGGCACATGTGACATTTGTCCTCTGCTAAGCAGAATTAGTGAATGGCCACAGATTTTAGACTGTAAAGAGTTCTACAGAAGAGTTCTACAAAGCACCAGACAACTCTGCTGCCTCCTGAGCTGACTGTGTACACATAGAAGTGGGCATAAAGGGGAAAATGTTCTTTTGGTGAACTCATGAAACCTTCTCTTTTCTCCCGCTAGCAGTATGGTGGGTGACCAATTCTCCCAGACTTCTCCCAGTACAAGGCATTGTCTCTTTTTTGAGGTCATTACTGTTGTAAGTGGATATTACTGCAAAATATTCACTCTGCAGAGTGGATTTTGCATCATTTGTAACAGGAGTTTTAAAATATTTAAAAGCAAACCTCAAGAAAAGCCACAACCTCCCCTTAACATTGCAAACAGTTCCCTAATATCACTAATGCATTGTGTATGTTTGCAAATCAGACAATTATATTAATTTATGACACAATTAGGTGAGTAGGTGTACTACTACATTTTTTTACTCACAGCACAAAAGCCTGGCAATGGTAATTGAGATCACAAGTGAAAATTAACTACATTGGATTCATGGCAGAGAAAAATACAGCTTACACATTTTATTAGCATTCAAATTACATTTCTGCCTTGTACATAAAATCTTCTGCACTGATCCTGCATTCCTGACTGGCTATTCTTTTCCATATCTTTCAAGAGGTTTGGAGAAAGAAAATTATTTCAAGGTTTTTGGTACAAGGCACAAAGTTTAATGATGGGACAGTCATGATCTGGAATTGTGTAAGTGAGAATTACAAATCTGTGAGTAAAGCTGGAGAAGTACTTCAGTTAACAATACCTTGCAGAAACTTTGCAAGGCAAACACAGAGCACTGTTAAATTCTACAGTATGAAGTTTTTCCAGTTACGTACCTGCTGCAAAGATCACTTGGGAACAAAAGGGATCATTGTTAAATAATAATCTGAACATAATTGTGTTGTGATCTGACAACCGGCCATTAGGTCTTGTTTCTTCGCGTTTTGAGGAGATTTGGGCAAGTGCCCAAGTTGCCAAGGGAGTTACTTTTCAGCACATCTACTGAAACCAAACGTTAATAGTACCACTAACAGGTCCTGGTAACATTGACCTCTGCAGCTGCATCACTGGTGAACACTTTTTATCTGCTATGTTCAGAAATGTATTATTACATTATTATTTCTACAATTTTTCTTTCCTGCTTGCTGAAACTCATTACTGTTACATAAATCTCATAATATTGAAAATATTAATATTAATGAAGACTTGTTCACGGTGGGAAAGCAATGACTCAGAACTGTAACTTCTCTTACACATTCTACCAACAATCTCTTAAGCGACAAGTGTCAAATACTGTGACTTTATACAAACAGCACCAGCTAAAATTTCAAGAAAGCACACCAAGTACCTTTTCAAAAACCTTATTTTTATTGTTTGCACTAACAGTATCATCATTAACAGCTTTCATCTCTATCAAACTGAAGCAAGTCAGTACACACAAAAACCTATGCAAAGTCAAGCAGATCCTTGGTTACATAAATGCAGTACACCTTGGTGTGTAACAAGCCTAGGGGCAGTTAGTTCATATTAACACTTTAAGCACAGTCACTCCCGTTTCAAGCATTTTTAAGAGCTGTTAAAAAGTTTCATTTTTTCTTTAAAAAGGAAACAGCAAAAAGATTTATAGAAATTATTCATTTTTAAACCAAAATTCTTATTTCTAAATTATTAAAATGCAGCAAGGACCCTTCTTCAGCTGTAATAACTTTGCTCTGCAAAACAAAAAACAAACAAACCAAACCAAAAAAAAAAAAAAGAAGAGAGAAAAGAATTAGTCACTTTGCTCTATTAGGCATAAATTATCCTTAGCAGCCTAAATGCTTGCCAGTTCATACTGTATACATTCCCATTTCTTTCAAGTTTGCCAGGTTCCCTCAGGAGCCCCTGGCTTTCCCTCTGAGCTGGAATGGAAGTGGGTATAGTTCTGCAATAAAAGGCTTTTCCTTTTTAAATGCTGGCTGAAAACCTGAGACTTATCAGACAAGAGCCTGACTGTGATCCCCTATCACCTCTACAGTAACAGACTCACAAATAAGACAGTCCCCTTGGGTTTACTCATTTCTGCAAGGGGTTTATGAACTAATTTTTAAAATTAAAATATTTAATTATTAACTAGCAGTTTTGATGAATAAGCTTTATTCTCTCAGTTTCTGAACGTAGTTTGTTCTAACTGATGCATTTGGCTGGATTTGAGGCATTTGTTACTGATCTTACTTCTCTGGTGTAAATCCCAAAGTCAGCACAAGAGAGAAGGAGTGACAGAAGGCAAAAAATCATCCCAATTCAAACAGTCAGAATTGAAATACCACAGGATTAACAACAGATTGGGCAAACATCTCAGTACTTACTGAAGACCTCACTGAAGGCTGTAAGGGAGTCCTGAACCAATATGGATCACTGGAAATTTAAGCTGCCCAGCCTCTCAAAAGCCACAAAACAAGCTTTGTAATGTTAGATTTTATCAAGTGAGGTTAGCACCTCGCTGTCCACATCCCTGAGAGACCCCCAAAATCAAAGTACAATAGAATTACTCTTAGGTATATTCTACTGTGCTTCCAGATTAGTTTTACCTGAAGCAAATCCTTAACCCCTAAGGATGCCAATGAGGTAGGAGCAGACACCATGCAGGGATTCCCAGCAATGTTCCCGTGCCAGTTTCATTGCTTCTGTTTCATTTGCAGACCCTTGAGCATGTTGGCTTGGGTCAGAGTTTTGTCCAGCTTCTCCCATGGGAATAGAAGCTTTCTGGACAGATTCTTCCTGGTTTGCTAGATCTTCTGGCTCCACACCAGCAGCTATTTGCCTCATGAGAGCCTCTGGGGGAGCCTTTTGGCACATGGTGGTCTTCAACACTTCCATGGATTCGCAAGCATGTGGGATCTTTCTGAGTTCCGCAGCAATCTGATTCCAGTAAATCTTTGGATTATTTCTGAAAGCACGACAGACTGATGGCTTGCCAGTGAATTCACACCAGTAGGACATGCCTTGGCTTTTGCATTCGATTCTAAGTTTCATCTCCTCGTCATCACCACTCATGGTCATTGCGCAAACATCTTTGGTTTTAGTCCGAAATTTGATTTCTTCACCATTGCTTCTTTTCTTTGGCTTCAGCTTCTGTCCCAATCCTCCCATGCCACAGATCACAACAAGGAAAAGGAGTGCAAAACTCTTCATGGTAAGAGGAGCAGACCGAGATCCTTGAACAACGCGATCCAAGGAAGTGAAAGCAGTAAGTAAATGTCTGCTCACAATTTAAAGTCTTGGTGCACAAAGAAGCCTCTTTCCAGCAAAACATGGGATGTAAGGGTTGGGCTTTTTTATAAAAATAATTAATCACACTTCAGTAGGCAAGTGCCCATAATTTATAGCCTGAGGGAGTGTCAAATAACCCTGGGAGTGTGAACTCCCAAGAAGGTAACAAGACAAGTCTTGTAAATGCAGTTAAATACAGAATGATAGTTGCATAACTGAGAAGCACATTCCTATCCAGGATGAACATGTCATATTTGATTTTTAACATATATTTTCCATTCTCCAGCTGCTTTATAGCTATCTTCATGCCAGAGCTTGTAAGACCATATCAAAGTGAAAAAAGATAGAAGTGACAAAGCAGTTCTCTGCAGCTACATTTGAATGATTATAAATGCCCTGGTACTGGAAATGTCCTGATGAGAAAGCTGATTTGCAGAGTGGGTTTTCTGTGGATTTTCACAGTAAAGATGCAACTTTAGCACTTCTTTTTGTCTGCACATGACATGCAGTGGGGATCCATGGAAGGATCAGCTGTACATTCTTTAAGCCATGGAAGCAATACGTAAGCAAGAAAAGAAATAATGTTTGAGCAAAAAAAGGTATTACAGGCCTAAACATACTCCAAACATTTGGAAGTTTTATCATCATTTTCACACCAGTAGTCACTTTCAGCCAACAGAGCAGGACATCAGAACTGACACATCACAGGTCTCGGCAGCAGGGAATAGACCACAGAGCATATCAGACAGATATTTGTGCTTCATCACTTTTTTTTTAATAGATATTTTCCTGTTCATAACAAGAGAGCTGTAGAACTGCCATAAAACAAAGGCAGGAGAACAAAAATACCGTAGTGCAGAATCTTGTCCTAGCAGTTTCTGCTGCAGTAACTAAAAACAGAGCTAAGGAAAAATCCCTGTAACTCCCTTGGCATTCAGAAGGTCATGAGGAAAAATCCCTCCCTTGCCTGCTGAGGCAATCCACAGTACTTTTCTGGCTAATACGACCCCCACTAGGCACTTCTTCCAAAGACATAAGCTACAGCCAGCCTGACCTGACCAGCTCCTGGAAAGGGCTATTCTATGGTTTAGGTGAGCTTTAGTAACCGTAGGGTGATAGAAACCCTGGGTTTAAGACTGGCCATACATAATGGAACACAACAGCCTTTTGTGTATTCAGTCACTAGGTAGTGCTAAACAAAATACCAAGGCAAAAACATTCCTTTAACACGGATGGCAAAGCAGAACAACATCAACAACAACAACAAAAGCTTCTTTGTAGGAAGAGGGACAAGAGACCCTTGTTGCTGTGGCAGCCCAGATGACCTGAAAGCTGCCTGCGTGAAGATGCAGCCACCCCAACAGCCATTCTGGGTATCCTGAACCTTGCTCTTCCAGTCAATGTGCCACCAAATTCCCATGACTAAATACCATTTCATATAGAGAACAACCTTGTTTTCTTTTAATTCCCTCTCTACAGCTCTTCTAATAACATTTTTAGCAGAGCCTTCATCTCTAGCTTCTTTCCGTTAGTTCCTCCTGTCTCTTTCAAGGCACAGTGGTGTGGCTCTAGCCAAGTCTTAGGATAACAATGGCATAAGCCTACTTAAGACTTACAATTCATTCTTCTGTTATTTTCTGGGAAGTCTTCTCACCCTTCAGCCAGCCAACAAGAAGAATCTTGTTGCCCACCTTGCACTTAATTTCAAAGATTTCAAATCCCTACTGCAAGCACTCGAATACCTCCTAATATTTGACAAACAAATGTATCCTTTACACTTTGTTATGCACAGCAGCACTGAGAATTCTTAGATTAGAAACTAAAGACATCTGTCTCTCTAGTTGTAATAATTGCTAGAGAGTCCAAAAAAATTTAAAAGTTAATTTACACCAGATTCAGATCTCTTGTTCTCAAATTTTTTCAAGTCTAATAATGAAAACAAAGTACAAGGATAAGGAGAAATATCAAAGCTTGGACTCAAATATATTTATTTGTTACAGCTACTATGTTACCACCAAGTGTTTGTCTCACTCCCATCTGACATTTCAGTCCTGTCTGCCTGTGCTTCAGATTAAACAGTTTGTGGTCCCTCAGATCAGTAGAAAACAATTGTCCTTTTACAAGGTAAGCTAAGATACCAGCAGTGAACTGTGGGAGCTGAAGGACTAGCAAACGTTTAACTGCTGTCAGTGTTATACAGAAATAGGCTATAGGATATTCTGCACAGCTCATTAGCTTAAATCCTACCATCTTTGCATAATTCACGTCCTTGGTGGAAGTTGGAAGATCCCTCACTCAGAGTTGAAGTTCTTTTACTCCTTCCTGTTCCACAAGTAAAAGTCAAAAAGAGCAAAACTTTTTAATCAGGGAAAAGAAATTCACTCTCACAAGATTTTAACTCCGTGCAACTCTTCTGAGAGATGTCTGTGCAACGAAACAAGGGAGAACCAAACATAAGGTTGTTATGCAAGTTCTTTTTTATTTAAATGAACTGGGAACATTTTCTCAAATTAAAAATAGAAACTTTTAAAAATCTGCAGTTCTGAACATTACATATACACATATGCTACATAATGTCAATTAGAAATGTTTCCATTTATGACATAAAAATGAAAAATTTAAGGTTATTCTGGATTAAAGACTGATATCACTTTTCAGCATTTCTTTAAAATTATATTAATGACTTACAGGATTATCCCTACTTCAAAACAATGAACCCTGTTTGAAACAAAGTTAACAATACTGATAGATTAAGAGATACTATTTTAGATCAATATATTGACTACTTCACCTGCTGGAAGGTTTTACACTGGTAACATAGTTTTGGCCTTGTTGATAAATTCTGTTGTTAACTAATTCAACAATTCAACCGTATGCCTAAATTCAAGGAAATAACTCTAATAGTACAAATGTTAACTCCAATTGCTAAACAGATTTGAATTTCAATATTGTAAATCACAGTTTAATATTATTTAGCAAAAATACTACCACCTCCTCCAAAAGAGCCACAGTGATACTATTAAGGACATTACAGAAGTGGGCGTGAAAGAAGAAAAGGAAGACAGAGAATGTAAAGCATTCTAAAAATCGCCAACATAGGATACCCCTCATGCTCTTTATGAGTACTACTGAACTCTAGAAAGCTTAGCTTTTTCACTATATTAAGCATCTCGCAGATTTCTGACCCTCCCACCCAAACTTTAAAAACAAACTTCTCCAAAAAGTCCCTTTCAGGTCTATACAGCAAAACCCACTAAATATTAAATAACTTTAAAAGAAAAAAAAAAGGGGAGAAAAAACTGCAACTGAGCTTCTCAGACACACAAAAAGACACTGTGGACCCCATTACAATTAAAATTTAGTCCAATGTAGTCATTCCAGAGCACCAAATAGCAACACTGATCATGCTGGTAAATTCATTTGTGAAGAGTATTTTACAATATTAAAATCTTAACTAAACACTTAGAAGTTTTAAGAAAAATGTATATACAAAAGTCTCTGTATACAAAATGTATTGTTATGTAAACGTGTATGTACTGTATTTAACACAAATCAACAATTTAAGATAAGAACTTGAACAATTGTCAGAGAATTTCTAGGCAAAGACTGTTAAACTAATTAATTTATATACTGTGATGTAAGGTAGAAAGCCCAGTGTAAAAAAGTAAAAAACCAAAAAAACATTTTAATTCAAGCCTTGAACAGTGGTATTTGAGAGGCAGTGCCCTGATCACAAAATATTCTGTACAGTAGTTTATGGCATAACATTCAATAGTACATTTGGAATTTACAGTACAGCTGACATAAAACAAGTGGCTCAGGATTTGTCAGATGAATGGAAATGCCAATATACTTGGAAGAATAACAGTGTACTCCCACAGAAGAGCCTCATTTATATAGCCTGGAAATAATAACAAAAACAAATCAGGAAAATATTTATAAAGACTGAATTTTAATGTAACTGAAAGAGAATGATGAGATAGATTTTCATAGGAACATCAATATGACTGAATAACTTTTTTTGGTTTCAGACCTAACAGCACACTCAAGTTGCAGAAATCAGAGAAGCCTTCCTAAAATAGTAAAGTAGTAATAGATCTAGAATTAATTTAAGCTTATTACTTACCCCTTAACATTTCCAGTATGTGTTACCACTGTTCCACAGAGCTACACAAGAAAAAGAAACAACAAAACAAACCCGTCATATTCTTTTGCCCACAAATGGAACAGAAATACTCGTGTCTAACTTAGGTGAGACAAGATCAGTTGGCACAAGATATTCTCAATTTTTTACTCATTTAATCAAGAGTTTTTTGAACAAGAGGAAACAGATTCATGGTTTTCTACAACAATCTTTCCTGTTATCTTTGTTTCCTGATAGAAATAAATACTTGGATTGCCTGTTCAACACCCCTCTTTTGTGAATTTAATCCAGCCACAATCTTGCTCTCACAAAAATGGTGGCTGGATTTGAGGTTATTTGTGTCTTTGACATGTGTACAAAAACACCTGTGTGAGACATATACCTCATATAGCTCTCACTTCTACTTACATATCTTAGTGTTATAAAAATATTTGCATCTCTTTTCAGCAGAATTATCCACTGGATTTTGAAGGATAAAAAAACCCCAAATCCAAGCCTACGGAATTCTTTAAACCTGTGAAAGTATAGGTGTACAGAAATCTCTTCAAAGCCATATCTCTCAAAATATCTCCAAAAGAAATTTATAGGAAATGAGAAAAATCAAGGACAGCATAAAAGCAAAGAGTGTGCTGAAATGAAAATTAAAATTTAGATTTTATTCATATGGGAATGCCATACTGAGAAATTCAAAGCATGTATGCCATAATTATCAGGCTTTCAAATTACCTCAGTTAGCACATCAGAAGACAGCACTGGTACAAACTGAATCTTTAAATTTATCATGGAAGCCCATTTTGAGTAACTTCAAATTTAGGAAAAATAAATCAGGACTGATCTAGTGGAACTTCATGTAAAAGATTATTTTATGCTAGTAATTTTTAGGTTGTTCAGCAACACTGAATTAAAATATTTACCAATGACTAAAATATCACAAGAAAACATGCTATGAACCTCAAGAATATTAACAGTCATATAAAAAATTCAAAGATCAGAAAAAGACTTCTAAGGCCTAGAAAATTATTTGTATTCTCTTATTTAAAATATTGAATGTCCTTAAAACTGCAAGTCCTTAGATATGCCAGTGGAGAGTACTTAAACTCTTTGTCAGTTAATGTAGGGAGTAAGCATCATTAAGTTGCAGAACAGACCACAACTCTGATCGTAAATATCACTAAAAACATTGTTTTATAAAGACTTCCTTCAGAAGGAGATATGGAATGAAAACTGGGTCAGTAAATAATTATTGTAAAATACAGTTCTAAATAATAATAATAACCATCATCATCATAACCATCAGATGTAACCATGAACACTGGTAAGACCCAAACTTTCAGCTCTCTGTATTTACTTCTTATTTAAAGCATAGTGGTATCTTCTCTACAAATACTCAACCTACACGTTCAGTCATGAAGTTGCAAGGTAAGGCACAGTGAGTGAAAATTTCAGTCTTAAATTTAATCCTTCCTTAAGCAACTTGCAAATTTTGCAAACCCAAATAATGAGGTTGTGGGACACAGAATATTAGCCCCCTGGAAACTGAATCTTACAACTAGCTAATGTTTTACAGCACAGAAGCTGTAGAGGCAGAAAAGAACCCCAACGTCCTCCTTCTTTTAATCATAACCTGAGCTTCTTGCTTTGTGATGGTACATCCTAGTCCTACCCATGCACAAACACCCATTTTCTATGTTCATGCTTTCTGCATATCTGTATCACTTGCCTTTTGCACAGGAGATCTCTTCTCACCACTTAAAAAATAAAACTACTAAGTACCAATGCATTCCCATCCTATCACTTTCATCTGTTATCAGAGCATTTTAATAGGTTTGCCACTTTGGGACCACCCCCTGTGCTGACTAAATACCTGATTCATGGATTTTGAGATCAAGTTTATGTAACTGCTTTGTTAAGTTGCAGGAAATTACTACTATATCTGCTGTTATGTAAAGAACATTTGAGAAATAGACATCATATAGCATTTTCCATAGTAAGTAATCATGCAAAAAACAGAGAATTAAGAGATTCACTTTAAAGCATGAAGAAAATTGAACATGTGATTAAAAGAGAACTGAAGTAAGGACACATGAAGGCATGCAGTTTCAGACTTGGTTTACCTTGTAAAAACAGGATTGTGTATACCATATAAATGCTCTTTATGATAACCATTATTACCATTTTCCGTACTGTAATAAAATAAATACACCGAGAAAGACCATGTTAACTATAAGATGCACTATGTACAAAATGGCTTCTAAGACACGTACATGGATGATGGTATTATATGCAAAGATAAACTGTGTCTGTACAATGGAATATAACTTTTCCTCTGTAACATTCAAGAGTTATGGTATAATCATAATTTTACATTTTAAAGTATTTTTATATTTTCCAAAAATCAATTAGTTATACTTCTGTTCTTGTTGAGTTGGAGACGCTAATATAATCTATCATGCCTGCTGAAACAGAACACGTTACCTCTTTTGAAGTAACAAGTTACATTAAAAATAAAAACCCTCCCACATTAATAAAATAATTTTAATAAATATTAGCAAAAATGTCTTACGTTTTTATGGGTTTTATGGGTGTATTTTCGAAACTAAAAAACACAGAAAAGCAGGAGTAATTAACTAGACACTAATAAGTGATTAATTTCAGCTGTACATGCCTGTTTCCGCTCTACTGACTTGTGAATGTGCAATGAAAAACAACCACTGTGAAATGTGAGAAATGCAGTGCACAGGCTAACTGAACAATGAGCAAAACAAGGAGTAGAAAAGAAAACAGTAAAAAAAAAATGATAGGAAAATACATAAGAATAGTTATCATAAAGTAAAATGCCAAGTCCCTGAGACAGAGGAACTGCAAGTGAAAAAGGAAAGACTGGTTAGGAATAACTAAGACAGCAAGAAAGCAAATAATTAATTCAAGGAGATTACAAATCAGGCACCATTCACCTTAACAGGTTACTTTGCAAAGCTAGTAACTTGCACATTTGGAACTTATTTATATACATGCTGCTCACAAAGTTCTGATGACCTCATTCTGACATAAGATTCTCAAAGTCAGAGCCAGCATTATCTGTAGCCATGGCAAGTCAAGTACCAAAGGCCACCTGCAAGGAGCACTTTGCAGACACTGACCCAAACCTGCAGCATTACACCTGAACATGCAGATCTAATCTGGCAGCACAAGTTTAAGGATTGTAGAGCCTTCATGTGAAACACTAGAAAAAACATTTTAATCCATTTGCCATTTAGCTTATTTTGGTATATATACTTACTCATCATATACATCCTCTGTATCCATTCTGCGATAGTATTTAGAGAGTTTTACAGCAAAAATTATGGCAGGAATTAGAAACATTGAAGAGCCTCCCAAACCAAACCAGAAGGTATTCTGAAACAAACCAAAAGCAAAATCAAGGAAAAAAAAAGGCATGGAAAAAACTAATCAGTAAAGTACTGAACCCTTCCTTGATATTCTAACCATTGTTACCAAAAGAACACAGTAGAAATTAGTTTTTGCAGTTTTTGTCAAAGTAAGACTTTCCAGCACTTTCTCAAGGCACTTTATAACTTGCTAACTGCAGCCCTGTTTGTGTAACTAATTTCAGTATTGTACAGTTGACCTTAGTTATCATCTGATGTTAAAATGATGATTTTTCAAATTTGCTTTGTATTGGCTGGAGGCATTTTGACTTGCAAGTGACTCAGCTAAATTCTATCATCAGGAAAATCATGGTCCATCTCTAACCAGATGGTTAATGGCTCCACAAAGGGAAACAGAAACTCTGTAATCTATGAGCTAATCAGTGAGTACAACATAGATTAGGAGGTTTTCATGGTTAAGCATTATCAAGATTAAACATTTCACGGTTAAGCATTATCAAGGTTAGAGTGTTTCAGCTTTGACTTATTACATGTATTACTAGTAGTACGATTAGGATCTGGCTAAAAGTGCCAAAAAGCTAAGTTATGAAGGCATTTTAGGTACTTCCCAGCCACATGGTGTCTTACTTTACTTTTAATACATGCTGTCCTCTTTCCAAGCTCTTTTGTCAAGACGAAAAAGCCAATATTGCCCTTCTATCCTGCTACAAGTCATGCTCAGTGACTCCAACATACAGAAATTAATAAGATCTGTCTGCTGCTAGCCTAGTGATAAAACCTCATTCAGGTTTTCTAGATTTCGGGAAAGATACCTGAAGAAGTTTTCCTGTGGTATTTTCCTGCCCACACCTCACCCCTGTAAGTTAGCAACAGTTACAGATGAAGGTGCAGATCTTTATGCTTTTCCATTTTCCATTTCAAGGTGGTTCAGCATCAGTTAATTTTACAGAATTCTTGCAAATAGAACCTTAAGTTTAGTGAAAACCTAAAAAGTCCAGCACTAGCTTGTCTTTGGACTTGATCCAGGATCAGAACATTTTCCTTGCATAACTTTGTATGTGAAACTTTACTATCTTACCTCAGAACAGTCTAGCCAGAATAATTAAATGCAGATGTATGTTGAAAGAATTTTCCCCTTGATGCCCTAATTCTGAGTAACAAATGTTTCTTACCACAGAATCAGCTATATAGCTGCATAAAAAAATATCTACTGCTGTATCTACCACATTGGCAATAGGCTTGCATGCTGCTACTTCCATGGCAATCTGAAAAAAAGTATTAAAAAAATTACAGTTTTAAGTATCTAGCAGAATAAAATAAGAATCTCTAAACTTGCTTACAGTTGCAGTTTACTAAATTGTTATGTCTTACCCTATCCAAATTCAAAATAAATACCAGTAGGATATGCTATCAACTGAAAGTCTTTAAAACATGAGCTTACTTTCTCAAAGGCTGCAACTGAAGAGGAAAAAATAAAACGAGATGCTAATGACAATAATTTGAACTATGTGGGGTCAAGTTCAGTGCACTATTAGAACAAACGGTAGATTTCAGGCTAGCCCTGAAAATGACACTGTTAAATTTGCACTGCATTCCAACCAACACAACTCATCACTTCCATTCGGCAAATGCAACAGAACTACAGGAAAGTGATTTTCCCACTTACAGTAAGTACAAATGTATTAAAACCTGAAACTATAAAACAAACCATCAAAGTAACATTATTATTATTTTTATTACTACTACTGTTTAGCTTTCTTATTTTTTTTTTAAACGTAGCTTCTCTCAATGAAGTAAATGCACCTTACCGACTCCTTGACCCACTCAGTGTATTGCTCAAAGTAGCCAATGATGGCATCCATGTACTTTTTTGTCTCCTAGGACCAGATAAAAGAGAACAAAAGCAAGTCAATCTCTATCTCCATGACATCATAAATTAATGTACTTTGATCAAATAGAGCTTACCTGGACAATAACTTGAGAAGCGTTGTTATTTATGAGATTCTGGGCAGCATTAACAGCGCTAATGACATTTTTCACCTTAACCTGGAGAGGAAGAAATGGTGTTTAGCATAAATGAACCCCCCTCAGGTCATTGCAGTGGCTTTATAGCCACTGCCAGGAACCTATTCTCTTGATAAACCAGTGTCACTGTCTTGTCAAAACCTGACAAAAAATGCAATTTCAGATAGAACATGAGCTTGCCTAAGGATTCATGATCATCTCAATATTCTGTCATTACTGAAAAAGGATGTATCAGTGGTTACGACCTGGTATCTTTTCCTAGAACCTACATAACTAACTTATGCGAGGATCGGTTTTATCTTCCACCTTTCCTTAAGTGTAGAAATACTTAAATCAATGTCTATATATATACTACAGACACATACAGTGCACAGGAGGAAAACAGTGGGCTTTATACTATCACAACTCTTGACGACTGAAGTAGGATTCTGTACAGCCAGAATATGCCCCTAATCAATATCCTGAAGGACTGAGATGTTTTTTCAATATATGCACAACCCCATAAATTCTCTCACAGAACACACACAAAGGATAGTGTACGCAAAGCCTGAAAATGTAGAGATATTTCTTAAGTATACTTTGGAGTCAAACATCATCCCTTTCTTATCAAGACCTTACTTCATGGCTTCTTCCCTCCTCACCCAATTTCGAATCACAGATTCTAACAGCTGCTCTGCTGCTGTGGATGGGTGAAAACTGTAATGGGAAGCTGTAAGGTAGGGCACCCCAGAAAGTTGTTGAGACTCTGACTATGCCACTAGTGTGGCTGGATTCTTGCTACCAGAGCCAAGGCAGGCTGGTGGCAATAGAAAGCTTTGTTTCCAGGGAAGTAGCCATCCTGTTGCTCACTCTCTGGCACAGTGAAGCCAGCTGGTCTCACTGTGGTGCAGGCACTACTTAGAGGGGAAACATGGGCTGCCCTGGAAAAGCCTCAGTGCAGATCCAGGACCCCAGAGCAAGGCTGATGGTGCAGAAGCAAGAACATAGTGAGTACAACCTAAAGAAACAGACTCCAGTGGAAGCTGGGCATGGAACAAAAGGTGGTTAAGGATGTGAACCACAACGCTCTCTTTCATCAGTTGTACTTTTGCATTGTGTTTCGTAGTTGTTCCCCCAAGTTTTGCTTTCAAGGATTCTAGAAAAAAACCACTACATTCTGAGGAAAATGAATAACGCACTATACAGAATGGTACTGAAGCCTATTTTATCACCTCACAGTTCATTTTACAATTCATACTCCCTAAGACATCCCAAGTGTTCTTTTTTTTTATTTTTCATTTTACGCAGAAGAGAGATCTAAATCCTTGTTATTTCCTCAATGCCTTACTATCTCTTGCAATAACAGAACAGCTAGAAATAGAAGAAAGCAGTACTGAAAATATACATCCTGCATATGGGGTGGAAGGATTTAAAACACAAAAATGCTCCCGTTGACAGAAAGAAAAGCTTACCATAAGTTCAGATGATGTCCTCTTCAGTAACCTAATGCTCTGATTTAAAGTGCTCTATTGGAAAGGAGAGGAGAAAAAAAGCTTCAAGTCATTCTACAGGTAAGAGCCGTGTTTTAAGCTTATATTCATGCTTTGATCTTCTATAGATTATTTTGTTATTAATACTACATATCATATTATATACAATAGTAATAACAGCTGCATTAAAATTAATACATTGTGGGTTTAATCACTGAATCAGTACTTTGCCAACAGTGCTGATTCAACTAGTTAGATGCAACAAACTAAGTAAGAGTTAGTTGGAGGGAAGACAGAACAGTTAAACTCAGACCCATGTGCTCAGAAAATTCTATATTGTGCAATTTCTGAAGGGAAAAAGCACTTACCCTAGCTTTAACATATTTCTTGACAGTCAGTTTTGTAAAAGAAAAAAGAGATGAGAATAATTAGGAGTTAATTAGGAAAGAACAGCATAGAATCAGAGTGGACCAGAAGACCTAGTATTTTTCTGTAAGTGGGGCAGACACACTATACCAGATGCTAGGACAAACTAAAAGTCTTCAGGCTATGTAGAGGAAAACGCAACACCTAACATGTAGGAGAGTCGCAGCTTCATACTATGCAAGTCTGTGTCAAAATCAGGCAGAAGAAGCTCTTTTGCATCTTTCATAGCATCAATAAAAAAGACTTTGGCTCTACATATACTCTCATGAGTTTCCAATTTCAATACTGTTAGGTGACTGCTAACTCCAAGAAATAAAGTGTCCAAGTAATAATGGCTTTTATTGCTGAAGAACAATGACAAGAAAAAAAGAAAAGATAATGAGTGATTTAGGGGGTTTTAGGGTTAGTTTTGTGAAGTTCTCCTCTGCTTTTTTTTTCTTTCTTTTTTATAGTTGTGATATATAATTACAACTATAGAAAAAAGGGGAAGAAAAAGGCCATTATTTCAGACAGCATTAAAAAACATTAGCATTTTTAGTAGGAAAACTATTTATTAAACACATACTTCAGCCAGATTACTAGTCATTGACACAATCTTGCTTATAGAAGTTCAGCTTTCTAACCTCTTTAAGAGACTTAGAGGTTCGTATTTTCTACAAGTATTTTTCAGCATTGCTTTAATGTTTTACCATAGCTTGCTCCAATGGAACGACTTGCTGGTTATGAATCATTCGAATGTTGTTTGCGTGTCCTTTTAAGGCATTTTCCAGTGCTCCTTTTGGCTGCAAAAAATGCAATTATGCAGTATTGTTCAGTAACCTCAAAGCTTTCCAACAAAGCAAAAAACAATGAAAAGTCACACATCCACTCCAGAACAGCTCATGCTAAAAATAAGATATAGCAAATGGAATTCCTCAACACAAGGAGGAGAAAAATATCACTCTATTAATAATTCAAACCTCAGCAACCAAACCAGATAAATTACCTTGCTTTTGTGGCTACAATGTTATCAGGAGAGACTTAACCAAAGAGAATTTTCACATGGCGCACTAAGTCATTTTAAATACAGAAGAGTGAGCACATCCTCCTCACACTTGCCACAAGCCAAACTTTACTGCAAGAAGCCTGCAGCACTGCACCCCAGCTGGGACAAGCATCTCCCAGTCATGGGTACTTGCTTTTGTTTTGGAAATGTGGACATCACCCTGAGGCACTCTCTGCTTTCTGAGGGGCAAAGAATTTCAAGTATTTTTCAGCAGCCACTTGGAAAGGTGCTTGTGAAGGGTATTTTCTATTTTAGTGACTCCCACCTTTCAGTCAGAAGATACGAGTTTCTACTCTGATTTTCAAGTCCAAATGCCTGTCTGGAGCTCATGTGCATTGCCAAATCCTATAAAATTTGGTTTTACTCTCAGATAGAAATTTATTTTCCACTTCCCTTTGGTGGCAAAACCATTTGGCACCCTGCATACACTGAATACACACTGCTAATTCCATTCTGGATATGAAGTAATGGCAGACCCCAGTGCTCAGAGACGTGTTTGCTTCCTATGAAGTGTTCATGTAAGCACTCAGCTGGGTCACTGAGCAATTTCAGGATGGTTCATCTCCTGTACCGACAAGGTGAATTCATTTACCTAACACCACACGTTGGTGGTATTGCTCCTTCCTCCATACCCTGACCCCCAAGTTGTATCCTATTTGCTCCTTCCAGTCTAAAATGCTATGTTCAATTTTTTCTAAGGTGCAAAAAGATGCAAACAAGACTCAAAATTGATTAATTCTGTAAGTTTTTAGTTTATTTTTTAATTGATTGTGGTTGTAAGAGCTACCACTAATAAGAAAGTGAAATGATACGATATCCTCAGAAACCAGTACAATTTTTTTAACAATCTAACTTTTGTAATACAAATATTATTGGGGTTTTGGTCTTTTTTTTAGACATTTCAATGATTATACTAAATAGCATCACAAGGAAGAAACAAAAACAAACACTTTAACAGCGAACACATTTACCTATTTACACAATTATTTGTCTTTTATTTGAAGAAATTGCCCTGTCTGACCTATTCTCAAATCTGATGCTTCCTTAAGACTCTTCTACAAAATACAGTGAAAGCAAGCTGGTAGCACAATACACTTTCCCTTATGGAACTATGTTTGAAAAACCCCAACTCTCACTTAAACCCACAAGCTGTCTAACCTTGACATGAGTGTATGCGTGACAGGAAAAAAACCCTAACCAAACGAAAAACCCAGCAATAAGTATGATCAAGTCATGCAAGAGGTGGAGCAAACACACCAGGAGCCTCCCCTGGTGCCCTCCTCCACCTGAAGAATGGGTATCTGACACATTCCAGACAATGGGTTCTCACTCTGCTGTGTCCCTTAGTGATCCAAGCAATTGTAGCACATGTGCAATGTAACTCTTCCTGTTGCACTGCAGTGGAGGAACCTGTCTCGGGCCAGCATCCAGACCATGATGCTCATTCTGAAAAGTGAGTATGACCTGACCCTGACAGGCATAACAAACAGACCAACTGAACAGTCACTGTCTGTTAACACAGATCTGCGCCACTTGCAGATTTATTTGTGGGCAATGCTGTAGCAATACCCTCTGACCACAGTCCTGCATTCAAAAAGCCCTTCAGAAGAGACAGTTTCTTCTGTGCATTCTCCCTCCACAATGGAGCTACAGTTCTCATTAAAGTCCTTAGAAGTTGCCACAGTATTAATTTTGTTGCTAATTGCAAAATCTTCTACTCACTAACTGAAAAAAATTAATTTGAATAATCTTTTCCATCATGATCTAACAAACTTTTCTTCTATCTGGGACCCTAAAATGTAAAGACTATAATAGGAAATACTGAAATGGAGCATGCCCCTCATTTCTCGAGCAAAGACTGGAATTTAAGAAAATATACTTTAAAAGCAGAAAATGTACACAGAGAATACAAAAACCAATAACTAGCAACATTTAAAATACAGCTCATATCCCACACTGTTCTTCAATGTTTTTCCTTACATGACATTATACCATGTATCTAAAAGTCTTAAGTACAGAAATTCTCCTGTAGAAAGTCTACCTTGCCATGTTATTATAGTTATATGGTATATAAATGATATATTTTATGTATTATATTGCTGAATTGAACTTACCAGCTGGTCTGCTCTAGCTTCTAAATCATTAGCAAATGAGAGAAGATCAACCTTGGTAACACTTTTATTGATCTGAAACAAGATGTGAGCAGTAAGAAACAAGACGTGAGCAGTAAGAAAAGGAGTATGTTGTTACTGTATTTACAGACAGCTTGCACTTAATTACACAACCTACTCTGTCTACTCTTTATTTTTTTTTAATATATTGACCATAACTTCTGAAGTGCTTTTTTCCCAACTGTTATGATCCTCCAAAACATGGTGTTTCACACTAAAGCAGATTTTGTTGTTTTGTCCACTGGTATACAAACATTTTACTTTATATTTTGTCCCAGTCATGTCTCTAGTTGACTACAGTCTCACCTCTGTCAAATATGCTGAGAAGTCTATCCCATCTATTCCTGAAGAGCTGAAATTCAGAAGACTCTCCTTCCCAATTTCATCCAGCAGAATGATTTTGCTGAGGTTTATCTGAATGTGTTCAATTTTAAGAGCTATATCTTCTGTATACTGAGAGAGAAACAAAAGAAAGCACAAAAGTAGTTTGCAAGTAGCACATATTCTGCTATAGCCCCTGCCCAAAGCATCCTGCTTTTGCTGACTCCTCATTTCCATGAAGCACACAACGTTTTTTGCTCACATCCATTTAATTCAATTCCGTTCAACAGAATCCACCAGGTAATGGTGGTGGTAATGTTATTCCCCTCTCTGCAGTACCCACAATACCTAGCCACGCCATGTTCTAACCTGCTTTTGTCTCTTTCATACCAATGGATTACTTGCTTTCCATTCTGTTTTAACTAACATCCCTCCAGGAAACGTTATCCTTTAAGAATGTTAACTTCTACCTCTGGTCTTAAGTAAGGAAATCTAGAGAAGTCAGTATCTCAGTTGTGGCCAGGACAGACACTCTTTGCCACAGGACTGGAGGAGACTCTTCTAAATACCTTAAGTGGTCACTAAAGGTGATTGGTTATGGTTACCTGAACTCTTCCTGCACTGCACCCAAACTATGCTACCTGCAGTGGCTGCAGAGCTATAGCTGAGGAATTTAAAAATCTGAGTTCCTTTGCAGCCCCCTCCATTAGTCCACTGTGGAAACTCAAAATAATTTTCTCTCTTAGTGAATCTTCCCTGTTCATTTTCATCATATATTATCTGGGGAGGGGACTGTATCTACTAGGTAGGTAAAATGCCTGGCAGAATGGAACATGTATCCCCAAAGGGGTGCTGTAATGAAGACAGATATTACAAGCAACCCCAAAATCAGTACAGTCCTGTAATGACAGTGCAGTCATATATCATTACAGCTTAACTGAAAAGACTATTTTATCCCAACTACTTCCGACCAAAACCAGAATAATTCTTAGAAGCAAGGTATATCATATCCTGAATTCTGGCAGCCAGTCTGGGGTCTGTAGCTCAGACCCAGGAAGCCAGGACCATCCCAGAGAGAGAATCTCGCTGGACAAAGTCTTCCAGGAGGTCAGCGGTGTTCCCTTGGCGTCCAGGGGAATCTCAGCAGGGTGCCTGCCTCAGCAGGCTGTCAGCTCTTAGTGATATTCAGCTCAGTGATTTCCAGCTCTTTGCCCTGCGAGGCTGCCCCCAGGCTGGCTCAGGGAGGAGAGAGAGGAGGGACCTGTTTGGTGATTCCACGAGAGCAGCTTTATTCATTGTCCAGCATCTCGCAGAGGGGTGACCAGGGACAGAACTCCCCTGGGGTCTGGGGAAAATACAGGGGTTCTTATAGGGATACAGAGGTGGGTGTGAGGGAATAGGGGCCAATGGGTTAAAAAGGATCTACATAAAATCTCCTTGAGGATTGTAGGTCTAGTTTCTCTCGCAGTAACCAGAAAGTTGTTTTCTTATCCAGGGGTCTGGCAGGGTGGTTGTGCAACCCTCCTTATCTCTTAGCAGGCCTCCCTCCACGGCAGGGCCGTGGTGAGTTTATCTACCCCCACAATGAATCAGCATAAATCTGACTGGAATCAGAGAAGACACCAATACAGGTGTTTATATGAAACGAAGACTGAACACCATAAGCAGCCTTTAGAAGACAGACTTCAACCTTCCACACAAATTTCAAAGTTAAAACAAACATTATTATCAGCACATAAAAAAAACCCACATAAGAAAATCTTCCGTGGCCCACTGAGACTGGTAAAAATACCTTAAATAGAATTCTTTCTTTCAGATTAGCTTGGACAGCTCTTGTCTCCCTGTAAGATGTTTTGTGTATAAAAACAAAAATCCCATAAACATGCTATATGGTGTTTTAAGAGCCAACATCCTTCAGAATCATGCACTCACTCATAGCTTCTTTACTCACCATACTAATATTTAAAAGTTCATTGATATTAAACAGATGTTCTAGGTGAAGGGAAGTATAAATTCCTTTGTTTTCCTTGCAATCACTGAAAAAATACAAATACATAGATCAGCCTAAAAATCACCTTGAGGATCAAGTATTAAGAGAATGATTAACGATGTTTTCTTATTCTAAGAAAATCAGTTCTTTAGGAAAAAAAATACTGATTATATTTTTTGAAGCTCAGTCAATAAGAGAAGTGATTAACAGTTTCTGAAAGATGCAAAGTATTTTATCAAATAGCTTGACTAGTATTGTCATACAGTACTCTGCTGACTGTCTCTAATAACTCATACATAGGAACAAATTGCATTTGCTTGTGAATCATTAGAAAATCAGAATGTCTTCTGAACATGTGTGATTTTTGGATGTGCCTGAAATATGAAATATAGAAGATACCGCAAAACCAGTATGTGTAAATTGAACAAAATAAAAAGAATTAAATCTTAATCATAACTCTAATACCTGTACACTTTTTCAAAGGTCAAGTTAACATTCGGATTTTTAAAGATGACACCAGCAAGATAGTTTTTCCAGTGTTGATTTAGTAAGTAAGGTGTATCCAAAATCTAGAAGACAAAATGCAATAATGTTACTATAATTCCAAGTTTCTTTAAGTATTTATTCATATGTGGTCTTTTGACACAAAATTTCATCTACACTTATCACTCACTAATGAAAATACAAGCAAAACAGTGAATTCAAACTCTCTGGTGCAGAAAATGAATATTAAAGCTCCCCATTACCAAGGAACGACTGAATCAGAAAAATCTGCCTCCAAAGGAAGACAGGCATGCAGTATTAATACTGCAAAGCAAATTAAAACAAGAAAAGATGAATGTCTCTATTTGATTTGTAAGGAGGAAGTAAAACTAGATCCAGATTTGCTCAAAGCGTCCTAGAAAAATGATATGCCATAAAGAACTGACAAGACCATTGAGACTCAGGGGGATTCTATTAATTGTTTAATAACATGAATAATCTCACCTTGAATAAATTTTTATCTTCAAAGGGCTCACAGACCAATTTTTCTACATTTCCACCTGTGACAAAAGTGAGCACCACTACAATCATCAGCACCCAGGAGAAAAGAAAACTGAATCCAACACCACTGAAAAAGAAATTGAGTAAGTTTTTGCTTTACAAGAACACAGTGTGTATATATACACATATATATACATACTTGGGGCAACAGTGAACCAACAGTTAGAGCTATAACAGAGATATAAAAACTGATTGATGGTTGAATTAGTTCTATTTTTTAAATACGTTCTTGCCCTCTGAAACATCTTAAATGTTTCAGCCCTGTAGAACCTTCAGCTAAAATGCATTTGAAACCACACATTCACATTTAGCATGCAAACTGTTTTAAGAATTACATTTAAGGGCCACAAAACCATACAATTTTCTTTTTTAAATTCAACTCTCTAGTCTTGTGCTCCCAAAAACCTTTCAACTTTCAGATGCAATATCCCCCTGCACCAAGCAGAAACTACATTAAACCACTAGAAGGCACTTTTCAATCTCAAACATCCAGAAATTCTCTCAGAAGGTCAAGTGTTTCTTGTCTCCTTGCATGGCTTTATTTAAAATTTTGAACAAATGTTAAAGTCTACTAAAAAGTTTTGGATTTCCCCTAATATATTCGACTGCCTGTCCCCCCTTTTTTACAGTTTCCAAAGGGGCTTGCACAGAAATTCATTAGCCACAGTGCTTGCCTTACAATGGTAGATTCAGAGGTTTTATCAAAGAACAATCCCAAATCCCCAAGTCCCTCAGTGTACGTATGTGAAATCAATATTTATTTCTATTTTTTCTCTGCAGATATGTAACAAACAAACAAATTCTTCTCATATTCATGTCCTTCAAAAACTCAACCAAACCAACCTTCTACAGGTGCCTTTATTTCCTTTTTCACCAATAAGTGAAACTTACGCCATAAGAAAGTTTCCTCCAGTGTTGGAGATACAGCCTCTGGTTGTTGGAGAAGCATGTTTATCATAACCACAGGTGCCACATAGCAATCCAAGATAGAAAAAGACCAGAATCAAGACCACCATGCAGCACAGAATGAGACAACCCAGCCACCTAAGGAATAAAAGATAAAGCTCTTGTTTATTTTCACATGAAGAACATGCTGGAGACCTTCAGGAGCTGTCTCTTTCAGGAGACATCATGCAATACCCTATTCCCAAACATCCCACTTGTGGTTCTGTTTGAACAACCAGTGTCAGCAAAGAGAAGAATAATTTGCTGCACTAGTGTGTACTTTGGGCCAGCCCACAGCCACTGCTGAACTGCAGTCAGCTGCTACTGAAGGACTGGGGAACAAACATCACAGGAACAAGGTGTTCCCAACCCCAGTTACTGCAGGTGGACTGTGCTGAAGCGTCAAAGTGCTCCAAGTGGAGCACACAATTTCTCAGAGGAAGCATATGTTCAAACAGTCATTTATTCAAGAATCAACAGAGAAATGTATGCATGTGGACTGGCCATTGGTCATGAAGTACACAGTTGCTCTTACTGTGAGGCTTATTAACATTTTGCACACTGTGTTAGACTTGTAACTGTAAATAATTATATTTAAAGCTGTAAAAACCTAGGCTTTATGTATCTGTACTGGACTATATTCAATGTATGAAACAGTTAATGGAACTTGATCAGGAGAAAAATCTTGGATAGGAAATGAACTTTCATTTTTATTAATTACATCACATAACAGTTCTATATGTCCAGGTAGCTGGAGCATATCCATCTATTCAGACACTACATATCTATCCTTTCATCCTCTCCCAGTTCCCTCTGCCCTTCTTTTTCCCTTCTGTTGTCACTTCTTCCAGCTTTTATTTTTTAAGTTCCCTTTTCTCCTCCCTGCGCTTTTGTAGAGAAAAATCTATAAAAGAAATATTGTAATGAACATGCACAGTCAATAAAAAGGAAAACATCAATGCTGACAGGCATATTCATAAAAAGATACTTATTGAGAACTAATGCACCTGTAATTAAGAAAGGAATAGATAGAAAGTAATTTGAACAACTACAGGCTTATTGGTTTCATTTATACCTGAAGTACTGTTAGGTCAGGTTTAACAAAACCAGGCATTACATGCCGTGTAGATGAGATATGTTCTCTGAAGCAGAATAAAACAATATACTTATTTGATTAAATGCAGTATGAGCTTCAAAGAAAATATGAATATATCTGTGAAATTAAGGCTCACCACAAAAACTGTCAGATAAAAAATGGGCTAAAGGTAAGATCCTAAGCAAGGTTCTAAAGGTTCTGTCTTCTGTTCAGTTTTATTTATGGGTTGCATTAAAGCCAGCAACACACATTCTGTAGCAGTGAAACTGATTATGACACACACACAGAGGCAAATATTGATTGTAAAGTCAACTGAAGTATCAAACAAAATGTAAGGAGAATTTGATGGTCTTAAGGACCGAAATGACTGAATGTGGACAAAGACAGATGGTATGAAATGAAAAGAATTACACTTCAAAATATGAGGTTACTCAACTGTAAGAAACACCAAAAGTCTCAAAGAGTATGTTTTTCTCAAGGTACAATCAACCACAAGGACAAGTACTACACCAGAAGGGGCAAGCACAGGTGCACAAAGATTTACAAGGTGTGAAGCAGAATCCCTGCTACTCCTCCTCTGCAGTACAAAACGTGCAGTAACAACGGATTGGCTTCAAGGCCTCTCTGGCCCTATGCCCTCACAATTTACCAGCAACTCAATGAAAACAAGATCTAGATAAAAGGTCACCCTGGTATTATGAAACAATCACTTCCTTTGGGTGTTACATCTTTGACATCTACCTGTATCTATCCTTCCTGAAAATGACCAGAATGTCTACAAAGTAGAAATACCTCTTGCTCTGTGGGGAAACAGCACCCAGTTATTGATTAGCTGCATTTTTGGCTTTTACCAAAATGCCAGTACCAAACAACTGTTTTATGGCACCTTCCTTTCACTGTGTTCATCATTAATAGTTTACTTGCCTTTACAGAACAGTAAAATATTACAAAGTATTAACAGCGGGCAGCGCCTCAGCCCTGTGTTATTTCTTGTACATACCTGTAGAAATCATACTGCTCCACTATTGGAAAATAATCTTGAACATATGTCTCACTCTGTGTAAGATAAGCCATCAAATCTCCTACAATCTTCTCAACAGGGAGCGTTTTTGTGAAGGTAGTAATATTTGAACCAATGGATTCCAGCACACTTTTGATATCTAAAAAAAAAAAACCCATATTTCACTGTTACAGATCCATGGAGGAAATTTACATTCCATGTATGGAATAAAATCATCATAAAGTGATGATCATAAAATGCTATTAAGCCATTTGCCACAAGTAACAAGCAAGCCATGAAGACAAGTGTGAGGAAGACACAAGCAGGCAACAAAAGCATCAAGCTTTGAAGTAGCACAACGGCATTTCAAAATGCACACTTTGTTTTTAGCATTCAGCTTAATGATGAAAGATGTAGATGTTGAGCCAGAGTTCTCCCTCCTTCCTCTCATTATAATGAATGTGTCATTTTTTACCTATCCAACTTAAATCTTTCTTTCATGCAATATTGCAAATGGCAACACTGAACAAGACAATTAGCCACTAAGTTTACATAGGAGAAGAACAAAATCTAAAATGTTAAATTCCATGCCTTGGGAATACTACACTGTGAAAGAAACTGACTGTCTATATTGAGAATCTATACCAGTTAATTTCAATCTTATTAAAAGAGATTACTTAAATGAACTCATTCCAATTAGTTAGCAACACTCCTGAGGTAACAATCCATTAAGCCATTTTCCCCTCAGCTTATGACCAAACATGCTACCCTCTACTTACACTTTAGATAGACACTATTTAGCCATACAAAGACATGATTAATTCACTTATTATACATATTGTCTATGTGTAAAATGCAGTTTCTCTATATTCTTCCCTTCTTTCAACTGGAAACATACTTGAAAGAGCAGGATGTGTAACTACAGGTTGTAATTTTGTAGCAGGCAACACTTCCTTCTTTCTCAAAAAACAACTGGACAAGTTTTTGTCTGTTTTGATGATTACTCCTCAAATCCAACCAGGTAACAAATCACAGTTGTTTTAGAAATTTACACATAAATGCAATTTTTTTCTAGTAAACCTATTTATTTTATTTGCTTTTGTAACTCGAAACTCAGTTTTTATACAAAAAAAGTCCCAATAATTTATAAATAGATAAATTAGGATGTTCTGTCTGTGTTTACACATCTCAGATATGGAAAATGCGTAAATCTGCTCTAGATTTCCTAATGAAAAGCATAATAACAGTTTTAGAAAAACCAGCTCATTACAGGCAACTTCACACAGCACACTATGCTTATATCTATACTGTGCTTTATTTGGCCCAGAAGAGGAAGACAAAAAAAAACAAACCAGAAAAACTTACAAGGAACAGCTGCTTATATAATGCAGAACAGGTCCACAGTGCAAGAACAAAAATTAAAACAGATTAGTATACATACCCTGTACTAGCACACAGGCACAGTCAAAGAGCAAAAAGTGTAAAGCCTGAGTAACAAAACAACTGAGACAGCCATTTAAGTTATCCTTAAGGCATACTTTGACTTTCGCTTTGCCATTCACCACATTTTAATACAGCAGCAGGAAGGGTTCAGTTTTTCTAACATCACACTCCTAAACATGTCACAGACACATCAGTCAAGGAAAATTAGTTTTTTCAACCAAATAAAGCATCAGTGTGAATTGAGGATCACAAGATTTCTCATTACTTGAGCAGTATAAAACCTAACAGATAAAACTCCTTCATAAAATACCATATGGTCTATTTTTGGATTTAATTTAGGGTCCTCATCAAGACACAGTTGCTTTCTATGCCACTTTTAACTCCAAATTTTGTTCTACATTTCCATTTTTAAAGATATTTAGCCAAGGAAATATTAGCAATAAAAGAAAACAAAAATGTTAAACAATCAAAGTGAAAAGATAGTTTGTCCTCACCCGATAAAATGTTCCTGGTTTGATTTACCACCAAGTCTGGAGTATCATTAAATGCTGCATAACCCTAGGAATAAAACGTGAAAAAACTATGGCATGGTTCTAATTGATAAATTGTTTGCAGGTTTTTTTTCCCTTTTATTCAAGGATCAAAAGTACACACATACTAAAATGTATATGGTAATACTAAGAAAAATATGGTTTTATCACTGCATATTAGAAAAGGTGAAAGTAAAATAGGAACTCTAAGTATATTTCAGATTCAGTTTTGTCTACAGAGTATTCCTTGGAAAAAAAAAAAAAATCTGTATTTAAATACACAGAAATGAGTCACAATCATCTCAAATTTTGTTGCCTGTCAGATCTATCTCATCTACAAGCCAGAACATACATATTCACTAAGTGAAAGGAGTTATTGTGTACCAGCCTAACATCTCCTGTTTGCAAGTCTGTGCCTTCCAAACATGAAATGCATAATACAGACAATGAAACCTCTAAAGACATTGCAATGCCTTCTTCAGTGAGAAAGGGAAAGAAGGGGTTCACGCCATGGGAACCAAGCTCAGTAGCTCATTTGGACAGAAAGGAGAAGCCATTGCAGTGGATGCTTGAAGCCTTACTCTCTGCAAGCCTGATCACTTGAGGAGCAGGAAGGGGTCTTAACCCCTACCCACAGCCCTTGGTTTCAGAAAGTGCTTTCTATTCCTAGCACACATTTTCAGATTCCTGGATTTTTCAGCTGCTCAGACTAAGCCATTCTTTTTCTAGGTGAAATTCATAGTGGTTTTTGGAAAGTTGCAAAAATACTAACAGGAATTATACTTGGTCCATTGCACCAGATTTAATGTTAAATATGTACATAAAGAATTTGAAATAAATATTTCAAACAGCTGGAATACAATAAAACTAATTAGGAGACCACAGATTTTTTTATTTCTTTAGTTTGAACCAAAAAGTAGAGAGCATGCTCCTGGATCCATGTTTCTGTCTTTATGTTTTTTAAGGACTGTACGTTAAAGCAAACAAGCTGCAACACATTTTAGATTTGTAGTATCCCAGAGATACAAAGCATTACATTCATACTTTCAAGTGTTAAATCTTGGCCAAACAATGAGAGATACCCATCATAAAGCAGGCTGAAGTGGCAACAAAGGAATTCTGCTTGAGAAACCAAGGGGAAACAAGTGATACACATATCCCAGTTTATTAATTAACTGTTTAAAAATCTGTCAAGAAACATACCTTTTGAACCAGACTAGAAAGGTCTATTTTAAGGACTTCATTGACCTTTGCAAGCTGTGAGTTCACACTCGGCAACTAGGAAGGAAAAAACATGCCCGAGTCACAGTGAAGTAGCAGTTTTGCTAATTCAGTAAATATTTCAAAGTTAGGAGAAAGGGTAAAGAAACTGGAGTGATCTGTAGTAGAACCTTCCTAAAACATTCATGAAACATTTGCTTTTGCTGTACAAAAGCAAAGCTTAACCCTCAGCATTTTTGGGAGGGCAGGTTATTTCACTGCCCAGAGAAGCACTTTAACATAGCTGCTTGACACACATTTTATCCTTTTCTACACAGAAGACGAAAACAGTGACTGGAATTACCCGAAACACAGAAAAACGGAAGGTCACTCATATCACAAGTGACAGCACACACCAAGCCACTGAGCTGCAGAAATACTAATGGGCTTATCCAAGGCAACCACATGCTAAGAGTCTGAAAAATATTATTAAAAGATCTTACCCCACTAAAGTTGGCATTGATGTTCAGTTGACTTAATGAATTCCTGATGATATTGCAAGTTGAAGCAGCCTGAGCCGCATTGCACGCCGAGTCACTGAGGGTGTTGCTTAGGTGCATTTTAACATCTGTCAGGTTGGCATGAAGTCTCTCTGTTCCCTCCTGCAAAACCTCTACGGAGACACTCACATTTTCCAGTGCTTCCTTCGTTTCTCTGATGGCTGCAAGGGTGTGAAATTTTTTAAAAAACGTTTTTGTTAGAAAGCAGCCTAGAGATACATATTTGAAGAGAAAGTGCATATGCATAAATGATACGATTTTCTTAACAATACTGATTTAATTTCTACCTCCCTCTCAGAATAACCCTCTAGCACAGAATATGTACTTTATTGTACATATGTGTTTTACTGCACATAAAAATACATCACTTAGGCTTTCCTACAAAGAAATTAATGCACTCAGGTTACTTTTATTGAGATTTCATCCACTTCCTACCTTTCTACCCTTTCCTCACCTCTTCTTCCTCAGCAGTTTCAGTAAAGAACTTTAACGCTTGGTCATTAGAAACTAAAAGCCCATATGCATGAAATTGTATTTTCAGTATTTTGCTTATAATCCAACCCATAAATCATATAGCTGCAAGATGAAAGGTAAGGAGATCCTGTTGCATCAGTCAAGCATTAATGAGCATCTGGCTTTAGATTCTGTCCCAATCACACCAAACAAACAAAAGAAAATTAAAAGAATCCCAAACACTGAACAGGTGTTTAGTTAGACAAAGAACCACACAGACACAGCTAAAAATACACAAACTTACTAAAATAAAGTGCACTTCACACCACACAAGGTTTTATCATGGTTTTTACCTTTGATAGCCCTTTCCACTTTGACTTCAAGACAAATAAGAGAAATAAGGCAAAAAAAAGGAGAACGATGACAAGTGAATGAGAAGGAATTCATGGGTGAAAAAAAAAAAACCAAAACCAAAGTGACTCAAGTTCATGGGTTCATTCCCTTTGCTCTGTAAACGGTACCTGATTCCTCAAAAAAGAAGCCTCAAATGGAAAAATAATAAAGGAATATTTTCTCTAAAGGTAGAGACAACTAAGAATGAGTAATGCCAAACTCAAAGATACAATGAAGAAATGCTGGTTAGCACTCTCATAATAATCTTGGCAGTGTATAGGAGAAAATCCCTGACCTGTTGAACACTAATCTGTAAATAGTTATGGCTACAGTAATTGTGCATCGCTAAAAGGACAGTTTTCCTAGTCTCCTTTATCATTCAACAGAAAGGGAGAGCAACCTGGAGCAGGAAATTCAGATTTCATCTCTCTTCAGTGACTGCTGAAACTAAGTATCAACAATAGCATACAAATTTTGATTTAGTTTTTAAATGTATTTATAAATCTTAAGATGCCTGAAATCCTCAAAGAAACATCAAGGCATGTAGAAAAATGGAAAGTTGACTCATGCATAAAGCTATCCCATGCTGTGCCTGTTTTACCATGGCAACACAACATTATACAACAACATGTACATCTTTACCTCCTGCCATTGTCAGAGCTGCATCAAGTGCAGGACGTACTTCTTTTCCCAGCTGTTCTTGAACTCTGATTCCAAGCACAGGTCCAACATCTGTAGTATGGAGAGATTAAAAAAACCCCACATTATACACAGCTCAATTTAAACTGTCTCTTAAACTACATGCTGTCAGACTCTTACTTAACAAATACATATATTGTGTATATATGTATATTAATATATATAATTTCATATATAAATACATATACATATGAATAAATATACATATATAAAGATACATATATTATTGAAATTTTTCTAAGGCCTAACAGTCAGAACTTAAGTGACGGAAGGTAATGCAGGGATGCAATTCTGCTTTAGCTAGCTAAAGGCCTATAAATGAAAGAAGTAAATTCAAAATATGGTGGAATATATTCAATAACACTTGACCATATAGGTAAAGACACATAAGAGTTTCAACAAACTCCACAATATATATTTCACTACATTCACTACTTTTTGGGAACAGGATTTTTTCCACAATTTATCTTAAAAAGGTCCAGCATCTGGACAAGAATTTTGTGGCATACTCTTTTCACTACACATCATGTTTTCATAGGGCAAGAGAAACTAAAGAATGGGTTATTTTCCTTTCTCCTGTTCTTCATGTATCCAGCAACATCAAGGTCACCCACATGCCAGACCTGCCAGTCAGTATGAAATCCCTTAAGCGTGTTAAGCCCATGTCCCCAGCCCCTGCACCCTCATGCAGTACATCCAGCATGGACACTCACAGCCACAGCTGCCCCCACCTCCAAACCCTCCAGCCTCACTGCCCACAAGCAGAAATGAGCCTTAGTTCAGCAAAGCAACAGAGAAATGCTGAGCAGACTTGGGTGAAGCATTTCTATGTGACACATCCTTTAGGTAATCACCGGGTCCTCTCCACTTTCAGATCACAGTAAACTGATTTTTCAGTTGTTTTCCTTTTGATGAGATGGGAATACTGCATGGTACAGAAGCATCCCTTACATCCTTACATGTCAGTGCTACCATGTCTGGCTTGGGATGAGAATTTTTACCAAGCAGAAAACACTTTTCAGCATTTCCTTAGGGTGGGCAAACTGAACTCATCTGCAGTTCTTTAGAGATTTCTGCTACTATTGATTCCCTTGGAAAAAAAATCCTTAGAAATTCCCTTAGAAAAAAATACCCAGGTGTCACACACTTAATTCTGGTATTTCAAGAAAATAAAAGCTATCTTTATTTGATGATTACTCTCATCACAGATCCCCCTACGTTCTGTTAACTAATATTGTAAATTGGCCTTGAGAACAAATAAACATTAATTTGAAATTTCAGTTTGGAGTGGCTATGAAGGTTCAAGCTAATACTTGAAATGCAAATGTCAATTTATTTTTACTATTATCATCACAGATGTAAAGATTACATCTTTTTTTTTAGACCAGAGTGTTCCTGCTGAGAATTAAGTAGGAAGAGTACTTGGCTACTGCTACTATTACTTTCACAAGCATATTCAATGTACAATAAAGCCTCACACAGACAAGACATATTAACCTTGGGGTATGCCAAGTTGATTGTATTGAAAACTATCTTTAAAATACATTTTAAACCTACACAGAAGCAAAGATTCTGGGCACGAGAAGTCAATTTATTGTAAGTGGCAAAATGCCACAGTTGCACAGTTTGATCCCAGCAACAATCCCTCAATCCAACAATGCAGACCTGTATGCATTTATGAACACCTGCTAACAATGCACCTTGAATCGTGTGTACTGACTATGGTTGGCCCTTTCTATTGGGAATTTTGGAAAGTGAAACTTAAATTAAAAAAAAAAAAAAAAACAAACAAACCAGTTTTCTGGTTGTTTTTGTTTACTGAGAGATTTAAAAGTGATGCCTCATACTGTAACTGTGCTGAAGGGGAAAGTGCAGCAGTTCTACTTCAAGTTTTATCTCCTGCTCTTCAACTGCTCGTACTAAAATGGCAAATACATTAAGCAGCTTTAGAAAGAAGATAAGCTTATACCTCAACTCCTAGCTAAATAGAGGACAAAGGTAGAACAAGAAAAATAAACAGAGATCTCTCTCACTGGAGCTATCACAACTGCTAGTAGCTCTGTTCCTTGATAATTGGCTCCAATTTAAAAATTGAGGAAATATATTTCAACCAATGCTTTAAGTATTAGTGGTTACTGACCCATTGAAAGGAAAATAAAATATTAGCCTGGCTTGTTGCATAATCATTTAATAAAATACATTTGTTTTGGGAAATACTACACATTATACCAGCTCTGAGACATTGTATATGAAAAGGATATTAGTCTCATTTATCACTGAGAAAAAGCACTTCTATCTGAAAACCATATTCTCAAAAATAAAGTTTCACTTTGCACTATGACCTAATTACATTATCTTACTGAAGCTTTTAAAAACACATTGCTAACCCCCTTTAAGTAAAAGTACTTACTATTTAGGTCATAGAGTGCTTTATCCTTAGTAGTGTTGTACTGGCTCACCAAGTAGTCAATTTGCTGAGAAGAAGATGATTAAAAAAACTATTAAAAGAATTGAAAAAAAAAAGTAATGCTTTTCAATGTGTCAGATTGTCACTTTGAAACAAATATTTGTGCAACCCCTCCAAACACTGGCCTTCTACTGTTTTCAACTAAGTATTTTATTTGCTTAGCAGAACTGTACATTAAAAAATGTTTAATTGGGACATCTACTTAATTGGAACACCTCTCTGGTAAATGATTCAGCTCAAAAATACTAAGTAGCAGGAACTGTTGCCTTATGGATGCTTCAAGCCAGTCAGGCCAATAAGGTTCTTCCATGTCTTCAACTCTGTTACTTGATTTTCTCCTGGCATTAGTTCCTCCTTCATGGAAAGATGTGGCATTGATGTGGTGGCAATTTTGAAACAATTCACCAATCAGACTGATTTGTATTTGAGAAGCCTCTCAGAGCTCCTCTTGTGGAAGGGAGTCAGCTGCTCTGTCTTAATACAAATGGTTTTCCTTACTCTCAAGCAGATATGGCCCAGTCTCAACTTGAGCTCTACCAAGATACCATAACAATATAAACCAGCAACTTAACACACTTGGACAAACGGATTTCCAACTTTAAGTATGATTCAAATGTGTACCAAAGTGTATATGGCTTGTGGTCTCAAACTTCCTGTGAAATAAAGAAAAGAGGACAAAAAATCCACCCTCAAAACAACCTACTGATCATACAGTAGTCAATCTAATTAAATGACAAAGTATGAAGTGGACCTTCTTTTTCTAAAACAGGAGAAAAAAATTCAGAGTTTCTTACTAAAAAGGCTGTAGGTATATTTTTGCTTATTTATTTTTTTGGTCTACCTGGGTTAACCAAAGGACTAAAATTTTGCAGGGCTACAGGTTTTGCATTGTCTCCAGCAATGTCACAGACAAAAGGTGATTCTGCATAATAGTGTTATAGCTCAATACTCATGGTCCATAAATCTCCTGTGACATGAACTCTTACACAGGACTTCTTCTTCAAATCCTCTTATATGCTGTACACACCTCATACCAATGAGTCAAGGACATCAGTTTGAATTTCAGAGCTTTCCAGCCAATTAGTTGGATACTAGAACTTTTTTAAAAAAAATGAAGTTCTTCTCCTTTCCTCAATAAATTCTTACAAATGTGTGTGTATACATGATACTCATGCACCTTGTCTGACAAAATGACTCAGGAGATACAGCTGATGACTCCATCAGCATCAGGTCTAAAAAAGAAAAGGTACTAATCCCATGCTGAAACTAAAAAACTATTAAGCGAGACTTTGACTAACCTCTGGTAAAAGTGCTCAAGTCCTGACACTTTCAAATTCAGTAATTCAGTATTTTTATTAACATTTTTTCTAGTGCCTGTTTTTTTCTCTATTAAGGTAGTTACTTCTACATAACAGATTTTCTCCTCTGACATTCCTCATTGTTGGCACCCAGCACACTGTCAAAGGGACTCTGGTGGCTTCTGATGTAACTGAATTGACCCCAGCATCAGCTCCAGACTGTCCAAAAGCACTCTATTGCAAGAGGGATTATTGGTATGACCCCCACTTCTTTCCATACACCTTCATCACCCATCACAACACCACGCACAAACAAGTCTGGGGAACAACTCCGCATAGGAAAACATTTTATGGCATCTCCCAGATGTTTCCTGTTCTCACACAGCCCTGGTTAGCAGAAAAGCAGCTCAGAGTTACTGTGACTGAGATGCTACCACACTTGTGGAGTCCACATAACATGAATTCCACCTAGTTCTAATTTATCAGTCATGTGGAAGTAAAACAGATGAATAAAATGGAATTCAAACAGTTAAAACTAATGAAAGCCAAGGTAATAAAACTATCAGACTTTTCTCCCCCTTCAAAATCACTAAGAATTGAAATTGCACATTGTCTACAAGCCTTCCTAACTTTCTTTTTTTTTTTTTTGCAACACAAAACAAGATATGCAGAGGACTGTTTATGGGACTCTGAGGAAAATCTGAAAGAAAAGAATCTTTCCTGATCAGTATGATTTAGTGTGACTCAGGTTTACAGAGAACAGTCAAAAATATTCCTAGAAAATAAGTTATTGTGGCTCTGTCCCACAGCACACAGAAGTATGCCCAACATACAAGGAAACAGGAAAGAGCAACAAGGAATCCAAGTTTTCATGTAATACTTTTTTTTTCATGTTTTCAAAACCTTATTTTTCCAAATTATTTATCTTCTGCTTGTGATCTACACTAGTTCAGCAGGAGAAAAAGGGGCTACAAGCATCACAGCAGCATAGTACCGAAGTCCAGCTCAGAAGTTGTTCAAGGAATGGTGATCCATCAGGGTAACTTGCAAGCACTTAGTGCTGTGTGAAAACATCTTACCTCGCACCATTTATTCTACTTAGTGAGACTAACATACAAAGAATAAGCAAAATGCTGCAGGTGTGATTAATACCAAACAGAAAGAAAGAATTATTTTCTGCAATATTTCTTATTTACATCTCTTCCCTCCCACCCTCATTCCCCATAAAAAAAAAATTCTTTACCGCTGGAGTGTCGTTAAGGAAAATTTTCAGATCTTTAAAATTACTGTTAACCAGTTTCTTTGCTCCTCGAACCTGGTTAGTTAAATGCTGGTTGGCAGCATATGCACAGAGCACTCCAACACTACAAAAAATAGAAATAACAGATATTTGTTAATGTAAGTGCACATTCTAACATAAAACAGAATAAAAAAATTCAACATTATCAGAAGAAAGAAAGGTCTCCATAAATTTAAACATTCTCTTTTTCTTATTACAGGTTCTCACGTACACCATGAAGCAGACTATAAGACTGAGCCAAAAGTGCCAATATTGTACTACTAATTCATAAAGAAAGAAGGGAAAAGCAATGTTAACCCAAAGTCTTCTGAAGTTATTAATGTATAACAACTAATCCATTTGCATGGGTACAGTCAGAAAACGTGTATAGCCTAGGTAAATGTATGAAACTGAGAAACATTAGACTCTTTTACAAGTAACATTAACCTTGACACAGCTACAAGCAAATGTAAGTTAACTGTGAAAAGCAGTAATTTTCATTGATAACTTCAGCAAGATTTATTCATAATAGCACAATTTATTTACATAATTGCATGGATCTTTCAAAAGCACACAAATAGTCCCTATTAATGCTGAAGCAATAAGCATTTCCTGCTACTGAAACAAAAGGTAGAAAGTGAGCTAGACTTCCTGTCAGCACTGCTGATGATTATTTTCTATTTGACCACTCCTTACCATAAAGTTCTCATTATGGCATGGCAGATCTGCACAAACAGTAAGTAAAAAGGCAATTAGAGGTCCCATGAGAGACTTCAAAGCTCTGTTATCATACATGAACCTTAGTTTTCCCGTTTGGATTAGGTACAAAACGGACTTAAAGAGAAGGATGAATTTTGTTCTTAAACATCTCACATTCACAACAGCTAACCTAGCAGACAAGTACCAGAAAAGACAAGAGTAACCACCAGAGTGGTAATAGCCTCAAAGGCTGACTACAAACCCATCTGATGGGCTAAGCACTAACTCTGAAATTTAACCAGCAGAAAGCTGAGATCCACTCACCACAGGCAGGATTCATCCCCAAAGGGCAGACACTGCCTTGAGGCTGCAGTCAGGTGCATCACAGGCAATTCCTAGTTGGCACATTTGTTCAGTCTCTTACTTTGTATTGCAATTCAACAGCTCAGTACTAGAGAGGCAGTACCTTGAAAGGCCATTATGGACATCCAAACACAGGAGAAGGGAACCACTAACACAAATGGTACTGTACTCCTGCCCAACTGTCAAATTTCCTAAGTTGGGGTGTCAAGAAGACTTAGATACTAGTATTTTTATGTAAGACTTAAGGAAAACCTAACCCAGGCTGTCTATGAGGAAAAAGATACATGGCAAATATAACTCTTGCTCCAAAGAATATGCATTCAAAGGAAGTCGTAATACAGTCACATAAATGAAATGATGGGGAGCCAACAGGTACCTAAAATAACACAACTTGTGTAAACTGGCAAGACAGGAGCAAACACCCTGATTTATGATGCCCCTCTCCTTCTTCAGTGAATCAAAACCACACCATCTTTATTTTGCTTTTCCTACTTTAGCTTTTTCAAACAACGTAAAGGCTTGTTCTCTTGGTAAAACTGGTCTCAAGTACAGGAATTTGTTGCTCTGAAAAACAGGCTCTGAAGGAAAAGTCTTAATTTTAAAGCAGGTTACAGGGAGAGATGGCAAGACTATAGGCTACAGGTCAGGTCTATACAGATTCCTTTACTAACATTTTTCTCAATATCCGAAAATATTCATAACAGGATGACAGAGTTTGACATAAAGAGGTTGCTTCTCTACCCAAAATTTCACAGCTACGTCTTCAAAACTGACTATTAATAAACCTCCCTGAAGTCACTATGGAACAAACAGACACACAAATTTATCCTCCTACTTAACCTACAGCAAATGGCATTGTTTTATTTCCACTAAGACCAACACTCAAGCAGCCCCTATTATCAGCTATCATCCAAGGAATGAGAATTCAAAATGCCTAAAACACCAAGGAACTGAGTAGCCTTCAATGCAAACTATTCATTAATTCTATGACGAGCATAGTAAACAGTTTAATTTTGGACACAGGCAATATATTATTTCTTTTCACTCTACTGTGATGGCAATTGCTATCAAAACTTTTTTGGCTTTTCTTTATTAATAACAAACAGTTTAAAACCACATCTTCCTTTAGACAGCATTTTTACATCCTTTCAATGTTATGCTCAGAGATCAGAAAGGTCAACTGGAAGCTAACAAAACAGTACTTTGTAAGAGTTCAGCACAATCATCTTTCTGATCAGCTTCCTAAATGAAGGAGTGGGAGGAAACAAGATAGTGAAGATATTTCAAGCAGCTAAGGTACTCAGAACAATTGTGACTATACTCTGAACGTAACTAAATAAATACACAACATGAGAGGAAAAATCTATTTATTATGTAACTGAGCCTTGAGTCAACATTCAATAAGCTGGTACAAGGAGAAAGTCGTAAAGCAGGAATAAAAAGAACATGCCTTTTCTGTAACAGGTTAAGCAAATTGTTTAAACAATTCTTCAGGAGTCCAATATTTCACACTCAATTTTCTTGTCAGGTTTCACTGCTGGGATATAAATGTTACTAAACCAGTTGCAGGGTGGAACCCAACCTTTTCCTTTAGCTAAGCTTGCAAAAAATTCCAAGTCACAGAATAGAAACCCTGAGCTCATTTACATATTGGAAGAATAGTCCCTTCCTCGCTACCAGATAATGAATTTAAGAAAATAATGGGATAGATTTCTGTTTCAATTTTCCCATGAATTCTTTCAGATAATGTTGATTTCCAGGTTCTGAACAACATGTAATCCTACAAAGCCAAGAGGACAAATGTGAAGCCTGATGAAGTACTTGCCAAGATACCTAACACCATTTTGTTCCTCTAGACTTGGCTTTCCCTAACATCCATCACTTCAAGAAAGAGGTTATAACACAAGCTGTCTTGAAGGCACAGAAAACTGACTACGTGTTTTTCTCTTCAATAGCCAGGACATTTTCTATTACCAAAAAATTTGGTATTGCAATATATGCTTTCTTAAAAATCTAATGTTCCTCTCTTGCCTTTATAATGTACAGAACTAATGAAACTACATTTCTTTCCCAGAGAAAATGTGTTTACCTAAGCTTGCAGATGAATAGCGAGTAAGATATAATAGAAGGTCTCTATCCCTAAACTTTCAGTTAATATTTGAAGAAAAGCATGTAATTTTTTTCCTGATAAGTCTGGAATATCAAATCTACTTAGCTATGTACTAGATGGATAATTTATACATCCCTTGCAACAGAATCCTACCTTTTAAGAAAACGTTCACGTATAAAAGCTGTGAACTACCAAAAACACTGCATGTATTTTTGACTCAATCTATAAAGAAATATTTCAAACAGAAAGTGCAAGTACTGGAAAATGATACCCTAAAAGCCTATTAAGATAAACAACTGCATATATAATCACAGGTTTTCTGCCTTCTTTCTTATACCCCTCTTTGGGGAAAGCATACTTCTCACCTTAAGCCCTGCCTGCAGAAAGCAGATCTAGCTGGAGCTTTTTTTTTTAATTGACAGCAAAAACCTCAAACTTATATTTCCTTTACACATCACTCCAGTAAACTGAGTCTAAAACCTCATTCTAATTACCAGAGCACTACATCAGTGGAAAAGTGAGAAGAAATGTAATTAAAGTCTACTAGCTGAAATACTCTAAAATCCACATTAATAGTATATATATGTCAGTGTGAATTTGCATCCTGACACACAAGAAAAACCATCCCCATGTTACTAGAGTTTTCCAAAGCTGTTGCCTAGATACACAGTCTATTGCAAGCTCCACAATCAGTCTTTCCCCTACTAATACTCTCCATTGTGCATTTAACCTGTCTTCCTAGCCAAGGAAAGACAGTTTGGAACCATTTCTCCATATCAAGGACTAAAAAAAAAATAGAAAAATAAAGAAAAAGGAAAAAAATGGCTCAATGAGGGAATCCCAGAATGTTCGGCACTGCAAGAGAGAGAGAGGAGATGGAGAACATACACTTAGATGGTAATCCTGAAGAAGTCCATCTCCCTTGAAATCCTTCCCAGTCCCTCCAGCAGCTGTCTACATGAACAATCCACAGGAGTGCCTGTAAAGCAAAGCTCCACTGGCAGAGGTGCGGGTTCAGGGTTCTCTGAGGGATGCCAGCCTTCCTAAATGCTACTTCTGAAGCAGCACAGCTCCGGGTGAAGGGCTCTATGGCACTCCAGCCACTTGGCAGGGGTTTTGGGAAACCTACTCCCAAAGGCAGCCTCCTACGCTGCATGAACTTGAAATTATACCCAAACAATGACAGGATCCACCTTAGTAATTTCATTGCACATCTCAGTATACCCCTGTCTTGGTGAACATCATTCAAGTTTGCATTCTTTTGGCTGTCTGCAAGTAGCCATAAACATTTTGCTTGTACAGGACAAAACTCTTTTGGTTAGTGTCACAGCTTACGTATTCAGCTCAGGGACAGTCCTTGAGAAGTGTGATTTTGGGAAGCACTACAGGTAAACCTTCCACCTAAGATGAAATTACATAGGAACTTTGGGGGAAAGCAGGTAATAAATCCACAAGGAGACTTTTTGGGTACAGGGTAAGATATGTGGAAACAGTTTTAAGTAAACCTCAGGTTTCCTTCAGTTTTTTTTGTTGGGGCAATGGCTACCAGTAAGACTGTCCTTTTGTGTTACAGCACAGCAGTGAGCAACCTGACATGGGTTTAAACAGATCCAGGCACGGCATCTTCTCTTCCCTTGTGAAAGAAGATCCAGGAAGAGCAGGTGAATCTCCCTTTGTACAGAGGCACACTGGAGACTTGAGCCCTTATTCAGTGTGGGATCAGTAATATTAGCCATGTAAAGTTCTACCTTGCCTTGCACATCACTCACAGCATTAGAGACTTAACCAGGGAGTCATATGACATTATCTCCACTCAACCTGCAGACTGATGTCAGGTCAATCCCCTGACTTAGGGCAAGCATCTGATACTCCTGATGTCTCATAGAAAAGAAAAAAAAAAATAAATTAAAGAGGCAATTTCCTTAGTTCTGGAAAGTATATTACTAGGGATCGCTGATCTGCCAATCATGACCTGGGAAGAAGCATTTGCCTGTGCTGGGTATGCTTAATCCCACAAGGATAGCTGGCAGCAAATGCACAAGTTAAGGAGACCAACAAGGGGGACAATCTCTTAATTTCTCTACTAACAGGCAACATTCCTCAGCCATTATAGCCAGAACACAGTGCAACACAGCATCCTGCAATGTGGTGGAAAGACAGCTGGCAGGCTCTGTGACCTACCTCCAGTTTCAACATGCTGAGGGGTAATTCAATAACTTACTGTCTTCAAGGCACCCTTGAACCATGAAGATTTCTCCTGTCATCATGGCAGGGATGCACCTACCCCCTACACCATTCAATTTTCAGGTCCTCAAATTCTTGAGAGTCATGTTTGTTAGTGATGTCTGGGAGAAAAGAGCATGTTCCCTTATCTAATGTCAGCCTGTCCTCTATTTGAGCATAAGCAAGGTCACCCTTTGTCTTGACACGCAATAATACAAATGATAATTTAGATTACAGTGAAGTGACAAAGTACATCCTATCTGACTGAACAGTCACTGTATAGATCAAAAGAATTTTTTCTTCTTTTAATATAATCACAAAATAAGGATAGTAGGCAGGTGAAAGCAAGAAGAAGTTAAAGGAAAGCAGTAAGCCTGAAAGCAAACAACACATTTTGAAAGCAGGAAAAAGTCTTGATTGTAGTACCTCATCACCCATTCCACACCCAGCACAGGAGTATGCTCCTAACACCAACAGTGCAAAAACATCTCCAAACTCCAGGATTTACAGGGAGTGCATGCATGGTTTAAGCAACTCCAGATCCAGAAGAAAATCCATTGTTTTGAACTAGTAAGAATATCTGGAATACAATAAATACTGAAGGAAGTCACTTACTTGCTTTTCTCACCACTTCAACACTACCAACAACAAAGCAGTATGTGGTACCTCAAGTTCTCTATGGGATGAGAACTGAACATAGGACAGTCTCTAGTGTTCACAAGTTTAATGTAACATTCTGCAACTGCTGTTTTGAGAGTGGCAAAAATGTCATTTGCCAAATAGAAACATAAGTTTTTTGTTTGTTTCACACTTGTGTTCTGCTTAAGTATGTACATAATGACCTGTGGATAGCAACGGTAGCAGCATTTTTATAATGCAGTTACATTTTCTTTAATAAGCAATAATATTACTTAGTCTAAGAAAATAATTTCTGCACCTGTAGCTAATACAGTAATATTATTTGTCATATGACACTGCAAAATAAGTGCTATACCAAGGATCAAATCATTCTCTTTATCACACTTGCCTTATTATTAAAGAAGCAACAAAAAGAAATGTTGCAAAACAGCTCCTCTGACAGTCAGCATTTTTCTTCTGTCTTTGATGCATTTCCCCACCACAGTTGTCACAGCAACGACACATACAGAAGCAAAGTCCCACAAGAGGCAGTAACAAAATAAATAGCAATCCCAAGGCTGCGGAGACTATAAAACCGATTTCATAGTAGATGGCCTGTAATTCAGACAAAAATAGTGGTAATAGCATATATGACACAATATAGAGCAAATAATTAAAAATCAAACTACAGACTAAACCATCTACTAAATTACTGAGGTTATGGATTTGGCATATTTTGTCAATAACTGACAACTTTTCTAACAAAAAGATACATAACATTGTAGATACTAATAGCTAATAATTATTTTGGCTAGAGTATTAGCTAGGCAAACTACACGAGCGAGTGCTAAGAGAGAAGTAGGCTCACAATAAATAAATGTGAATCAATGCAACGGAGACAGGTTAAAAATGAACACATCTGAATTCCCAGACCACAAATTTACTGTTTCTCACATCTGTTTCGAAAAGGCTCCACAAATGTCAGCAAGGCTAACTAGAGCAACACCTCATCAGGGGGAAAAGGAGGCTTAGTTGTTCATCCTTTTTATTCAGTTAAGGGTAGAAAAATTCATATGAACCCCAAAGGGAAGTATTTCACTGGATGATCGATTACAATGGCAGAGGTTTCTCCAAACTGCTGAATTTAAAACTGCTTAGGGACTGGAAAACATGAAGAAGCATCCAGATTTTAAGATCTCTCAGGTAAAGACATTTATTCGGCTGCTAAACAGCAGAGCAGTAGCAACTGAAAGGACGCTTTCAAAAGCTGGCAGAAGTGAAAAGGAACGATGCAATGCTATACCCTGACTTGCTTTCACACTGCCCCAGGACCAAGAAGCTGGGCCAGGCAGCCCTGGCACAGCCCTACACAAGGCACTGTGGCTCCCAGGGGACAAGTTGTGAGCTGGCCACGCTGGTTCCCTCTGCTGAAAACAAAACCCAGCTGAAACTGGACCAGGGAAGTGTCTGCGCAGAGATAGACAGCACAGTGTGGGCATGCCCCAGGGGTCCTTCTTCCCCGAGAAATCTCTCTTCCCCTTTCCTTTCCCAATCTTAGGAGAACTAATTCTGACACTAGTACTTTGAGTCTTCTTCTGTTTTACAGATCCACGAACACAAGGCAACTTGGCACCAAAAGGCTGAAATTGAGGCCGTGTAACTGTCTCACAAAATGAGTTACAATTTCTCACAAGATATCAATCATGCTCTAGTCCCAGCTTTGCTGATGCCCTTCCTCAGAATCCCTAATTACCAACTCAGTCAAATACAGCAACTACCATTAGCAGAGTGGCAGATTTTTGCCCTGATTACCAATTCAAGGATGAAAATTATTTTTAAAATTGTCATTATTATGAACCTGTACTTCCTTCTGAAGAACATTAACTACATGATTGAAGGAAGAATTTGGCTGGATTTTGCAGAAAAATTACTGGGTTTTTTTCTAGGTAGATGAACACTTCAAAAATTATATGACAGCATACGTTATTTTAAGATAGGTTAGATGGAAAAACAGTATTTAAAGTAACATTAAAAATGGTTATGGATGTATTAACAGAAGCAGTGCAGACAAGTTCACAGCTGTACATCTAACGTAAGACATTACCTGAAGAGTCAGGACAACATTTTCTGGCTGTGGAAGTCAAAACAAATGGAGAGTGTGTATAATACACAGGCAGCATGCACAAAAAACAAATCCCATGAATAATGAATAATTAACTGTGACTAGACCATAACAGTTAACAACACAGAAACAATAACAAACAAGCCACTTAAGTAAAATAATGCACAGAAGCACCATTAAATAATTATGGAAAAATATTTACAATAAAATACGTAACAGCTATTTTCTGGTTTCCTTGGTGAGTGAAAGGAATCCAGGATTTGTCCCACAAATCCTTCTACCTTAAAATGATGACAGACCAGTTACTTCACACTGAGCATCTATTTCATGTAATTCCCAATATATCTCACAGAAGGCCAAAGATTGCATTACTTTGCGGTTTGGTGATTTCTTCATGAATTCCATCTGTCATAACTGATATGATATTCCTGACTAACTTTTTCTTCTCAGTGTTTATTTTATTTTAGTAGCTCCAGTAGCAGTTTTGGGATCTTAACACATTACACACAAAACTCACCCTCACTTTTAATTTACCACGTAGCAGTTCAATTTAAATTATTCAGAAAAAAAAAGAAAAGGCATTAAAGAAAGACTGAATAAATCTATTTAACAGCTCTTACCTATTTTCTGATCTGTAAAACCAGAAAAACACTGAAAACTAAATATTCAATGACAGAATTCTGGAAGAACCCGATTTCCCCTTTATTTCCACAACAGAAAATTATTTTCTCATATTTTCCCCTTCACGTCTAAATGCCAAGTTCAGAGCTGATAGTGCTTTTCCCTTTCTCCTAACTGGAAGAGAAGTAGACAAGCTAAAGCTGGAAAGACCCCTCAGCCCAAAGTCAGATGTGTGAGAATCAGAAATGTTCAAGTTTATTGATTTTTTTATCAGCATCACACACATCTTTTTGAAACCTTTATTGTACAATACTACTTAAAATGCTCAAAATCGTATTTTGAACATATTAACATATTTTCTTCTGTATTAATGAAAGGATAACTAATGCTTCCCCTCCCTTATGAATCTGGTACCATTTTGAATCATGATGTTCCAAGCACGCAGCCTCCCAGCAGAAGCAAAGCAATGGCAGCAGCAGCGAGCTGGCTCCCCCCTGAGCAGGCATGGCTCAGCTGCTGGGCTGTCCTGGCAGACTGCTGCCCCTGGCAGGGCACAGGGAAATGTTCATGACTAGAGTCCAACTGGGAACACTAGGACACAGCACAGAAGTGGGAAGGGCCTCCTGGGTCACTAACACATTCTATAAATAGGTTAAAAAAATGATACAGAGGAATGACAGCAGAAATTTAACGAGATAAATAGGAGAAGCAGTTTTCCTGCTCCTGGTACTGAAGGACTGTTCTCAATGCTTGGTGAGCAAGTGTTCTTCTCACATATCCATTTCCAGCCCCCTTGCTTCTGTGGTAGAACCATCTTTTGTCCAAGAAGCAGAACCTTCTTCCTAGTGCTTCCTCTCCATATATATTTTTAAAGACTAATCACATCCCTTACCAACTCTTTTCCTAAGCTAAGCAAACTCTTCCATCTTCCCCTGAAGACCCACAGATTTCCCAGATCACCCTAATGAACACTTTCTGCACTCATCCTAGTCTGAATTCATTCTCCCTGAATTTGAGTGATCAAAACCACAGGCAAACATTTTTAACTACTTATCCATACCCCTCAGAAATATTCACACTTCCCTATCTCCATTGGAAATTCTTCCAGGGACGCATCTACAGTCATGCTGGCTGCTTCACAGCTGACTCTTACTGATGCTTCTGAAGGACACTCTACTTGTCCTGATATATTTTCATTTTCTCAAATTTGTTTCAGAGTTTTGTACTGCATTCAGGTCAGAATTTGGAGTGACAGTGGCCTGTACCTGTTCTGCTTCCTAAGAACTCCTTGTATTTTAACTGCTACCCTAAAATCACATCCCCTACACAGGACTAGTCTCAGATTTTTCATGACTCATGTACTAGTTACTAAATACTCCTCCTGTGGTCAGGGATACTGCCTATCCAAGCCCTACCTTACATTCTTCCCTGGGTACGCAGGAACAATCCCTGATGCACCACTCTCTAGAGCCACACCAAACAAGCAGACAGGATTAGCAAGAGTAACAACAACACCCACACATCAGGATGTCACGTAGAACTTAGCGAGCTACTGGAGAAACAGGCTTGTTTCTGGGAAGACATGGAAGCACCAGCAAGGCCATTCTGATTGACAGCAATAGCTCAGTGTCTGTGTGCAAGTACCACACTCATCCTCCTGATGGGTACACCACACTGCAGGGACCAAAAGCAAGTAGCTCATTTGAAGTAACTTGCCCATTGCCTGGGCACAGCTGAATTCCTACTGCAGAAACTCAACTCCTGATTCAAAAGCGGAACACTCTGCTCCAGAACAGCCCAAAACTCAGATGCACATTCCATTCCATCTTCTTGTTTATATATAAATAGTATATTATAATATAAACTCACTTTTTGAGAACAACAGCTGAAGCTCACATGAGAGCTAAGCAGTAATGGTTCTCCCTAAGTTTTTTTAAATAAAAGTAGTATTTTTCAATACAAAGAGCCTTCAATTTTTGTGCAACAATCACATTACAGCTGGAATTTGTAAGTCATCCTTAACTATGAGTAGTTTCTTTACAGTAGTTTGTGGAATTTTCTTTGTAATTGGTCCTACATTTTTCATGAAAGTGTCATACTTGTTATTCAAAAACTTCATGTTTGCATTCTGTTCATATAGTTTTAAAATACTAACTCCTGGTTTAGGAAAAAATGTGAATTTCAAAGTCATAATTCTCATTATTTTATGCAGATACACAAAGACAATTTACCTTTTGATAATCGCCCTGTGAATTTCCAAACTGCTGCTGTGCTAGTTTTCTGACGAGATCTGAAAATAAGCAAGAATATTCCACAGTTTTAAACTTACAAAAGCGGAGGAAATAGAAAAGTATGAATTCTACTGTTAGATAGGCAAGATGAAATTAAGAACAGAAATCAACAGCATAGGCAAGTATCTAAGTGTCCCCATAAATCTGTCTACTAACAACATTTCTAATCGACTGCATGTTTAAAGAGCTCACAGGAATATAGCCAGGTAACCTTTCAATTAATCAGTTGCCACTGAAATACAATGAAGATTTTGCTGAGGTCATCCTCTGTACCATGAAATCATTATTAAAAGTTCATCACACATGTATCAATTACTTGGACAATGTTTTGGGTGTCAGCTTTGTTTCCCGTTTATGCCAAGTACATACGTGCATAAATACATATACATACACACAGCATTAGATATATAACGTGTAAAACAACCATGTTAATGATGACTTCTGGACTGAAGGGTACAAAGAAGACCCTTATCTTGCCAACATTATACCAATCTTTTTTCCCATTTTTGTATTTTTTAATCTTTGGATCAACAGTGAGCACGTAACACCACCAAAACAAATCAGAAAGCCTAACAAGTTACTATTTACTGTGTATCGATCCAAGACTCATTCTAACTTATTCACAATATAAAAAAACATACAGCAATCACCAAAAAAAGAGAGTAGGAATTTAACACAACTAGTGCCACCTTCAGTAAACCCTGGTAGCTGCAACAAATGGATTCCCTTCTTGGGACATCACTGGCCTACTGTTACCGAGGTTTTGACAACCCTATGGGAACTGTGTCTCCCAGTCACTTCTGTGACACCCTGCACCGGGAGAGAGGCACCACCAGCTCTGCAGACCCTCTGCCTCACAGAAGCACCAGCTGCCCTGGGCATGCTCCATGCTAGGCTGTGTAAAAGCAACAGTGTTTGGATGTTCAGGAGAAATAATTTACTGAACTTCTGGTCTCCTCTGATGAAGAGAAAGCACATTAGGAAGGAGCACACTACACCTCTAAGAGCTCAAGGAAAAACTCTACCCTCCATGCTCATACAGAACTGGACTTCATCCTACTATTGCCTCAGTTTTAGTCTCTCATGTGCAAATGAACATGGTTGATAAAAACCTCCAGTAAGTTATCTAACCTGGGGATCCATAAAGGACCTGAAGGTGTGAAACTGTTCACCTCTGAAAAATTTAAGGCCTCTCAGAATTTATTGTAGCACTTAGGAAGTACGTTCAGGGAGCTCACAGGGGCTGCAATCTCACTCCTTTCTCACCCCACACATGGCTCAGGAAAACAGTCCATAGTTCTCCCTCCTCAACATGCTGCAGTGGGAACATGGACTCAACTGACTGAAGAGCTCCTCACAGAAAACTGTGTCCATGGAAAGAAAACACAACAGCAAAGCAACTTCTGCTTTAAGGCAGGTAGTCCCTGCAAGGGAGTTGCAGCCAGCAACACTGCCACTTAAAAAACAAAAATCTGTTAATGCATCACTGAAGTGTCATGCCACGAATCATTCCTTGGTCGGGTAGTACATTCCAAAACACTCACAGAGTGCTGATAGTTAGTAAGCAAGGACTCTATGCTGAGGCAACCTCATTTTGGAAAGACCATACATAAAGTACAAGATAAGGCTGAATCCCACAAGAAGAGAAATAAAACCAAAATAAGCACCTGAGAAGCACAAAAGAGTTATGATCCCTGCAATTCCTTTCACATTCTGCATCTTGGGAGTCATGAGACTGCTGAAAGAAAGGGTACACACCACTGTATGGGCAACACACAACTGCTCCACTGCTGCAACTCTGAAACATCTCACACACTGGGACCAGCTGAGTCCTCCCCACATCCAGACCATCCCAGGCAGCATCTGTGTTTTTCCGGAAGTTTCAGCAACAAGCAGATACAAAGCCAAGTGAGGCAAAACTGCACAAAATCCAAAATTGTAATTCACAATGGTTGTTAGACAATTTTTTCTTCTTCAGCAGAGGTAACATTTTTTTCTTCCTGTTGATATCTATACCGCATAAATAAATTTAAGAAATATGGCTGCATGAAATAATAAATGCAGTATTTTTTTTTTTTACAGCTAGATGGCTTTCAGTATACAGGAAAAGAGCTAAAACAACTCTCCTGTTTACATATTGATTCAACTATTTAGCATTGTGTGGCAGCCACTGATGAGAAACTTTGACCAGCTTCAAGTAGAATGTGATAGGATGGAATAAAATGGAAAAGCTTTTTATGCAATGCAAAAAGCAGCACAGACTGTGTGCAGGTGATCAGATGCAGGAGCTAACTGCCCAGGATGCTGTGGCACCGCTCTCCTTGATGCTGCTCTGCAGGCAACCAGAAGAGCCTCCAGCAACCTGCTCTCATTTCCAGGCTGCTCCTAACTTCGAGGTTCATCCTGCTTTGGAAAACAGTTGGACTTGATGAAGTCTGAAGTTCCCTTCCAATGTGAATTATTCCAGTTATCTCACAATCATAATGACTTTCTATTGTAAATTATTTAGCGCAGTAGTGAAAACACTGCCACGAAACATGTAAGAAAGTAAGATTTTATTATTGACAAAAATGTCCTTTGATACATTTCCTGCTGTTGCAAATTGGTACAAAAAAGTCTTAAAAGCATTAGCTTTTCCTGTTAAATAAAAATTGAAGGCATTTACCCATTCTCCTAGTTGAGTGTCTGGCCCCATAATAAGTTAAACATTAAAAAAAAAAATCGCTAACATGTCACATCTACTTGTAGAAACACACACAAATATCTATGGCCCTCTCTAGACATATATCATGTATATGAAAGTAACTACTCAAGAGAAACAAAATGGTTGAGATCAAAAGGGTCCCCTCAAGATGATCCAGTCCAACCTTCCAGCTCAGGCCAGAGTGACCTCTCACAGGCTACCCAGGGCCATGTCCAGTGAGGTTTTGAGTATCTCCAAGTAGAAGAGACAATAGTAAAACAACTAAATCATAACAACCCAAAACTTGCTCTGATTGCTTGTGATATTCTTAAATTGGTCATTGTTCCTAATTCACAGTTTTATTTATACTGTTTCCATATTTTATAGCCTGTGAGTAAAAAAAAAAAAAAACCAAGACAGAAGTCAACCTGAATACATTAGGACAAACTCAGAAAGAAAATAGCACTTCCTACCTTTTTTTGAAATTTAGACTTTAAAGCTTGTTCACGAGAAACTATCACCTTGAGGTTTAATAATAAACAAGAAAGCCTGAAAATAGGTACAAAAGGTTCCCACATGGACTGAAGAACAATACAGGTTTCATGCACAACACAATGGCTGCTACACAGCCCATTTTTTCCCCTTAATTTTCCAGAATGTGAGACTGCCCTGCTGAATAAAGATTCACTACTCAGATAACTTTGCAATGATTTTTCAGAAGTAACATGATGCTTCAGGGTGTTTTTCTAACCAGGCAGTACACAGTGACTGACCAGTCTTTATCATGAATTTATTATTTCAATAGTTTTCAACACCAACACGATTAGATGTATCCCCAGTTGATTAATTTCAAATGAAATGTGGAAGTTGTTTATATTCCCCTTAAAATAAAAAAAAAGTCTAGAACTGAATGTGTGATTACCTGCAGTTACTCACATTATCTGTAGGCACAAACAGGCCTCTGTGAATTCAGAGCACCAAAAACCTCCCTGCTCGTTGCAGGAGGGTTGGACTAGATGATCTTTAAAGGTCCCTTCCAACCCAAATCATTGTGATTCTGTAGGTTTTACTTCACTTTGATGGTAATCACAGTTACTACTGCAGAGCTCAAGGGTTAAATGGGGGAACATCCTGTGCCAGGTACTGTGTAAACAGGAGCTACATATGGCAACACTGCTCACTGTAGCACAATGAAAAGACAGCTCAGCTCACATTTTATTCAGCCTGGGATTTTGGCCTGCTTTTATGAAGCATCTTTCCTCCCTAGCTAGAACATCTCATCTCTAGCATTCAAGTAAGTTTTTATTTACAACTCAGGTAACGCCGTACAACTCTCTCACATTATTGGCAAAGTACCATCTTGAGGCTGGTCTCTGTTTGAAATATAAAAGTGTTAGGAAGGTGTCATAAAAAGCAGTGTCCTCTATTTTCAAATTAACTGGATTACTTCTGAAATCTTGGTTTGACCAGTGCACATTGTTTCACAGGACCAGTAATCCACAGCTTTAGCACAGAACACATTTTACCATTGAGGTTAAAGAGATTTACCTTGTGAGGCTCATTTACACAGCTAATCACATTATTGCTTTGCTGACTCCTTCCTGCTCTCATCACACATGCAAAATGCCATCTGCCCTAGTAAATCTAACTAGCCAGATGAGCTGTTAATTTACCAATGCAATTTGTGAAGAAGTATTAAGTACCTCTGAGGATCTCCAGTTAAGAAAACATAATCACTAACTCCTGCATTGCAAGAGTATTGTGTATATACACTCAAGATCTCATTACTCTGGCAAGAAAATGAGGTTATCACTAAGTGTGCTTCTTAGAACTGGCCTACAGAAAGGGATAGCAAAACTAAAAGAGATTTAAAAATAAGCTGTCGGGCTATTAAGTACCAACATAAATTAATTACAAATTCTTCTGCCAAGGAAGCTTTTCAAATCTAGGTGACAGGAAAATAGCTGGAGTAAAACCTTTGGGAATGCTATGCTTCCACTTCACTCAAAAAATTCCATTGAGCCAGTTCAGCTGTAGTGCAACTCCAGCATTAATCAAATTATGCCAGAAATTAACGTCTTTTTATGCATAATACAGTAGGCTTCTATTCCGAAAGGTCTTCAAACAAGCCAATAAGAACCATGACTGAAGCATTCATATTACACTAAAAGGAGATTTTTTCTGAACAACAGGGGAGAATTACATAGGTAACACAAACGATCAATTAGTAACTACTTTATTTCTATCTCATTCTCATGTATAAAACGGTATTTCAGTCCATTCCTGTTCATCTGTAATAGATAGAGTCAATGGACTACACCCACACTGAACAGTTCAGAACTTCTGTGAATATAGGGCAATTAGTCTGACATTAATAAGTTAAAATAACTTCAAACTTGCTTGTTTTCCTAATTATGATTCTAATAAATATCTCCTGCAATGCCAAGAAAACCAGGAAAGCCTTTCAGACTTACCAGAGACAAAAATCTTCCAGGTATCTTAAGTTTTACAGCAAGTTTCATTTATTGACATTTTTAAATACTTGCTTTGACTTGAGTGACTTTGGTTGTTTCCCCAAAGCCTCAAGCCAATAGCCTCTACCATGGTCAGATTTGGCTTCCACTGAAGAGGTCTACTTCATCAGGTAACCCTTTGGTCCCCTTTATTGTCCCTACCACTATTATGGCTCTGCTGTGATCCCACAGGATCCCTTCCCTCTGGTTCCACTGCAGAGCAAGGTAAGAGCTCAGGAATGCTGATGGCTGAAGAATGCATCATGCACAGTTGGTGATTGCAGAGAGCGAGGTCCCTGACACACTGCTCACCCCATGTGCTCTGTCCTCTCTGTGCAGAGCAGGAAGAAAACTCACTCTGTAGGACAAGTGGGAAGTCCCAGACAAGGAAATCTTCCCAATTCCCACACAATAAGAGATCACTTTGGTCCACAGATAAGGAATCTAGTCCAGGCATTCACTCATATAGTCTAGACTATTCTTTTCCAACTTCAGATTGAAAAGTTTCGCTCCCCTCTTCACAATATTTTCCTCAGAAAAGACCTGGGACACAGCTCTTGTCCTTAATTAAGGAAAAAACCCACCCAGCCTTCTTAGATAATTTCTCCCCTCTCTTTTTAGGCAAGGTCTCTCTCTATACAATTCACTTTTTTTTTTTTTTTCCATTGAGTTACTGGGAACATCAGGTTGATTCAGCTTCCACTCTCCTGTTCATCGCAAGAGGCCCTTCTGACCCTCTGCCCTTTGAGCACAGCTCCTGAACAACACAGTGATCTTCCCTTGCTTCCCTTGCCCACATACAAGATCACCTATTTCCATTACAGATGTGGTGAAAGGAAATTCTCTGTTCAACCACCTGTCTATTCACCTGCATTAAAGAAATAATGAGCAAAAAATCACCATGCCTTTTGGACAAGAAAAAAAAGCAAGTAAGAAAAGAACTTTGCGGCTGTACCTCACCACTAACATGCAAAACAGAGGCATAGAAAGTATTATTCCACAATGCCCCGACCAACTTGACTGAATGGAGGTCAAAACTCAACAAATACACTAAATTGCTTAAGTATTTTAGCTTCTCATCTGCTCTGGCAATCTGTCTTGTCACCCCCTTCTGCCTTCAGTATGCAGTTTCCTCTCATCAACGTGATCACTGTCCATTCCCATTTTTTGACTGCATTCTTTAATTACATGTTGCTATCCTACAGCACTCTGGCTGTCACAAAATCCAACAACACACAATATGACACAAGCAAAAACACAGTAAATACATTTTTAAGGTCTCGGCAGTCTGGTAAAGCACATGCTGCTTTTTTTATAATTGAAAGGACAAGCTACCACACCCCCTAGAAATGCACCTTAGCTTATACTGCATTCAGGGCAGGACAATGTTAGAGCGAGCAGGCAGCAGAGATGCAATACGAAGTAGGTAATGAAGAGATGAACAGCAGGGTTAAAATTGCAGGAGTGTCCTAGCAGGGAGAGCTTTAGCCAGAGCACAGGTAGGACTAAGCATGGTGGAACTGCTGAAGACAAACAATTGCACAGCAGCAACAACTTTCAAGGTAACTAGTAAGTGAAATTAAGGAGAGTCCCTTCACACCCTTTCTCACAGAAAATAACATTGGTTCACTGAAGAAATAAATTATACAGCAGTGGATCAGGTAAGAGTAACAGTCAATGAACTTTGTTCACAAACACAAAAAAGTTCCCCATTTCTCAAAAATGGAAGTTATTAGTCAGGAAGACCAAACAGGTAATTTAAGTCTTCTACAAGAAATCTTCATACCTTAGAGCTGCCCCAAATTTGAGGTTATTACCCTGAGGTTACTCTTTAGTGCAGTCACATTTTCTCTTTAGGCACATTCTGCTTTCCATTGACATGCACGGACAACATTAAAGAGCCTGGCCAAGGAAAAGGTTTGAAGAAAAACACAAGTAGCCAGGATATCAACCGTTAGAGGATGCATGGAATGAAAGATTTCTCCTTTGAAAATAACCTTTGCAGGGGCTTTCTAGTTGTTCCTTGATACAAAGAAAGTTCTGTTCTTGCTGAAGTTTTGGAAAAGGAAAAAAGAGAGAGAAGCCTTTAGAAAAATCCTTCCTTAGGAGGCTGCAATGAATTTGCATGCATCATGCAGACACAAAATGAAGTCGAAAGCTTTGAAGAAGTATTCCACACAGAAACTGCATTCTCTCCTTTTCTGAAGGCAACAAAACTTCTGTACCACACTGTTTGTGCCACGACAGCTATTTTTTGCCACTTGCTTTGTTTGCAGTAGCTACCTCAAGTTCTCCCTAGGCCACCATCTGGTAAGGATTTACAACAGATTACAAGCAAAGATTTAACTTGCTGTCTGTACGTTTGTCTGGTTTAGCACACTGCACAGGCTGAGCAACTGCTTGGTAGGCTGGGTTGTGTAGACATACTGGATGTATAACTTTGATCAAAGTAGTAAATATTTAGACTGTATGAGCAACATCATCATGGCATCTAGTTTCTCTTCTAACATGTATATAACTCACTTTTGGAAAAAAGAAGAAGTATACTCAAAAGCTTTAATACATATACGGAAAAATTTAATGCTGTTAAAAGGATTACAAAACCCACTGAAATTAATACTTACACATTTATTTTGCTCCAGCAATTTTTGAATATTGCATACTCACTCGGAAAAGGCACCACTTTGGTTAAGATCTGCTTGATCAGCTTGAGAGGCAAAAACCATAGTGAGAAAAAGGAGAAGGAAAAAATACTGACTCTCATCATTTTCAGTGTAATGAAACATTGACTAGGAGGACTGTGGAAAGATTTGTTGCAAAGATCTATCAAGCTGTCCTTACTTCAGCTGACATCACTCAAGAAGAAGCCATCACTGAACAAGACTTAAGAGTTTGTTTTTCTGTGAACAACCACCTAAGCAAATTATCAGAAAAATATAAGAGGGCTAGGCTGCACTATCTTATTATGATGGTCTGTAAAAAAGAAAAGAGAAGCTCAAATGACTGTTTTTTCAGTAACAGGCAGTCTCTGTATAGTATTTCACATAATTAACTCAAAATGCTTCTTAACAGCCAAGATGATGAAAGAACTGAGAAGTTCCTTAGAAGGTTACAAAATCGTAATTCCAGTAAGTTCAGTGACATTGCCCCTCTTCTCTCTCCCCATCAGTTCCAGAGCTACAAATCAGAAATGAGAACGAGGTTCAGCACTACATGGATAGATAAGCCTGTAAAAATTAAATGAAGGGGCAGGATGGACAGCAAAGTAGTAGCCACTGCTAAGCTGGGAAAACCACAGTGCCTCAGCAGAGTTGCCTGAAAACCTGTAAGATGTCTGGAGTTGCTGATAATTTTCAAAGAGGTTTGCCCAAGGTGCACATTACCAGACAATGTGGCTGATCCAAAACCTGTTCTCTCCCACTTTTCACTATAGAAGATGCTGCAGGTATGCTCTGCAAGTCTCAAACAAGCTATCATGCTTTTAGTGGTACTAATTATCTAAATATATGCACTTCTAGAACATGGTACCTTTGCTTTTTTTCTTTAAAAATATGCAAACCCCACCAATGAAGATTCTTTACTTAGAATGACAAACAAACAAGAAGGCCATGTTCACTCACAATACCATACTGTACTCACACTCTTCCCTTCCTTGTAGTCAGCATCCCTGGATTTAGTTGCATCCAGAACTTTTCCCCTGTGCCCTGAAGCACGGAATGCTGCTCATCAGCTCTCTGGTTATACCTTGTGCCTCCCACTAACACACACAGACAAACAGAACATGTCAGGACAGTTTTAAGGACTGTCCATGCTGTAACTATCAGCAGGTTTCCTGAGTTCCTCAGTATTTCACTCCAAATATGCCCAACTCACTTGCCAGAGATGTTCCCACAGACAGCACGTAGCCATCTCATTTGGAAGGGGGAGAAGGCAGTTTAGATTTGACAAATATGAGCTGTCTTAATACTGCACAACTGTAAGCCTATTTAATTTAGTATTATTATTAAACTCCAAGAGGCATGGCTGTTTGAGGTACCCTGCAGGAATTACCACAGCCATCTGTGCTAAGCCACTTTCGAGTACCCTTCCCATGGAAAGTAATCCAATGCCCTCCAACTCTACCTGAGGTTTGTTTTTGTTAGTTTCTCCCTTCTGTCCTAACAGTGTTGAAATTGTAAAGTTGAACTGATGTTTTCCAATTGCTGTCAAAGCATGTTTTTTCTCCTAGGCACAGCTGGCAGGCAGTATTTTACCAGATCAGGGCAAGTACTGTGGACACTGCAGGGAAAGGATTCCAGATGGGCATAAAGAGCAAGAATTTCAGATGATCAGCTATGGTGCACTGTTTAAAAAATTACTTCCATATTTTCCATATAATACCTATCTGCAAAAGAGATTCTTTGTTTATGTAATCCAAAAGAAGTGGGCAGGAAGACATCAGAGAAGGCTTAACATTCAAAACTGTAGTTTTCTGTGGTAGCCTCTAATAGATAATCTATGTAAGCCTCCCCTCCCTAAAACCTCTGTCTCCTCCCTGCCAACAGAAAGTCCTTTTGACAAGCAATCTGTTAGTCTGCCGTTTTGAATAAATCAGGGGAAAAAGAATTACTTTTCTGATGCCTAAGAAAATTAAAAAGCCAGCCTTAAATCTGCTACAGAAATGTTCTCAGACTGTTCCTCGTTTACATGGGCATGTCACCAAGCAGAGCAGCTCTTAACTTCCCAACACGAAATGAGCAGTGATTTTTTTAAACACTATTTCCTTAAATGTATATGAGTGGGCAGAGAAAAGAAGAGGCTAAATTATCTCATATCCTCCTGCTGCTCCGTCTTCCCCAGTATTTCCAACATCACACACAAGAATTTTCTTTCAGTGTATACACCGTATTACCGAATAAAGGAGCACTGTTACCACAGTTCCCCATCATCACTGTGTATAACACCTGTCACTGCCTTTTGCAGTGCACCTGTCACAGCTGCATTTTCGATATACACACTTCAGCCACTATGCTAAATTCACACTACAGCTCTACTCAGAGCTGTGGAAAAACACCAGAGGGACGTGGTGAAGGCTGTCACTTGACAACTGGAATTAGCCAATCTAGCAAGCCAATCTAACAGCTAGCTTACTAAAGGGCAGATATTTGCTCCTCCCCTCTTCTCAGTTCCTGCATCAGTTCCACCTGTGCTTCCAATCCAGCTCCAGGATGTAAGTTTCAAGAAAACTAACCCACATGCACAGGGGGGATAGCTATCAAACACTAGCTCAAAAGAGCAGTATACCACATCCAAACAAAAACTGAAACTTAACACAACCTAAAAAAAGGATATCCTAATTTATGTTTTTATGAAACATCACAATGGCTACAGGTACCTGTGTAAAATTTTATGGTGCTGGACTGCAGCACCTGCAGAGTCAGAGCCACAGCACCGTCCTTAAACCTCATGCAGACATGCCCAACCTTCCTGGGAAGATCTTATGCCTAAAAATAAAAGGGCACTACCAACTATACATAACTGTAAGCTTAGCTCCAACATCCAGACGCATTTGTTTTTGTAGGGGAGCTGTGGAAGACTTATTACTAACAGGAAGCAAAACTAAAGTAAAAAATGGGCACTGAAGAATTAGTTACAAAAGGCAGAGAATCTAGTTTGACACACACACACATGAAAAATAATTCCGTCTTACTGAGTTAAATGAGGGGGTGATAAAGTGTTTTGATTACTTGCTTTAGAACCTCACACTCAACACAGCCAATAAATTCAAAAAGTCAGTATCCTAGGAGCTCATCAAACCTACCCAAAACAACAGGGTTTTGCATGTGCATTTTCTATTACAGTTATACTAGCTACAGATACAGTTTATTGTCACATCAAGTTAAAATATCAGGAAATAATTTAATTGCTGAATACACTCGTGCTTTATTACTCAGATAACACAAGACTAACTTGCTGAACTTTGCAATCTGCAGCTGCTTTAAATGCTGACTAGATAAGGAGAAAGAAAGAACAAAAGGGGTCAGACACAGGACCTGATATTAAAATATTCAAGTTCTAATCCTCAGTCTGATCAAACTGTTCAGCAACCAAGATTCCACTGTCAGAAAGAATTCAAAGATGTAGTCCAGATCTAAAAATCAGCTTTTTTGTGTTCCCCATAGCAAACAGTACATTTAACTCTTCATACTACCTTTTGCTCAGGAAGTATGGGCATTCAACAGTTGATTTTTATGTAAAAGTTGTACTCTCACTTCAGCTGAAACGCTTATCTAGAATAAAAGTCAGAAGCTGGTGAAAAACAGTTGTAACTTAACTGGTAAAGTTGTTCTGCAGTATGTTCAGCTACAGTAGGGTAAGGTAAACAGGCTTGTAAGTTTTTGTCTCATTTCACCTAAAAATAAGAGCAGGAGCTTTATTCCAAGCTTCCTTCCTTTGTGAACTCTTCATATTTCTATTACAAGACACAAGCTGTGAAGCTGAAGATTTGTTGGGCACATTCTGCTGACAACTGGAATCTCACATTAACATCCTCTTACTGCAACTAACAACTGTTTCCATGGGAACAAAGACAAAACTATGATAATTCATAGGAGCCACAGCATTATACTGACCATGTGCTGTCCATACCAAGTTCACATCTGAAGGTTTCCAACACAACAGATGAATGCACCATCTCACAACCATGAAGTGACAACTTTATCAATAAATCAATGCTACAGTTTATGACAATTTCTACACTAGAAAAACTGATTCTTCATTTTGTTCAATGTCCTCTTTCTTAGCTAACTGATAGAAGCAATTTGTATTATCATCATCACCTCTTTATTTTAAGTGGTGTTATTAACAAGAAAGAAAATGATGCCTTTGTCTTAAACAGCCCTCAACAAAAGTAGTAGCAGCACGATCATTACCATGGAGGAACAAAGGCACGCTGAGACTGAAGAGACCTACTGAGCCTCAGGTAGCAAACTGACGACCAAAACGCCTTTTCCACTCCAGTGTATCATTAACTCAAACTGAAGGCTGCTTCCCTGGAGAAGTTTACACTTAAGTTTACTCCCTCCCATTTCCAGCAGTACATCATCTCGTAATGAGTACAAAAATATTTGACTGGTGGCATCGAAAGCAGAATCTATTTAGACTCACTGAAGCACTGCAATCAGATATCCTAAGCTAGTTTCTTGCCATATCCAAGGATCACAGTGCCGGTCTTAAAGATTTAGCAATTTAAAAAAACTTAAGGGATTACAGTTCCTTGCCCTGGTTCTGTTACAGTACTTTACATGAGAACTATATTTAATCCAATTAATAACTTACTTATTAAATCTAAACTTAGATGAAAGTTGTATTTCCACAAACTTGATGGCATGATCAAATTTAGAAGGGAATAAACAATTACTTATGTAGATGTAACTAAAAGAAAACCATCTTAAAAAATATTTCTTGATTGATTTTTTTCTTTAAATGAAGCGATCCCTTTCAACTGTTGTGGCTGCTAGAAGACTAACATTTCCCAAAGACTCTCATGTACTTCATATCTTGTTTTATTGTAGCAGAATAAAGCGAATACTGGCTTTCTTCCTAAAAGGCATACTTTAGACTGAAGGAGTATGTAACATATTCAGCCCCAGAGTACTATTGCAACATGACCTGCAATGGCAGGAATACCTATATGCAATTAAGACAATCCTACGAGTTCTTTTCCTCCCAGCTAAGAGTACTAATAGATTAGAAAACTGAAAACTGAGTACTTCCAAGTAATAGCAAAAAATACTAAGATCAAAGGTCAAAGTGACTGCTGCCAAGGCTTGCACACAAATGATACTTTTCTATGTTGTGGCTATATGCAACACACTGGGGTATCAACCTGGAGCTAACTCTACTGAAGCAGCAGTCCCATAAGAATGGTGAAGTTTGAAATAGCAACATCAAAAGGATTGCTTTCTGTGCCCATTTGTCATTATGTTTATTTTCATCTCTGAATCAGAATTAACTCTATTTCAAGCTGGAATTTAAAAAAACAAATCAAACAAAACAAACGTTTTAAATATGTAACTGTACCATTAATACATTGGATGTGAAAATAGAACAGCATATGGCAAAAGAGATTATGGGGATTAGCCAATTAAATGGTATGACTCAAACCGACATGATCCGTCAAATCTGTGTTTTGCAGTGAAGTATGTGGGGCCATGGGATCATGACTTCACCTAATGCAAATAACAAAGCCAAAGTTCTGAAAATAACTGATTTGGCAAAAAGTATCTTCAAGGAAGTAAGGAGAAGTATGAGATGCTCCAAGCTTACAAGGTAAGAACAAATAATTTACTTCTGGATGTCTTCTTTAATGCTGGAGTTCACAATACCTACTTGATGTAGAACATATTAAGAACAGTCCCAGAGGACAATAACCTTGATCATTATTCACATGCTTAGGACACAGGACATTAATTTTAACATAAAAGATTACAGACCAAATTCTTGGTAATATAAATACACAGTAAACATCTCAGTGAAATCAAGTTTCCACAGTCATAAGAAAACAAAATATTCAAGCAGGGCTTCATGCAGAACGGAGGCCTGCTTCTAGGAGCTGAATGCAGATGGCAATCCTCACCATCAGTGATGCAAATAGTTCACCCATATATTTAACAGAAGGAAAGAGGAAAAAGAAGCAGAAGTATCTGGAAATAGGGCCTCCCAAAGGTGAGATTACTGTCACCTTCATGCAGCTGCCCTCATTACACCTTGTGTAAGACCTGCTCAAAAGACAGATCCTGCAGGAAAACAGGCCAGAATATTATTCTGCTGGTTAACCCCTGGGACTCCGAGCACTTGTCTAAATAGAATTCATTCATTCAAGTTCAGTTGAGCTCATTCTTCTACAGTTAAATCAGAGATGCACAAAGAAATGTCAAAAATCCAAGCAAACATCAGTTCACAGATATACATGTACGTGACCAATTGGACTAAAGAATTTAATGCTTTATATTACTAAAAGTTTAAATGCATAAACTGAAAGCTGTATTACAAAATAATATAAACACCTTTTATACAGAGTTGCAGCAAAACCACCAAAAGGAATCAGTTACAAACCAAAGCCTTTCTTACATTTAATTAATGGTTCAACTCGATACAGTTTTAAATGCCAATATTACACAAACACTTTAGCACTTCTAAGAATTGAATGAAACAAAAAACATGCTGAAAAGTTAAGTTGATAAAACTACCACAAAAAACCCCACCACAATTTCCAAAAGCACTTTTTAATCAATGCAACCTCAATAAGTTGCAGACACTTCTCCAACATGACAAGTTTTCCTTTAGAAGGGATAGCTTAGTAGGAAACAAATTGAGGAAAAAAAAAAAAAGTCTCATTAAAACAAGTGCAGTTTCAAGTCTTAACCTGACAACTTTCAAAGGATCAAGAAGCTACACATGGCTATGTAATGGAACTGCCCTTACATAAAACTTGACCACGGATGCACATATATGGAAACAAATGAAATTTGTTTCAAATTTCCTGTGCTACATTTTATAATATTATAACCACCTGTTTATCACAGTATGCAAAACTCAAGAGAGCTGTCTCTTACGGATTTAACCTTAAATACAAAGCAGCTTATCCTCTACTTCCATCTCATACTGTTTCAGTTAAGAAGACAAGCGTCAAATGTATCAGTGACAGCTTTGAGACATGTAAACAAAGTTCTGTGAAATTTCACCAACATTTCATTTTCATTAACAACCTCCTCTCCATTATGCTAAGCAGAAAAATATTCTTTTATACAGAACTGTACACATTTCCAAGCCGTGACACATGCTACTTACAAAGTCCTTCATATAATTTACTTCCGGATTATGGTCTTGGTATCTACAATAGGGTGAACACATCAATAACAAATCTGTATTTTAAACAAAAGTAGTTTATCTGCTTACCTTGAGGAAAAGAATTTGGCTGCACTAAGTACAGGAATGCATGTACTATTTTAAACAAAACTCCTATTGCCCCAGGTTCATGGTATACACCTGTATCATACGTCTTGGCTGGTACAAATCCAAAATCCAAAGTTCCAGGAGGTGGTTTGTATATAGGCTGTACCTCTGAAATAGTACTCCCACAAAACAGCAGCAGCAGCAAACAGAGTTCCACAGCCATAGCGAGCAGTATTCATAAAACTAGAGGTAGAGATATTTGTCTGACCAAGTTGAGAAATCTTCAAAACATTCACTTGGGGGGTAGCTTTCCAGCCAGGAGAATGCTGGTACACTCTCACACCTTCAATTCTTAAATGTATTTTTACTTCAGAGCGGTACAGCAGCCTCTTGTGGAAATGACTCAGCGCACCATCTCTGGCAAAAAAAAGAAACAGCTCATTAAGGTGTGTGCAAGCAAATAAGAAAGTGCAAGACAACCTGCAATCTTCTGTGGAAATTGAACACATCAACAGCTGCAAAAGTGAGCCAGATAGGACAGAAAAGAAAAAACTGTTGAGATTTACGAAGAATATGTTATACTACATACACTGTACTTCAAAGAGGTGGAAAAAACAATTATGCACAGTTCCAGGTCAGTGAGTTTTCTAAAACAAAGCAGAACGTTGGTAGAGCTCCAAGGGAAACAAAACTAAAGAAGCAGTGTATGAACTGCGCTTCTGACTAAGTACAATATGTCATGTCACAACAATTACACAATGCATTTAATTACCACCTGATTGTTCTCTAGTTGATGACAATTATTACGAGTCATACTCTGCATTTCTTTAATCTATACCTTTCAGCAAAACTTCAATCCTAGATAGTCTTAACAGTCTTCCAAGATTGAGGGGAAAAAAAATTATGCATCACTGAAAAGTGACCAAAACAAAAAAAAAACCCCAAAACAAACAAAACATCACCCTCTTGACAGATGACAGTGGGCATCAGCAATTACTTTCTATTAATTCAAGCTATCTCAAGGCTCTCCTTAGGAATTTGAGAAGTCAACAATTTTTATTTACAGCTTGCTAAAGCTGAATGTCATTAAGATGACTTTGGTTGATTATATGAATGTTTAAGAACATTCTGAATCTACAAAATCACAACAGCCTAATCCACCACCATATAAGAAATGTAAACAGAAACATCCCTGGGTTTCCAACAAATCAAGTGACCACATCTTGATCTACAAGAAGCCAGGTAAGACTCCTTCATTTCAGCATGCAATCCCAGCCTCTGAGGAAACAGACTGAAACTAACCAAATAAAAGGCAAGATAAAAACTGCTGCCCTTCTCTGATTTTGGAAGCTGCATACACTTGACGAGCGTGCCAACGAGTACCACACTGATCTTCCCATCCATCAGGCCAGCTTCTCCTTGGGACACCTTTGGTGATCCCCCAGAGTGACACTGACCGGGTGTGTGGGAACACACTGCTCATGACAAGACATCACTTCCAGCTGGGGAGCACCCAGCACCAACTGCCTTCCTCAAGCACAGCTGGGTCTCTGTTGCCCATTTTAGCAGCACTGCTGAAGAGAAATGCTTTCCACCTCCACCTTGGTGTTCAGATCATTCACCAGCAAGAATAACAGCAAAATAACAGAAACACCTCACGGCTCCAGTCAGGCCAATGCCACACCAATATCTTGACTTCCACCATACTTCCAGGTCAAAGAGATGCTGAAGACTTAAAACCTGTAGTTAAGGTGAGATTTAAATCTCTCCCATGCTTTACAGTCTCTAGTAAAACACCAGCTACCTTATTGAAAACCAGTACTTCGCAAGAAGTCAAAATCACATTGCGAGCTTGTTTAGTAGTCTGTGCTGCACTCAAAGGATAGATCAAGAAAAATACGGAACAAAGGAATACAAGATCAGATCAAAGACCTAGAGACAATTTTGTTTCTCCACTGTGCAAATGAGTTAAGAGGGAACACTCATACCTGTCTTTCCTCCTCATAGCTTGTGAAAACCAAGAAGAATGAACAGTCATAATGCTGCGATCAGCATAATTATCCAACCTTTATTCAAAAAGGTGATGTTAGCAACCACTCTGAAATATGCTCTACACAAGCACATAGTAATTTAGAATACCTAATACCACGAGTATTTCCCTATCTGGAAAAGAATGTTCTGTTAAAGATTAATGGAAAAAAAAAAGTTCCAATCCAAAATATTCATTTTCCTCCTTTAATTTTTTACTGAGACTAGTTTTCTTCAGCCTAAAACATACTTTTAAGTGAAATTTAATCACATACACGTCTTGCTTTGAGGCTGAACACAGAAATGGTCAGAGAGTGAAAACTGCTTAGGCTGCATTTTATTATCAAATCTCCAGAAACTCTACAGGACAAAGTATCACAAGACCACGACTAAGTGAAAAAAAAAAAATCATTTTGCCTTTATGACACAACAGTGAAAACTGTGCAAGTTTGATACACTACTGTTCTGATGCCAAAATGATTTTTGCTTTTATATATATTCTTCATATATATGCATAGCTCTGTGGACTTTTATAGTATAGTTATACAGTTTCCTAGCTAACTCCAGTACTTTTCCTATTAGACAAATTCCTGAAGGCCTGTTCTAATCTTGCTTCTTCTGAGAACCAAGACCAAGCCACCTTCCCAAGACATTTTCTCATATTTTAGATATAAACAAGGTAGAGCCAGTAGCAAGGAGGGGGGGCTTCAGAGGGGGTCACACCAAGAGGGGGAATTACTTCATTAAATCTTTCTAAATGGGGATTCTTGTCAATCATGCTATTTTGCTAAACTTATAAAAGTATAAAAACCCTGTATCACATGTGCATTTCTGACACATTTTCAGTGTGCATGTCAGTGTGTTGTGCACCTGGAGGGACCTTCATTAAACAGTAACCTCTTTTTATCACCTTAACCTTGTTTGGCACTTGATTTTAGGGGTTCAAAGGCAACAGTTCAATTTGGTTTCCTTAAAAAGAGATTTGAACAATTTTTCTAATGCAGGTTTATTTTTTCTAATTTGGTTTATTTAAAGTACAGTTGCAACATTTCAGTGAGTCAGGAGAAAAAACTCCCACATGGTAACAGACCCTTGACTCCAAAAGTTAAGGAAACATGCAAAAGCATTCATTTCAGGGAAATGTTAGGTATGGCTGTGAAAGATGAAATTGAAAGAAGATGACTTCTCCAACTGGTGTCTTAAGGCAAAGCTCTCTGTAGTGTGCTCTGTTATACTTGAGAGAGGGCAGAAAAAGATAACATACACTCAACTTCTTTTTGTAAGGTTTTAGATTAAAGACAATTTCAAGTCTATCTAATTGCACAAACAGATAAATAAAACACTGTTAAAATGTTCTCCCAATATAGGAAAACAATCACTACACCTTCTAGAAATAAGTAGCCATGTATCAAACAAAACAAAGTGGGCAGTTTTAAGACAAGGACACTACTGAAATTGCAAGGACACTCTGTGTAGTGCAAAAAAACCCAATATTCTGCTTAGTGGAGAAACGTAAGTCTCCAAGTCGACATAGTTTTAAAGCTTTCATAAAATTCAGGTGAATTTCCTGCAAATCAAAGAATCTGCAAAATTATGACCATATGCTCTTCCTCTCCCTTTGCTGGCAAATATATCTTAGTAAACATGGTATATACAATCTTACTGGGCAATTCCTGCAGACTGGCATCATTTCTTCTCCATACTGCATAAAACACTAATATTTTCAAGGTTACGTTAATAATAATAATCAGGAACTTGCAGAAACACTATTAAACCTGTAACTTAAGATGCCTCTGAGCATGTAATATGTATTCAACCTACCTAAAAATAACTCAGATGTAAAAAGCTCCCAGCACTCCTCCTTTTCTTGATATCTAAAAGAAACTTAGCTGGGAGCATATTAGTCGTTAAATATGCTAGACAAACAGCATTAAAGAGGAAAAAACTATCCATGAAATCTGTAATTCTGAGAACTGCAAGAATGACATACACAGGAGTGACACAAATAAAGAGAACTGAATAGCTGTTTATGCTAATCTTCATTGCAGCATGTGGCCATCTCATTTCCTCAGACACAGTGTGGCATCACTGCAGTCAATGAGTTACAGGAACTGCCAGTACAACTCTCCCCAAGTTCAAGTAAACAGTGAATGAAAAGAAGCTGTGTGAAACTTTGAAATACTCACAGTAATTATCAAATAAGCTACCAATTTCATTACTAAGCACCCTGTGAAGTACTTAAAAAGTTAAAATTAATTAAAAATTTTCATTATTAAATGTGTGTGGTTTGGAAATGTCCATTTTTAAAACTCAAGCTTTGCATTTTATTCTGCGGTTGACACTAATATTCTATACATATAAGTCACTAAGCGTAACTCCTGGGGTTTTAAACACTACCTGTGGAGTGTTTAAACATGTAGCAGCATTATCATCTCAGATACATCCTATACTATCTGTTATTAAAAATATTTTCCAAAACCAACCTCTGCTTTAAGTTTAACAAAGGAAGAGGAGACAAGAGATAGATGCTTTAGTTCAGCAGCTTCCATGATACATCAACTCTGAATAACAGAGCCCAGAGGCAGCATGATGTCCAGTTCTTTGTTCCAAAGGGACTGGCCTCCTTCTGTTTAACACTGCAATCCATGCAAATACAACTCTGCAGTGCAGCGATGCAACGATGATTAACCCCGTGAACTGAAATTCAATCAACCGGGGGCTAGACTGCTAAAGCTCATTTGGGGAGCCTGCTGGCAATGAACCAGGATGTGCTGGGATGGTGGTAGATGCACTTGTCCATAGGAAGCCCACACAAACGTTCTGAGCATATTTGTTACATTTTTCCAGGTACACATTTGAAAATCCAAATCCATAATCTCCTTGGCACCAGCGCCAGCAATCACCAGAAGTAAATTAAAACAGACACAAAACACATAGTTACAGGCAGACTGTAACTCCTAAGTATGCATAAAAAAACCAATCCCACACCACCACCTTCCCATTCCAGAGACCCCATACAGCAAGCCAAGTTAGATACTGGCAGGTGAAAAAGGTACAGTTTTCTGTTACAAAATCTGCCCTAAGCCTACCAACAATTACAACCTGTTGCCACAGGAGGATTAAGAAGTAAATAAACCTAATAAGCGCTAGGGACTGCAGAATACAGCTTGGCAGCACTGAGAAAACTAAACAAATAGCATCTTCCACACTAGGCAGCCTTGGTACCCATCTGACTTGCTGTATGTTCAAAACGAGTGAGTGCTCAGGTCAGGAAAATCTGGATATTCAGAATCCAGTTTGCTTTGAGCAGCTTCTTACTAATTTCAAAATTAATAAACTAAAAAAGCAACATCAAAAAATCCTTCTGTTTTACAAGTCACAGCCATTTACAAGCAGAAAAACACCTGTAAAAATTCCAGGTGACATACCTTCCCCCAAGCCTAAGCAGGTCTGATTTTCAGCTGACTGCCTAAATATTTGAAGTACATTTCCACTAACCAAACAAAACAATTTATTTAACTTGATTTTAAGTGATGCATTTACTCCAGCATTCATAGAGCATTCCTTGTTAAATTACTTTTCAGCATCATATAGAACATTTTAAAACACAGTAAGCCCAGCCCACAAACAGGGAGCTTTTGGGAAATGTGTACCGATGAGCGTTGTATACATGTCCCGACATCAAGGTACCGCAACACGACGCATATGTTTCCCACTAGCAGCTGAGACTAAGCCTATCCTTCACCTTCTTTCCAATTATTTGAACTGTAGAGACCTCTTCCTCTAACATGCTGCCTAGTCCTTATCTGCAAACTGCAGAGCAGCGCGGGTACCGCAGCTCTGCCTCTGCTGGAATACCGACCGATATGGTAGTTTCTTCAGGGGCTCCTCTGCATGTGTGTGCAGAAGACACAGCCCATGTTTACTACCACAACTGCCTCTTCTCCCCAGCTCTCGGATGAGGACCCCGGCTCACTGCAGAGCACACCTCTGCTGAGGAAAAAGGTTGGGCCAGCCAGGGTGGGCTGGCGCGGTGTGCCCAGGTGCACAGCGAGCAGCCACCGGCAGCACCGCCTCAGGGAACTCCAGCGAGGCGGGTGGCATCCGCCGCAGCGCTGCCGCGCCGAGCGGGGAGCCGGCAGGAGCGCACGGGCCCTCTCCCCGCTCACATCCACTGCAGAGCCCAGGCTGGGGTTCGCCTCCCTGCCCCCACCCNGACCCCGTTGGTCTATCTGAGACAGCTCAGGCCCCACCGCCCGCCTCCCCCCTCTTGCCCCCGGCAGGTGCCCTCAGCGACCGCCCTCCTCCTCCTCCCCCCCGTGGAGCGACTTCCCCTCTCCCCGGAGATCTCCGGGGCTCTCCCCGCTCAGCTCCCCCCGCTGCTCTCTGTTCATCTGCCGGTGGCTCACATTTGTCCCCGACCTCTCCCCAGCCGCCGCTCCACACGGCCCCCGGGGAAGGAACGCGCACCCCGTGCCCGCCGCCCCGCTCTGCTCGGCGGGCGGGCCCGCCCCGGGGCCCCCCGGGCCGGC
>VZRF01009392.1:523886-544388 GCA_013396875.1 Vireo altiloquus
CCCCTCCCCGCGGCCCAACCCGTTCCTCCCGCCATCCCGCTCTCCGCCTTTCCTCAGTACTGACCTGCCCGCCGGCCGCCCCTCTGCCCCCGCCTCACCCCGCGCTCTCAGGGCGCCTCCATCCCGCCGCTCCCACAGGTCGCTCTCCCCAGCCCCTACTGAGCCCCTCGGGATCCCTTCCGCGGGCAGCCCCATTCCCCTGAGCACCCGCTTCTCTCGACGGCCACCCTCGCCCGACTTCCCACGGAGCTCCCCCGCCCGCCGACCCTCTCCTCCCGCGAGGGAAGGGGCCGCGCTCTCCCGGCCAGGACCTTCTCCCGCCCGCAGCGGGAGAAGGCGGAGGAGCCCCATCCCCGCCTGCTGCTCCCCACGGCCCCAGCAGAGCTGCCCCGGGACCCCTTCTCACGTACCCCTCCGCCCGCAGCACTCACCGGTCAAGCGGGGACAGCGGGCCGGAGTCGGCGGGGCACGGCCAGCACAGCACAGCCCGCTCCGCCTCAGAGCGCCGCGGCTGCCGTGGTGGCGGTGCCGCCCGCGCATGGATTATGGAGGGCGGGCTCTGCCCCGGGCTGGGGCTGCAGGACCACCCCGACAGGCCGGGATGGAGGGGGGAGGAAGAGGAGGAGCGTGAGGGGTTTAACCCCGGCGGGATATGCTGGGCGAGCGGAGCTGGAGACAGGGAGATGCTCCGTGCCGCGGCCGGTCCAACGTGGCCGAGCGGGTCGGGCTGAATCCGCCCCGCTGCGAGTGCGCAGCGACCTGTTGCATCCCGGGCTGGCTCCTGCCCTGTTCCCGGCCGGGAAGGGACTCCTGCACGCCGTCCCAGACGTGCCCGTGCCATCTCACCTTGGTGATTTCCTCTGGGGGTTGGTTCGAGGTCAGGCGGGTTTGCTTTTCCCATCAGGATAACTTACACCCCATTAGCTTTTGAAAAAAAGAAAAATCTTGTTTTACTCCTCTCGAGGGGTGTCCTTATTTCCTGATGGGTTTAGCATTTCCTTTAGGGCTATTATCTGTATTCCTATGTGTTCTCTGTTCCCGAAGGCCAGTGATTTATTGGTAAAATGAGAAATGTTTTTCTTACAGGTTGCAGTACAGTAACGTACACTTTCAAAGGCTGCTGTCTTTTCCTTCTGCCTTGTGCTGATTTTTTGTGCTTTTGATTTTTATTTGCAACTTTGGTGTATTAATGTGGTTCCTCTATTGCAATCTTAAAATACGAACATAATTCTTGCCTCTGTTACTACGCTCTCTGTTATTCAGCATCAGAAATGAATTGCAAGACAAAGCAAGAATTTTTGCTTAACATCCAAGGTTATGCTGGTTCCTTGGAAATCTGTAAAAAAACTGATGGAGAAGGCAGTTAGTCTCCTTTTTGCAGGCAGGAAAAAATCAAGACTAGAGCTATGGCAGCACTCTGCACTGCTAATTTAAGCCTGGCCAAACATCGAACAGTTTTCCCACAGGTGGTATTTGGTGTTGCTGAAGTCTACCCGTATTTCAGCTCAGGGCATTTGCCAGCAATGTACATCAAAGAGCAAGCTGCCACTCTGGCTGCACACAGAACAATTATCCTGACCAGAGCTAATCTTGGCTTGTTCAGCAGGAGGACATGTAAAGGCACAACCTAAATGGAGTGGTACAGAGCTCAGAGAAAGGCTCTTGTTCAAATTCTTGTTATAGTTGTCATAGGCACTCTAAGCCATGTGTCAGAGAGGAACAACACAGTAGCCTTGGGGAAAACAGAACACCTTGACAGATGGACAAATGTGTTAAATTAGTCAAATAGTCTGAAAAAGAGAATTGCAGTTCCTGTCTGAAGCTTTGGAGGAAACTTGTTCTAAATACATGAGAATATTCCTTCCAAATAATGGGTTGTGAGTGCCCAGTACTGTTAATGAGAAAATATGGTGACTTTGATTCCCTTGCTTCCGTTCAGGGTTAAACCTGAAAGAAAGGCCAAGTCCTACTGACCTCAGTGACTCACTGACTGATTTTAAAATTCAGAGTGAAGGCATATGGCTACAGTGATAGATATCTGCAAGGGTGGAATAGTCTGTAGGAACTTGAAGAAAATGTGAGAATGCAGAGAAGAGTGTGGAATGAAGCTGCAGAAAATCTTGACTTGCTGGAGCCAAAGACATTTAGATTTTCTCTTGGGTTACTAATTTATACAAGTTACAGGTTTTCTACCATTTATGGTAGGCTACCACAGTACTTCTGGATGAGAAATATCTGTAGTTTGCATAAACAAGGACATGAAACTAGAGTTACAGGAAAAAGATACTAGCTTTCAGAGAAAAATTGAACCCGAATCAAGACCAACACTGCTAATGGAGGCATTTCTTCAGCAGACTAAGCCAACACCTATTTTATGATTAGTATTATCCATGGATGACAGATCTGTTTATTTTCATGGATGTTGCTATCAATATAAGAAAGCTTTCCTGTCATATCTGAGTTTCTCTGCACTATTGGATCTAGCCTGAAATAAAGGACTTGCCTAAGGTGTCTGGAAGTAACTGAATTAAGAGAATTTACTGCATTAGGTACTGAAAATGAGTTTTCTGAGTAGCACCTAGTTAAGATGGCAGAGCTTGTCACTGTGAGATGGTAAATGGAAGCATGACCTCTTCAGCTGCCTCAGGATACGCTGCTGGCACCCTCAAGCATGTGTCTGACCTGAAACCGCCCTGAGCAGCTGGTGACCTTTCCTTGATGTTTCTTCTCTTCTAACTGCACGTCAGGTAGAGGCAGACAACTGCAAAGTGGGAAATACTGCACCAGTTCACAGCCCTTTCCCTCTCTCCTTATGTCCCTGCGCCCAAATCACAGCCGTGCCTGGGCTTACTTAGCTGCACGCTCCTGTGGGCACGGCGAAGGATGTGCTGGTCTGTGGTTTGCCTGCATGTGGAACGCAGCCCCATTAGAGAGGAACAATGTGTAAAAACAGTGCAGAGTCTCAGCAAGCTCAGAGAGCATCAAGAAAACTTGTCCTTGAGGGAATGCAGCATCTTCTATCTGTGGTCCTTTGTGCCTTATTAGGGGCAATTGGGCTAAATTTAATCAGGATGTCTTCTAGCTCTGTTCTTTATGGCCAAAACTTTTAAATGATCTCAGCACTCAGAGCTGTGGTCAGGTTCCCAAGACAGCTGAACTCCTAATTGCTCACATAAATGAGGAAGCAGTCTTTAAAACCACAGTGCAGTAGGTGATAAGGGCTCAAAAAACCTGCTATAAGCATCCAAAACAGGAACAGCTGGATGAAAAACCTGGCCCATACTCTGTGGTGAGCATTTAAAAATCTGGCTGAGTATCAATCATCTCTGTTATCTCAGAGGAAAATCCTCAGATAACAGGAAGATACATGAGATTTAGAGCTTAACTATAATGGTTGTATCATGTAATTGATTTTTAAGTAGAGCTTGTGATTAAAGGTCTATTAGATAAATAGCCTTTTTCATTAGTTGGAGTCAAGCTAGGCATAGTATTGCCTGAAGATATTTAAAATTGTAACTCCAAACTTTCCACCTCCCAAAAATAAAAAGGACAAGGTAGAAAACCTCTTATATTGTGTTCAGTCTTCCTCTGGATGTTTGTTTAGAGAGAGAAGGGTGCATGGAAGTGTGGGAGAAGAGCAGCATGCCTTCCCTGCTATGGAAGCTATGGAGAAAAGTGATTTACACACACCCTTTGCCAAGAACATGTCAGAGTGACAGCATCCAGCATTCTGCCAGCATCCCGAAATCAAACCAGTCTACCTATCTCTCTTGCCAGCTCTACCATTTAGCCCGATGCCTGCCCACTTCTCTCTGCTTTGTGGGTTACACCCCCTGAGTCCTTTCCTGCCCTCTGCCGTGGTGCACCCTGCCTAGCTCTGCCCTCCCTCCTCCCACCCTTCCCTTCAGGTCTGTCTTAGCCCTTTGGATTCTGCCAGCCCTCCCAATTAGCAAATGCTGCCCAGCAGCACTTGCCAGCTACCTGCATAGCCCATGCCCTCCTTCTGCTCAGCTCCCCATCATCACTGTTTCTCCCGTCTCTGACATCCACAGCTGCAGCCTTCCTCATCCTTAATTCTTCTGTGGGATGCGAGGCTTAAAGGATTACAGGCTGTATGAGTTCACAACCCAAACTCCCAAGCTGTGACCTCTTCGAGGCTGGAGCCAGGCTCACCCAGGCTCTGCAGGCTCTGTGAGAGTAGAGAACTGGGGTTAGAGCAAGCAAGAGGAACATGTTGCTCTATTAGACACAAAACATGTAAAATTTGAAAGAATTACTGAAATCCATAAAGATGGTGGGAAACAGTATGATTGCTGTGTGCTATACTGACATGTGGGAGCCCTGGTGGTGTAGTGGTTAAGCACATGGCATAGCAAATTGCCGAGGCTCGGGTTCGATCCCGGCCAGGCTGCTCCCCGGGCAGGCAGAGCTCGTTAGCCCTGCAAGGGGGCAATCTGCCTACGTCCTGAGGAGGACCTCAGCTGCCACTGTCCAGAATCGCTTTGGACTGGCAGATTGAACCTCGGGATTAAAGAGTGGGCTCAGATCTGCGCGCCCTGTGTCTCACCTAAAAAATCCAGTGCGCAGGCTGGGAGGTCTGAAAGGAAAGAGGCCTCCCCCGGATCTTCGTACGTGAAGGCTGGCCAGCAAAAAAGAAAAAAAAATACTGACATGTATCTGCTTAATTTCTTACTCCCAAGGAAAAATAAAAAAATGAAATGGACAATGTTACTCACATTAATTCTCAAGCTTAGAAAACAATGTGACTTTTCATTGTAGACTTTTGATTCATGCCAGCTTAGGATAGGATTTCAGTAAGGATTGCCTTCATTTGAATGGAAGATTTATATCACTTTGGGATGCCTTCAGAGAGCTGATGTTTTGTCAGCTACACATATCTTGCCATTACACTCTGTTGTGCCCCCTTCTTGTGACTGTGATAGATCTGCATGTCAATTCGTGAGGGAACTTTAAAATTATATTCGTTGTTTTTCATCTGAGGAAACAAACCAGTAGTAGTTGCTATAACAGATTTCATAGCTAAACAAAGATATAAAATGACAGGGATTACATGATGCATGTACTTGGAGCTTGTAGCTTCTTTTCTGAGCTCCCCCCCACGCACAGACTCACTCTGTTTTTCCATCATTTCTATGTTTTATTTCTGCTTGCAAGCTTTGACTCTTGGCATCGTGATAAACTACAAAGTCAGGAATACTTGAAATGGAAATGGGAAAGGCACATGTCTTTTTGACACTAGAACAAAATTAGTTACCCAAAAGAAAATTGAAATGTCTTCGGCTCCAGCAAGTCAAGATTTTCTGCAATTCCATTCCACGCTCTTCTCCACATTCCCACACTCTTTTCAAGTTCCTGGCTTGCTTCTGATGCTGTTTGGTAACAAGTTGGGGAGCAATGGCCAACCACCACTCCAGATTTTGGTTCCAGCTCCAGCACCGTACACTTCTCAGGTGACCAAAAGGTCCTGGTCAGCATCTCCAAGGTTCTTTCTGCATGAACTGTATGTATTGAGTTGTCTGATAGAGCACATGGCCATATCAGCAAAGGCATTTCAGTTTGTTAGAACACAACTTATGGCTTTAAATAAACGCTTTCAAATGAAGTCCTGAAAATCTCCTGCAAATGTGTAATTTCACCTTATAGAAAAAGAGATTTAAAATAAGGATGCTCCTGTTTACCAAACTTGAACACACAGTTGGTGCCTTCCACTTCAGAAATGGGACACGTCTATTCCACTGCCATGGGACACGTCTGTTCTCAATACTGGTAATTCCTTGCTTGTGACTAGTTACAGCTGTTTCTTTTGACATACTAGTATCTTATGGGGGACATACAGGCTTCAGCTGGGCTGGGTCCCACAGGCACAGTCACAAAGTTGAGTCCTGTCTAATGAAGTCATTGGTGCAGGTGATGCTAGTGGCCAGCAGTTGTATGTGGGACAGCATGGGCCTAGGCAGTGGCCTCACCTCAGGCTACCCTCATGGACACCTGGAGATGAGAACTGATAGATTCTTCTCCTCTCTTGTGGCTTACTTATTTTGCTGGTTTTTTTTTAATGAATGCATTTGTAAATTTCTTCTGAAAGCCAGGGCCTGGGATAGACTGCTTGGGAAGAGGCGAGAGATGCTGTAACAAATGGTTTACACAAACTTTGAATCCAATAAAAGTATCTGTATGTCAGTGAGAACAGAACACTACAGAAATATTTCATCAGCCAAACCAAATACACACATGAAAGCTATCACAGAAGCAAAGTCATTGATCTGGATAGTCACTTGTCAGGAAAAAAAAGATCAGTTTTCATCTCTGTGACTGTCTAACAAGCAGACGCCCCCTCAGCACAGGGTGACTATTCCATGCTTTCCACAAAATGTAATCCTACCTCAGGAGCTTAGCTGCTGCAGTGACCTTCTTTTGTCTGCTTGCTCTGTAGTAAATTCTGTCTGACGTGAGTAAAGACGATTGGTGGAAGGTTATTTTTAATATCAGTATAAAATAATCTGTAATACAACAAAACACAAGAAAGGAAGACATTGGTTCATTATGTTTGCAGAGAGAATGACACCACCACCTACAACATCTTGTAGGGAACTCATAAACAACATACGTCGCAGGATTAACCTGACAGGGCTCCTTTGCTCTAGTTTCTATTATTAACTTTACACCTAGTGCAAGTCTCCTCAAATGAACTATATGAGGTGTAACAATTTTTCTAATACATACTATACCTCAGCTGTAAATTTATTGGCAATGTAGCAGAGGCCCAGGTTTTATAAGCCCTTCACAGAGATGTGCTGAGTACCTGATACCTAAGGTTCTTACAGGGTAAGTAGAGAGAAATTTTTATTATTGTTAAGGTTTTATGGTCTAGATGATGAACTTTTTCCTTCCTCTCAAGTTCAGCTCCACACTTAAAAATCCCCCCAACATTTCTGTCCTTCCCCATCCCAAGCTCCTGATTTCCATTGAAGTGTTGGGATAGTAGCCTGCTGCACACAGGCTGTTACTGCACAACACAGAAGTGCAGCTTCTTCCATTTGCCACCTCACAGCTCCAGCTCCCTCCTTGGTCTTCTCAAGTTTGATACAAAACCATTCATTATGGCTGAGAAAAGGACTGCAGGCCTGATGATAATATGATTCAAGCAAATTGACATTTTTTTCCCCTCTAATGTAATAAATGTTTTTTCGAGGGAGGTATTTTCAGAATTTTGTGAAGCTTGGGTCTTTCTTTCCCTGATGTTCTCATTAATTTATTGTTTCCTATATTTTACCTTCCTGCTGATATGAGACACCAAGGAATTCTGAAGTATTTCCACTGTAGAAGCATGTAAGATATAGAAAAGATTACCTTTAACCCTGTTCCTTTGTCTTTCTGCGTGTCAGAATATGAAATGATTTTCATATTATGAGTAGTTAATATATGAACATATATGCTGGACGACACCTGAGGTTTGTTGCTTTAAAGTTAATCTGTCATCTTAAAATGTAGCCTGAGTTAAGAGGTAGCACACAGCTGTATTTGTGCAGGCGGCAGAGCAAGAATCAGCCTCATGCTCCAAGAGCCAGAGTGCCTCTTGGTTCTGCCCTGCTGCAGGCTACAGCTTCCCTCCTTCTCTGCTTGAGTTCACAGTCGAGCTGATGAGTGCAGCAGGGGTGCATCCGTGCTGTTATGCTTGAGTACTCTTTGCTCAAGTGTCCAGTCTCTGGTTCCATGAGTCCACATGAGTTTCCAGACTGGTACAGTTCAAGGAATAGCGAAGTCTGGGGGTGCAGTTTGTTCACCTGAGTACATCCTGCAGTCTGCAGCCTTTGGCCTGGGAATAGAGGCCCACATAGGCACAGAAAACAGAGACATTGCACATGTAGTCTGAGCAAAACAAAGACTATCTTCAAGTTTGCTCATCAGCTGCTTTCATAAAAGGGACTGGATCAAGTCCTGCACTCTTCGGTCTGCACTGCATCCTCTGAGGAAAGGCATGCTCAGGTGTTGTTTCATAAGCTCCTTGATTTATAAGATTTTTTTTCTTTTAAACCAGAGAGGACTATTCTGATTACCTTGCATATGATTCATATGCACAGCATACACAAATCCAGGAAGACTCATACTAGTTTCAATACTAAGCTAGCAGGTATGGCAGACTCCTGGGAAGATATACCTGGGATTTCAGACATTTCCTGGGTTTCAGACAAGAGTAGACTTTGGTGTACTGTGAAATGTCTGAATGGACATCTCTCATTATTAAAGACTAAAATTTTAGCCTTGGCCTCAGTAGTCTAGTTTAATTTTCCAGTTTATTTTTCACTCTTTCAAACAGTCTCACAATAGATATGACCAGTGTAGTGGCTCCACAGAACCAGGCAATACCAAAGAATTAGGTGTGGTACCACTCAGTGGTGATAGTAAGTCTTCAAGTCTAACTTCTACATCTTGGCCCAACACTGTTTGGTGCCACTTGACCTTTACGAGATTGTTTAGTCTTTCCCTTTGACAAACTGAAGATATTATGGTAGTGTAGCATCATTCTTGAATCTTGCCAGATAGAACTTCTGTGCTTTTCTTTTTTTTTTCTGAATTATGGATTAGAAAAAAACATTTTAAATTATAGAGAAGTTTTAAAAAATAGTATTTGTTCTTGGGACAGACAGTGGTCCAAAGTGGACATGAAAGATAAAAGACTGGGATTTTGGTGCCACTTCCAACTAGAAAGCAGCAGTATTCTCTTCAGCATATGGAGCCTGCAAATCCTTCACGGCTGCTAAGGTAGAAAAGGCCTTTTGACAAATCTTGAAGCCATTATTTATTATTCTAATGATTTATCTATAAATCTGAGCCTCACTCATATTGTGACAGTCTTTCTGCTCTTTAATTCCCTGCACATTGAATTAAAGATATTTGAAGATCTGGGGTCTAATAGCTTAGACCTTATATTGCAAACTCCCATTGCCATTTCTCTCGCTAAATGGACACTTCATTACATTCCTCTGCATTTCATTCTGTCCATTTGATGAGGCAGTCACAGAAAGGCCTTATAAGGGAATTACAGGCGTAGTCCAAGTGATAGTAATTTTCTCCGTGCTTTGGTTAAGCTTTCTCTGTTTCTGTTGCACCTTGCTCATACTAGCATTTGCCTCTGTACAGGCTTGAATATTTGCTTTTGCAGATTTGTAGTTGTTACCCTCTGCTATTTGTAGTAAGGAAATAAATAAATTCCCAATTTGTGCTGTAGTTGTAGAAACAATCTTCCTATAAAAAGTAATCCACAATTCACTGCAGTAAAATGTATTAGTTTATATATTCTGTATGAGCTGAGAGTTGGTACAGTAAAGGCATGTAATTAAAAAGTGCACATGAGATGTATTTTGAGCTTTCCTTAGCAGCTGTTTCATATTATGAAACATGCACAGTGCAGTGGTTTTGTAATTGGATTTAAGTAGACTGCAAAATATCTCAATACACAGAGCAAAACCCAGCAAAATGTTATAAAAATTTGTGCATAGTAATTCCGCCCAAGAGTTGCCAAAGAAAGAGCAGAGAGATCACATCAAAAATATTTCCTGCTTATGTGAATCTATGAAAATTCCCCAAAATAACAGGAAATGTTGCCTGGGATGGGAATGAATACAGTTTACACTGAACTCAGCAAGAGGAGATATATGTGTGTCAGGCAAATTTGAATTCTGGTATATATCAAATGTTACTAGTTTGTGCTTAATGACACTGAATACCACATAAACTTGAAAAATTGTTCCAGTTGAATTTCCAGCCTAAGTTTGTTTATTTTATGGTCATTTTGATATTTATTTTCTGTAAGTGTCTTGTGTTTTGATTTTTACTGAGAAGCTCAATTTCTTTTTTAACATTGAGGTTCTTCTGTGATGGAGGAGGGGAGATAGTATTTTATAATTGGAAGCTTAAATCACAGAATCATAGAATACCAGGTTGGAAGGAACCTCAGGGATCATCTGGTCTAAAATTCTTGGCAGAGGCACTTAAAGATTTAAAGTACATTATTTTCTCCCTTTCTTTAAGAGGGAAAAAAAAAACCAGGATATTTTTGCTGCTGAAGCAGGATTTGCAATACTACCAGGGACTGCTGTTCTATTTGTGAGCTAAGATTACTCTCAGTGAAATGGCTCAGCTCCCTGAGGTTCTCAAAATTCCTGTTATGCCTTTGCCAGATTCACAATAGTTTCACATTTGTTACTTCACTAAAAAGAAAAAAAAACATAGAAAAGGGAAAATTATGTGTTTGGCTGAAATAAAAAGGAGAAATATGCATGGCTGAAAAGCTTCAAAAGCATCTCTATAGAGCACCTGTGTGCTGAAGACCACCGAGGATCATTTACTGCTTAACCAGGAACTGTCCATCTCAGGGCTTGGAGAAACAGACATGGGGATTGACCTCAAGAATCTAAAGCCCCTCACTGTGAGTCTGTCTGTCCCACTATTTTTCACCTCGAGGAAAAGACTGTGATTGCTGCAGTTTATTGACTGGCAAAATGGCTAAAATAAAACTTGTCTTTCTTCACAGCTTTCTGCCAACATATATTTCAACAGTGCTTCTGCAGACCTTTGTGAAGAGCTCTGTATGGTACAGTACAGTGTCTTGGGAAATCAGACAGATAAATGACATGTTTAGAAATGATTTTTCTGTTAAATGAGATCACAGTTGGTTAAATTTCTGGGTAATTAAAGAATTCTTCCTCTTCTTGTTAGATAAACAGACTTTTATTGCAAACAGTTCTTGTCTTTCTAAATCAGTTCCAGGAAACCCTATAATGTCAGTCACTATTAGCATTTGGAATAGCATTAAGAGCTTTATAAAAGCTCATATTAATCTGTCTAGGTTAACCTTTGTATCCAGGCTGCCTCAGTTGCTGTATTTCAAATCTGCAGAATGTCAGTTCTTGGAAGGGCAGGAAGAGGTTTAGCACAGATTTAGCAGTGCTTTGATCATAGTATGAAGTAATTTTGAACTTATTTGTGACCAAAATAATTTCTCTGGAGCATTTTTATTCAGTCTTATCAAATGAGTTGTTTAATCAGTTGGAGCAAACTTGTAGCCCCTCTCTTTTCTCCAGAAGCTGATATGAAGACCAGACGACTATTAAGACAGATAGTAGTGTCAAGAATATTACATTTCATTGGGACAGTGGATCTCACAACAGGAGAACTACCACATGTGTAAAGAAACAGAGTTCCCCCTCCCAGCTGCAAAATCTTCCCAGAACATCCTGAGGCACTTGTCCAACTTGCACTCTAGCACCCTCCTTGAAGGCAGTGCCTCAGACTGTGTCCCTCAGACAGTCTAATCCAACACTTAATTATGCTCATAATAAGAAAATTTTCCTAATATTTAACCTAAATATTCTTTGCTGAAAATTAGGTTAATTTCTGCTCATCCTTCCCTCAGTGGACATGGGGAATAATTGATTGTTGTTTCTGTAACTGTGTTTGAAATACTGAAACACGCACTGGAACATGTTATTGTGTCCTTTCCCTGGTCGTCTGGTTTCTGGATCAAAGCCCAGTTCTTCAAAGCTATCCTAAGAGTCGTGTTGTCATTTCTGTCCTTTGACCTCTCTCCAATTTGCATGTGTCCTTTAAAACATATGGTTCCCCTGTGTAAACATGCTACTCCAGTTGAGAGCTCCTTTCCTGAGGAAAGCAACCTAACAACATCCCATATCATAAAGAGCCTCTTCTTCGTGCACTGGTGAATCTGCCTTCTTGGTAGGCACATACTCAGTGTTTGTATTGCAATATCCAGAATCTCTTATGCTATACTGCTGGTAAGGCCTGTATTTTCAGCATTGGGGTTTTTTTGGGTGTGTGTTTGACTTTTATCCTCCTTTTCACTTGATTTGATTTCATATATTTGATTTATAACTTTCTTAGTTTCTAAAGACTGTTTTGAATAATTCTTTCTCCAAAATGCTTGCTGTTGTCTCTCAAATTGCATATTTTATAAGGACACCCTCCACTCCTTTGTATCATTGAGGAAAGTTTTGGAAGGCAATGAATTGGTCACCCCAAAAGCCCTACTTGAAACAACTTCAAATACTGTCACTGAGCCATTGATACTAAATGTGCTGTTGTGTACAATGAAAAGAATAATGCACAATCAGTATTCTTGGTTGCACACAGAGCAGGGTTAAACATGGTTTTGTGAGAATAGCACAAAACTAGGGGTCAGAGAGGTTTGATTTGTTGGTTTGTCCACAACTTTTAATACATATGGCAGAAAGTTACTATAACCTCTCTTTTCACTGATTTCCTTGTCTGTAAAAGCAAAGCAAAGATGCTTGTGAAGTGCATTGCTCCTCAGGGGAAGATGCTGTTGCAGTGCAGGACGTCAGTGGCTGTGCTCTGGCCCTGCCATCACTCATGCAGTTGAAACAAACAGTGCTGGGCCCAGCGAACCTGTAGGATGTCCAGTGTTGGTGTCAGAACCCAGGTCTGTAGCGTGCCCTGCTCCGCTCAGGACCCCTTGCTTCGATTTTCCCTTCCAGTGCCTGGCAGTGGAATGCGTGTTTGTGCTCGGCTGGCACTGGCACTGTGTGAAACGTGGCTGGAAGCAAATTCTAATTGCAATTCCTTGCGTGCACCTGGCACAAACTTCAGCACTGCTAAAATGTAGCAGTCACCAGTAAAAAGGGGGGTGGGATGAGATTGTGTTCACGGTTGTTGCTATGATTTTGTAATTCATATTAAAATACTTGTCTTCTTTCCGTTCTGCTTTTAAGCTTCCTGATAGTGATGCAAACTAGGTTTTTAAAGCTTATTTGCAGAGAAAGGTTGTGATAATACAACAGCTTGAAGCCGCAGTGATATTTGGAACCATGGGGCTAAACAAAACTTGTTCCGAATAGAAATGTGCTGAAATGCTTGTGTGGTGCCGCACACAGCACGGCGTGACCGAGCCAGGACCCGAGCACAGCAGAGCCCCCAGCCCCATGCAGGGGATGCACTGCAGTGCCAGGGACCTCTGCCCCGAGGGGATCCGGGCTCTGCTCCCACTCCTCTTCAGCACAGCCTGCCAGACCCTGCCCGGCTCCCCCCTGCCCTGTGGCACTGGGCTGACTGCGATGCTGAGCCTTGGAGGGGCAAGAAGAAATGTAGAGGATCCTGGAGGAATAATAAAAAAAAACCTTGATGTTTATGACTGGCTGCCTGCTTGCTATTTAAACATGCAGGGAGACATTTGATAAATATTTAAGTAGCACCAATTTATCTAGTGCTGTACATGTTTAACAAGATGAATACTAAAGACGATAAATAGATTAAGATTTCCAAAATGATTGTGCCAGATGTGTCTTTTTACTTTGAGGCTCTGTGTAACTATCTCTTAATAAATTAATAAACCATGTGCTTTGAAACCCCAATAAGCATATCCTGCTCCTAGGTAGCCATGCTGAACTAAGCAGTATTTTGTGCCACTGCAGTACTTCTATGGTGTATCAACAAAACATCTTCAGGTCAGACCAGGCTGGGGATTCTGTGCCTCTGCTCTGGCTGTCACCTTGAACATCTTTATTCTCACCTTGAAAGGTTTTGCTTTGAAATGAAGATGGTTTTAATGTTTAATATTTCCCTTGCACATGTGCCCACTTCTCTCCACAAACTCACATGTAAATTCATGTGTACATACATTAAATGTGTGACCTCTGTGTATTGTTCTCTCAGTCACATGTGGTGAAGAGTAAGTTTGAGTGTGGAGGATTATCTTGAGTACTTTGTATGACACATAAAGCCTCTGTGAATCTCTCTTGATTAGTTCTCCTACCCTGACCCTAATACAGAGGTAAAAATATTTAATGGCCTGTACTAAATAAAGTAACACAAGACTGTGACTCAAGTATGCATGACTAAATCTAGTTTAGTGGTTCTTGTGCTTGAAGTGTGTTATCAAGCTACCCCCAGAAGAGAATGGCTTAGGTAAATACACTATGGTATCAGCTTGCAAAGGAAGAATCACATCTGAATTCTTGTTTATATTAGTCAAAACCATACAAAAGCCCCCTGGCAGAGCTGAGCTTTTCCTTCAGATAGTAAAATAACCATAAGAAATGAAATTACAATGCTGACATTGACAGTTGGTCCCTTTTGTTGTGCTTTGATTGAGAAAAGGCTGCCCTCAGCATGGCTCCGTGCAGCTATCATGGCCACTGACATCAGGGCAGAAGATTCCAAATATATTTTAGCCACTTTTTCATGCTTTTATTTGCTGCCCTCACCACACTATAGGAGCTCAGCTGAGATCAGAGTGTCGTGTTAGAAGCACAGATTCTCATTCTCCGTAGAGGTTCAACTTCACACGAGTCAGGACAGGACAGCTCTAGTGTTGAGCAGAGCAGAAAGGGCTGAACTTCTGTTTCCTTGCAGCGAATGTCTCCTGATACAGCTCCCACGGAAGAATGGGACAGAGCTGCCTCTGCCCCCCGAAGCAGCCCTGCCTCCATGGCCAAAACCCTCACTGCCAGCAGCAATTCCTCTTCTTGAAGGCAAAGGAGGCAGTGGCTGCCTCTTGTGGGCTTTTGCTGTCTCTGTCAGGCTTCTGCCTTCAGCAGCTGCCTCTTTTGCCCATGTATTAAGCCACTTAAAGGAAGGGGAGCGTTTCCATATGGTCTGGTGAATTCTTTTTTTGAGCTATGAAAACCTTAAAAATGCTTTAGAAATTACACTCTCATGTATAAGAAATATAGCCTATACATCTATCTATCTATCTATATATATATGTATAAAACAGGATTTCATGTTAAATGCATTTATCCTCATTCTGTCACCCATAAAAAGTTATTTTCAACATTAAAATTATGCATGACAACTTGTTTATCCATTCTGCATGCACTGGACAAGAGCTAGTTTTCCATATTCAGAGAAAAACATGTATCACCTTCAAACACAAATATCACATATGTTTAAGATGCTTCCTGAAAGAATTAATTAATTAATTCCTTCATCAGTTTTTTTAGACAGCATGTCAGACAGGGGCAAAGCTCTGAGTTCTGTACTGTGGAAAGCTCTTCCTTTGGTCTTATTAACACACAGTGAGAAAGAGAGAGGTTGTCCAGGCTCCCTCCACAAACAGCAAGGAAGGGACACTTCACCAGTGAGGCAATAAAAAGCTGAATGGCAGGCTACTGAAGCCACAGCATTATTTTATTTTGGAGCAACTTGCCAGGACGGCAGGAGTCCTGGTGCCTCAGAGGCCAGGGGCTGAAATAAAGACCAAAACACTGCTCTCAACTGGAGAAACACCCAGACCTTCAACTAAGTGCCCCCTCAGTTAATCTGTGAAAATCAAAGAGAAGGTAAAGGAATTTTCTCATCCTCTGTTAATTGAAGTATGTAGAGGATTTATTTTATCCTGATTCCACAAGATCTGGTTACTTTTACTTACCAAGAGGGTCTGAAGAAGAACACCTCAGCATGGGGTCCCTCATGGAGAAAACACAATTTTTCATGCTCCTGCTAGGCAGGGTTTCCTGGGAGTCCCTCCACTGCCAACACCATGGCAATTACCAGAGCAGAGAAGCAGTAGATAAAATATCAGGATATAGAAAACACTAGTTGCCTACAAGCTTCTGTATTTGCAATTGTTCTGCCCCAAATACAAACACTGTGGTCTATTGCAAAGAGCCATTTAGGGGTGTAGAAGCAGAGGAAGAGCTCAGGGTAAATTTGTGCTGCTTTTGAGTGAAGTTTCAGTAGCATACAAACCCTGGCATTGCTCAGCCTCTTGCTGTGAATATCTTTTTTCCCTAGTCCTGGGGTGAATTGCAGTACGAGATACAGCCTTTAGAAAAACATTAATTAATATTTCAATCCACGACATGTAGCTTGAGCCAGCTGTTCTTTTAGATTCATCTATAGCAGCACAAGCCCATTTCTGAGATTTTATAAATAAATTAGACTGTGTATGTACTTGTTTTCAGTTGCATGCGAAGAGGACACACATTTTATGTGATTTATTCCTCCAGCAACTGAAAAGTTCAGTATTTAGGCGTCCTGCAATGGAAGATCTCATCCAATTTTTTTTTTGCATAAAACTGCTTGTGATGAGTGAGGAGAGGAGAGGTGAAGGAATCATCAAAAAACCATTCCCAAATTGTCATCCTGCCTTTGTAATGGCTGCTGGGAGCTGTACATGTTCATATAGAGACTTATTTTGAGCATTATTGTCAGGCTCTTCCTGGCACATTCTCCTGTTTCATAAGTAGCAGGTTAGAGTTACTAAGTGATTGTGGATTATTTACACATCAATGCTGTGCAATTTCCATCATCCACCTACAGAACCACCCAAATTCAACAGCACACTCCCCTATTCATTATGCATAACTTCCCAAGTCTCAGATACACACTTCAGGCCATGCTTTCCTACATCATTTTTTTTTCCTATTTACTAATTTTCACCTCCTTTGCCCTACAAATATATGTAATTCATTCTGAATATTTTATGCAAAATGCAATACTAATGGGATTTGAGTCTTTCTGATAAGGATTCAGGTTTCCTAACTGGTGTTCATACAAAACTTAGTCTCTAGGTTTCAAAATAGATGTCATCCACAGTGCAAAGCTGCTTAAAGACACAGAAAGAGCAATGCTTAAAAGAAAAAAAAAAAGAGAGATAATAAGTGTCACTCATGCAATTCTTCAAGATTTCTTCCTGAGCAGGAAGAACTATTTCTTCCCCAAGGAAATGACAATGATGAAATCTCTCCCATTTGGAAGAAGATTGAAAAAAGGAAAAGTGCATCCTCAAGCTGACAACTGGTTCATGCTGCAGTAGTCTCATTTTTCAGTGTTCATCGTGTTCACCATCGAGGCAACCAGGTTAAAGGCAGAAGATGATACCCTCCCTCTTCTGTTTCGGAGTAACAGGCACTCTGAAGTCATAAGTGCCCCCAGAGTGACTGAACAATTATTTTCATTTCCAGTTGCAAAGAAACAGAGATATTTTTTCAACCTGAATCCTTCTCTCAGTATTTTCTGGATGCACTCAGTTATGCCATGACAAAAAAAAGGCTCTTAACTATTAGGTGTGTTTCATCCTCTATGACCACTTCTTTCTCACTACCTGCAGTTTGATTGACTGGGGAAATTTGAGTTTTGTTTACACTCAAGTGATATTCCCACTCAGTGTCATAGTCCATGTCATACAATGCCCTCATCACTCAGCATCCCTCTATTACCCCTGCAGGGGGAACATTGCCTCCATTATGGCATTCATTGATCTGGAAAATCTCCATGTTCTCAAAATCAAACAAACCATTTCTATTTATACAATTATGTTCTAGATAATGTTTTGGTTTTTTTTTCATACAATGGGACAAGAACTCCAAGCCTACTGATGCTAATAGCCAAAGAAAAGTATGGACACCTCTAAGAAAGAATGAATCAGAGGCGCCCCTTTATTTGCCAGCACGTATCATAAAGAAGATCCACAGGAAGAAGGGATGTCTGACATCCAGAAATTGCAAGCCCAATGATCCACTTGTACCTTTGTCAATCATCTAAGAGACAGCCAGAGCTAGTACTGCCTTCACTTGTGCAGGACTACAGCCCCTGTTGCAGGAAGGAATCCAAGACTCTAATTCAGACATTTGTGGCTGTACAGAGTTACACTGAAATCACCTGTACAAGAACTGCAGCTTGAAAACAGACAAGTTACCTGACAGAGACCTCTGATAGAGATAGAGAGGTCTCCTCTGATAGAGACCTCAGAGGAAATAGTGATCCTACTAGAAGAATTTTTCAGATATTCATCAAAAGAATTTCTGGTGACAATGGTGTTTTTTATTTCTGAGTTGGACATCAAACAACTACTGGATAGAGCAGCACATAAAATTGGAAAATTTCTCACTGGAGTCCTTTACAGATATCAAATTCTAGCTCAGTCTCTCAATTGTTGACAATCCATGGGGATTATATGAACTACTCTTGCTTGAGCGTGTACAAGTGTCTTCCCTGATCATTAGAGCTATGAGGAGCATTACTGAGTCTGGGAAACAGACAGAGGCACATCTAGCAGGGTGGCTGCAGAGGAACCTCCTCTGGCAGAACTCCAGCACCTCCACTCAAACACTGCAACAGCTTGTGCAGCACTGAGTCTCCCTTCAAAGCTCAGGTTTCCAACATATGGTGGCCATAAAAGGGCACAAACAACTTGCATTAATTGTGCAAGAGATAAATAAGCACTAAAAAATGTTTTTTAATTTTTTAAGATCAAAGATGGCGAGCTTATTAGTATCAATGCCAGATGTTCTGGAAAAAGTGGTCCTGACCAGAAATCAGAAATTGTTGACAACTGAGTGTGTACACTAATTCATGGTTGCATTTATCTCCATCTCTTCCCTACTGCCAGTGAAACAGGCTCTTCTTTGGAAAAGGAGCTGCTGTTTGTTGTGCTAGGGCACTGTACTTGTCTCTGATGACCTCCCTCTTCCACGTGGGTTCTTCTGTTAACCCACATGGGAATCACCAGGTCAAATAAGACACTGCTAAGATCAGTGAGATTATTCAGGTGTTAGAAGAGCCTTGGAGCGGGAAATAAACAAACTGAGACGAGTGGCTGGATGTTAAAATGAGGATTACAGTTTAGAGAGGAGAATGTGTGTGAAGCCCCACAGCAAGCATTGGCAGTCTAATTCAAACTAATTTCTTTCCATCAGTTACCAGGATTTGTGGCAGTGGAACCACTCCCAGCACAGGAAGAGGACTGCTGTAGTAAAGTGGATGTGTGTGCCAGTTTCGGCCAGGGCAGGGTTAGTTTTTTTCAGTAGCCAATTCAGCACCATCTCACATCACTGAAAGGTACAAGAGTAAGGGATTTGCTCTCTCTTTCAGGGCAGGGAAAAATGGTGTAGTGGGGAAGAGCTGGTTGATACTTTGCGGTAATTAGTTTGTGTAAATAGTTTCTTTATCTTATACCTTTTATTATTAATACCATTGCTGTTACTTTCATTTTCTTATCTCATTGTCCTTTCCAGTAAATTGTTCTTATCTCGCCCTGTAATCTCTGCCTTCTGTCTCCCACTGGAAGGGGGAAGGGGAGCACCATCTGCTTTGGGAGACTCAGTGGAGGGGGAGGTCACTAACTTAGGGAGTGCCGTTCCTAACCCACGACATTGTGTTTCCAGGAGTGGTCCTGGTTTCGAGAGGAAAGCTGTGAATCTTAGTAAATACAAGGCTAAGCCACGAAGCTCACTTGGATATTGCTTAAGCAGGTATGAGCACAAGGGAAGAAGGAAGAAAGAGGGGACTGCCATGGGTACAGCTGCAGAAGCACACGTAGCAGGACCCTGAAAGAGAGCCTGTAAAGACTCTGGGTACTGGCTGTAAGGCTGATGAGATGTTAGAAGGGACACCATTCTGTTTGGTCTTTTTCAGGCTGTGCTCAGCAATGCCAGACTCTTTGCCATCAATCAGCATCCCATTAAAGATGCATCCATGTTCAGTTTCTTCCCGCAGTTGAAACAGACCTTTCTGATCTTTCACTGTCTTGGTTCAGTTGTGCGGAAATTCAGAGTGAAACCTATGAAGATGTTAAGAAATTCCCTGAGTTACAAATTAAATCTGCACAACGATCTGCATTGCTTTAGGGCTTGTCCTTGCATTACCATCAACAAGAAAATGAAGATGAGCATTATATTTTTTTCAGGCTCTTGTAAGAAAGCCTTCTAATAAAGCTCTCTGAAATTAAGGGAATGTTTGCATTAAGGAGTATGTGAAAAACAGCATTTGTTTTGAACAGTGTTAGTACATCTTTGATCAGTAAGCAAGAGATGTATTATGTTTGGATTTTGAGACAGAAGTGTTTGATTTGCATTTTGTGATTTTCTTGAAAAGAAATGAATTTGAACTACAACTTACTCAAAGTGTTTGTTGAAGAGAACTGATCTATCAAAATGCCTGAACAGACAAAAACTGCCTTCTTTAGCACAAGAGAATTCCTGTGCTATTATATTTTCATGCTCCCATTCAACTTCTACAGGTGAATACTGCTGGAAGCAAATGGTACTCACCCAAGTCAAGTTTTCAGATCATCAGTTACTGTCCTCAGGTGTTCACACAGCTATGGTCGTTCCCAACAGCAGCTCCCCTGAAAGGGTAGCACAGGGTTCAGCCTCTACTCAGCACAGTTTCAGTCACCAGGTAACAAATGCTCCTGCTAGAGAGGGAAGTGCCTTCAGAGCACATCCCCCTGCATGTGACCAGTGCTGAATTTCATGCATTTTGAAGAACCTTTTCAAGGCTGGGGCTGGGCACAGACAGACACATTGATGTATTTTGGAGAATGTTGCTCAAATGAAATGAAGATAGAGGAAAGGATGCTTTTTCAGTAGGTACCCAACCTGAATTCTACTTTTTGCTTTCTACTACAGCCAACAACACCTGCCAGATGAACAGAGGAGCTGCAGTAGAGCACGGCTGCCAGTCAGAACTTAACTGATAAATATGATTAATGTATACTTT